>CM020188.1:21264448-21276683 GCA_009805545.1 Oryza longistaminata | reverse complement strand
GGTGCTTGTAAAATACTCCCTTCAGTCCATATAGTTATCGATTTGGACATGCATTTGATCAAACATTCAAGGCTTTTGCTCTTTCAATATCACTATACTTTAATATATTAAATTTGATGTATGAATACAATATGCATATATTTCTCTCAAAAAAATAATATCACGATATTACAAATTTGTTAGGTTTCACAAATTTATTATAGGGGAAACTAGTGTGATCAAAATTGTCCTTGAAGAAGAAAGATGCTAAATTAAACATCTTTAGACAGGAGGACATAAGAGTTAGCTAGGTCCCCTCCTCTTCTCCTTTATTACCCTAGCATGTCATCTCTTCTCCATATCTTTACCATGCACAGCATCTCCAACCATGACGCCAAGTTATCAAACTTTCCCCTAATCGATGAACAAAGATATATGCTAATCTATTTCTTTATCTGCGGATCGAGCAAAGATCTATATACGACAAGCCAACAAGGTACATATGTACAAAAGAGAATATATACAGTTGCAGGATTTGAGTGTTCTTGTTTCTCTTTTGTTTATTCCTTTCGTCCGTTAAGACCCAGCATCTTAAGTAGTGACCACCCTAACATACCATACAAAGGCAAGTTAAAACTTGTCTATATATCAATCTGGAAGAAGAGTATAAAGTGTGTTACCTCCTCTCACTTTAGGTCAAGGTACATAAACCATGCATGTACAATGGGTGACTCGGCAGTAGCAACTACTACCTTCGTTTCAGGTTATAAGACTTTCTAGCATTGCCCACATTCATATAGATGTTAATGTTTAACATCTATATGAATGCTAGAAAGTCTTATAATATAAAACGCAGGAAGTATGAAGTAACCTAGCTGCTACTCACTTAGCTAGATTATGGAAATAGAGGATTATGGTACTCTCTCCATTCCTTTTCTTATGTAGTACTGATTAAGAGATCAACATGGAAATCATGAGGATTCTCTAGTACGTCCTATATAGTTAGCAGATTTCTAGAATAGTTAAATGTAGCGGACAGAAACTCGGTGTTAACTCATCGTAAGAGATTGAGATCCGATGAGCTATACGTAAAAATTGCAAATGGTTTGTATGCATGTTTTAGCAACCGTATTGCACATTAGTTATTCTTTTAGTAACAAAAGAACATCTGGATAGGTGGTTGTATCAACTGTATGCACATCCATGTTGGGAACAAGCACTTAGAAATTGAAGAGACAAGATCAAGACCTACAAGATCGAGCTCACGCAACATTCAATCAAAGGTTGCTCCACTTTGGATATCGTCGCATCTCATAGCTTCTCAATCAAATGTTTTTTCTCTCTCGATTACTTGGAAGACAAACACGCATACATCAAGCGCCACACATGCACACCCACATGAGTCTACGCCTAACATATGTTTAAAGAAATGGAGACCAGTAATAAATCCTTGCACTCAGTAGCTCCCGGAGTTCACTGGAGCTAGAGCTGGAGGTCATGGAGCACGGATCATGAAGCGGATCCGAAGGTCAAAAATCCGTGTCAATTTGCCGCTAAAATCTATTGGATGATGTACGGCATTTCCGCTCGCGAGATCGAATTAATTAAACATGTATTAGTAGGAATTACTCAGGCATTAACAGAACTGCAAACTAAATTCTTGGGGAGCTTTCATGCTCATGCTTTAATACTCTGTTCTCTTTTATTAAGACTAATACTAACTTCTGCAACCTTTTGATCACTGCAGATTAATTTCTTTAGAGCTGAGACCCCATGCATTGCTGATGTGGAAGGGTTCGGAAGAAAGAAAAGAAAACGGGAAAGCTTTGGGATCAGACACTGACAAATGTAAATTAACCATACAAATGCAAGCAAGCCAATCAGGTATCTTTTAATTTTGGATCATCCCTGTTGGAAATAATCAGTTCCGATCCAGTCCTTCAATATATACAAACAGAGCATATAATATGTGTATATAACATAGCACTCAATGGTTCATCACAATCAATTAACCTGCGGGATAATGTCGCGCTTATTATTACATGAAACCACATCTGGTGGTCCAAATTAATCACACACACACAAATCCGAATCCTCGATGAATTGAGCACCACCCATATGCTCAAAGCTAGCACACACACTGATCAACTCAATGCATGCCCACACATGCATGCAGGTGATTGATCGAGATGAAATTAGGCTGCTCAACTCGAGCAAACCCAACTTGATCTCGACCGATATCCTCACAGGACCAAAGCTGCATTGGCCACAGCTGTTATTATGCTCAAGAAACAAGCAAGAAGCTAGCAAAACCGCACACCTACGGTTTTCAGGGACACATTTACGTATACACACATACGCACCACTATATAGGAGCACACGGCACAGTCGTATGTTTACACACGATCGACCATGCATCACAATTCAGGAGAGACAAAGCACACGTACCGGCTGGTAGCATACGATCGACGAATCGAGCAAGCATGGCAATGATATCTAGTGATGAATGGATTATGGCGAACTAGGGCTGATACACCAGTTCTTGGAGGTGAAGCAAGAAAGTTGAAACCTTACATAGTTACATCATCTTTTTCCTGGTCTTCTTTCTGCTCTTTTTTTTTGCTTGCTTCTGCTGCTCCTGCCGTGCGTGAACCCGTGTGTATAAACAAGGCGCATTCTAAGTGCTTTAATGTCTTCTTTCACCTGATAGGGGACATGGTCACCAAACAACTGGAGCCTATTCAATTTTGGAAGGTTTTTGATGCCGGAGAGAGACTCTATCCTGCTGAAGGTCCAGGTTATCTTCTCCATCTTAGGCACAGCTCCGTCAGTGAAGGTGATTTTGTTTATGGCAGGGCAGTCGACAGTAAGTAATTAAGGTGAGCTTCAGGAACTCTTCTTTCTTGAAGGTAAGTTTGCTTTCATTGTAAGAACTGTCCAAGAGCTCTAGGCACTGCAAGTTTGGTTTTTTGACAAGGACTTGCAGATCAACTTGGTTCAGCATTGTACTACGAAGAATGACCTCGGCAATTCGATTGGCACTTTCCTTCAACAATGGAAGGAGGACAGGCTTGTTGCTGCCATTCAGCTCAAGCTCCATCAATCTTGGAAGACTGCCGAGTAATTTAAGAGACCTTACATTTTCCAAGAACAAGATAATATTCCTGAGCTCAGGAGTGGCTCCATCTTCAAACATGGATTAAAAAAAGCCCCCATGATGTAACTCTGAAAAGATTGTATTTTTATTTTTAAAAAGTGTATGAAGTGAAAAGGTGGAGATTTTGAAAAAGTGTATGAAGTGTATTTTTATTTTTAAAAAAGTGTATGAAGTGGAAAGGTAGAGATTTAAAAAAAATGAATGAAGTGTATTTTTATTTTAGGAAAGTGTATGAAGTGAAAAGGTAGAAATTTTAAAAAGTAAGGTGGAGATTTTGACAAAGTGTAAGAAGTGTATTTTTATTTTTTTAAAAAAATGAATGAAGTGTATTTTTATTTTAGAAATGTGTATGAAGTGATAAGGTAGAGATTTTAAAAAGTAAGGTGGAGATTTTGAAAAAGTGTATGAAGTGTATTTTTATTTTTAAAAAAGTGTATGAAGTGGAAAGGTAGAGATTTAAATAGTAAAGTTTTTATGTAGTGGAAAAAAAAGAAAGCAAGCGCTAGAAGGAGGGCTTGAACCTCCGACCTTGTGGTTAACAGCCACACGCTCTAACCAACTGAGCTATTCCAGCACTCATGTTAGTTTTATAATTCTCATTTTTTTTGATGAATAATTGTACTATTGATCTGGAATGGAAGTTGATAATTGACAAATCTCATGAATTATTACACGCCATGGTAACAACTAACAACACATGGAATGGACTTGTCCATATTATTCGTCACTGGCTGGGTGGCAGTACTAGTAAGTATAGTATAGTAGTAGTAGTGTAAGGTAGTGTAGTATCCGTGGCAGCTGCGACACGTGTCGTTGCTGGCACACGCCACGTCACGCCACCACCACGTACGCCGGAGCAAGCACACCTACGGTGGCCGGTGGCGGCGGCGGCGGCGGCGATCTCACGGGTTGACGTAGACGTCGAGCTCGAGGATGGCGTTGGGGTGGTCGAGGCTGACCGTCTTCCAGAGGACGTAGCCTGACGCCATCCTGAACTCCCCCGTGCCGCCGACCACCGACAGCTCCCTCACCGGCGCCGCGATGTCGTCCCTCCCGACGACGGTGACCGAGCTGCCGGCGAACGGCCCGACGTCAGCACCACCTCCATGGTCACCAGCAGCTCCGGGTTCCCCGACGACGCCCACACGTACTGCCCCTTGGCCCGCCCCACGCCGCCGACGACCGGCTCGCCGCCGCCGTCAGCACGTCGTCGATCACGATCGTGTCGCCGAAGTGGCTCCGCGGCCCGTTCACCACCTGCACCGCCGTCGGCGCCGCCCCCGTCAGCGTGTCGTGCATGAAAAAGTGCAGGTGCGCCGACGCCGCCTCCGCCGCCGGCAACATCCTGCCGCCACCGGCGAGCAGCAGGACGACGGCGGCGAGCGCGAACGCCGAGGAGGGGTTGCTGCTGCTTGCCATGGCGAACACTGATGACTGACACGGAATGAGAGATGCTCGTGTGCTTAAATAGTTATAAATTCGTAGCCTCTGGCAATGCATTTAATTATTAGTGTATCGGAATTATTAATTTGTGATAATAATTATCTGGTGGATTTGAATTTGCGACAAGATTGAAGGAAACGAACAAAAGTACAGTTGATCCGTCATATCTTGCCAAGGCTGGACGTTTCTGTTTTCCGTACCGATCGCTGTACATGGTCCAGTACATTGTCGGTGCGATGGCCCTCAATGCAGTTTGAGCAGTACAAGTTGCCACAGTACAAGTTGAGCAGTACATTATGATTTTGCCACAGTACAAGTTGTCTCTTTAATTTCTTTCTATCCAGTTTGCAGCTTTGCATTCTTAATTAGTAGCAGTTATTGTGATTGTGAGCAGAAGGAAAATATGACTGGAGATATGTAATTTACTATCAGATAATCACTTGTTGGCATTGGCAACAACAATAGGACAAGTTGAATAACTCATCCTTGGCAAAACTGCTAACTGTTACTCACTGATGATCATATGACATTGCAAATTTGCAATCTACAGAACAAGAAAGAAAAATAGAGGATCTGACTACTATTGTTCTGTTCTGAACTTCTTATGGGCAAGGGTTGGGATATCTTGCATGAACTTCATTAATCTCTGCAACGATTTCCTCAGAGAGGTGGATCCTGGTGGCCTGAAGAACTTCTGTAAGTTGCGAAATTTCTGTCGCGCCGAAAACAGCCGATGCCACAAGGGGGTGCCTCAGAACAAACGCTGAAAGCAATATTGAGAGACAGGGATATGAAAGCAACAGTAAGGGAAAGCAACTTCAAATGTTACAAAAATGATGAGTTGACATACCAACTGCTAGAATTGCTGGCGAAATCCCATGCTTAGCAGCAATTTTTGTGTATTCCTGAGTTAATTTATAAGGACTACAATGTAAGCACTGAGAAAAATATTTGAAACACAACATAAAATCACTAGATCACCTTTACAGCAGCTTTCAGTTTGGGGTTCTGAAGATTATATCTGGATTCACCCTCAGAGTATCTCCCTAGAAATCAGAATGATCAATTATGATGCAGTGGCGCAAAACAGATATAAAAATGCAAGTAGTATGTGCAACTTCAGACCTTACCTTTGAAAAGATTCATTCTTGCATCTTGTGGGCCTCCATCTAAAGAATAATACTTCCCTGAAAGTATACCCATTGCCATTGGGCTGTAAGCTAGCAAGCTGATTCTGCATTTCTCATAGTTCAGCAAGGGAACTTCAGTATCAGTTTGCAGAATTGTAGTTTGTACACAGAATAGCAAGTGACGAGTACATTTTGCAAATTTATCATCATTTCACAGGGTTACATGCTGAGAAGGAAGTACTTTTCAGTTGTAAATGTACCAAGCTAAAGATAACAGTCAATTTCAGGGTTATTTATTTATTTAATAGATACCTCTCATGATGACAGCATTCTGCTAGCGCAGCATCAAAATTTCGACATAGTAGGTTATAAGAGTTCTACAAAAGCGTTGAGAAAAAGGTATGAGTGTGTGCTTGTACTAAATAAGATGAATTGAAGAATCAGAACGACATAAAACTTACTTGCACTGTCAGTATCTTAGAGTGCAGTTGGGAATCTCTACTCAGCTGCAGGAATTTCATCAACCCATATGGTGTTTCATTGCTCAGGCCAACGTACCTAATCTAACATCAACGATGAATAAACCTGCTGGCCATAAGTAACATTTCTGATAACAACGAAACGCAAACACCCTTGCAACATACCTTGCCAGCATCTATGGCTCTTCCAAGTGCCATTAGCTGCTCTTCCATTGGAACAGACATATACTGATGGCTTGGATCATACTCTGTATCCCCAAACATTGGAACATAACTGCAGGCACAATTGCACAACATGCCTGATTAAAAGTTAAGGATGCGCAGAAATGCAAGATGGCAATATAGCGAAACTGCATTACAGTTAGAGGCATGAAACCGTGTTGCACAGACCGATCAGGCCAATGTATCTGGTAAAGATCAATGTAATCCACTCCCAGCCTGCGCAAACTGCACCAACATCCCAATCAACACAAGATACACTCAGTCACTCAGATATCAACATAAAGATCTATCCAACATACAACTACAGCAAACAGAGCAACTGTGAAAGAATTCACATTGCCACGACTGAACTAGTACATCAGCATCAAGTACATTCATGCAACAAGGATAGCTTTTATAGTACTAATCAGCATCAGAATCACACAAACAGGTCGACTAACAGAGACCATCACATCAAGCATCAGAGTTCTGAAGTTCTGAACAGAATAACAGCACTAGAATTGGGAAGAAAGAACGGCATTCCAATCGACCAACCTTCCATCAATCGCCTCCGCGATGTTCCGCGAATCGAGCGACGCCGGCCCGCCGCGGATCCACGTCATCTCCCCGGACGGCCCGGCGACCTATCCCACCAACGCAGCATCACCAAAACACAGCAAGAAAACGATAATTCAGTCGAGCTCAGTGAGTGAGCCAGTGAAGCTGTGAAGTGTGGAAGAAGCTTTGACCACCGTTGACCTTAGTGGCGAGCACGACGCTGTCACGTGGGGCCCGGCGGGCCCGCAGCCAGCGGCCGAGGAACTCCTCGCTGCGGCCGTGCGTCTCACTGCGCTGTGGGACCGGGTACCTGGAAGACATTTTGCGTAAAAGCCCCTCTGATAATTTACCCCAGGGGTGTTTAGTGGAAAAGAGAGAAGATGAGGGAGCGGGATGAGAAGAGGAGCGTAGCAGTACATCTCGGCGGAGTCGAAGAAGTTGACGCCGGCGTCGAATGCGGCGTCGAGGAGGCGGAGCGACTCCGGCAGCCGGCTCTGCTCCCCCATCGTCATCGTCCCTTCAACACACACGGCCGCTGAGTCAGAAGAAAACCGCGGGAGAGAGAGGAGGAGGAGGGTTTGGGGGGCAGACTGACCGAAGCAGAGGCGGGAGACGGCGAGGTCGGGGGCGAGGTGGAAGGTGGGCATCGACATCGCAGTCGTCCTCCGGCGCCGCACTGAGTCTGTGACTAATCTGTCTCCTCCTCCATGGGCATGGAGGATTCGAGGAGGAAGACGAAGTGGACAGTAGCGAACCACCCTATCCTCTTTCCCGGCGGCCAAGATTCGTGCTTTAGATGCTATAAGATTCGTGACATCCTATCCTGAGGCCCTGTATGGATGGGAATAAAACTTTTAAGTCCCTATCACATCGGATGTTTAAAAATTAATTATAAATATTAAACGTAGACTATTAATAAAACCCATCCATAATCTTGGACTAATTCGCGAGACGAATCTATTGAGCCTAATTAATCCATGATTAGCCTATGTGATGCTACAGTAAACATTCTCTAATTATGGATTAATTAGGCTTAAAAAAATTGTCTCGTAAATTAGCTTTCATTTATGTAATTAGGTTTATAAGTAGTCTATATTTAATACTATAAGTTAGTGTCTAAATATAGGGACTAAAGTTAAAGTCCCTGGATCCAAACACCACCTGATTCAAGGCCTGTTTAGAACTCGGATAAAATTTTACACCCTATCACATCGAATGTTTGGACATATGCATAAAACATTAAATATAAACGAAAAAAATAACTAATTATACAGATTGCGTGTAAATTGCAAGACGAATATTTTAAGCCTAATTACGCCATGATTTGACAATGTGGTGCTACAGTAAATATTTGCTAATGACGGATTAATTAGGCTTAATAAATTCGTCTCGCGGTTTACAGGCGGATTCTGTAATATGTTTTGTTATTAGACTACATTTAAAACTTCAAATGTGTGTCCGTATATCCAATGTGACACGCCAAAACTTTACACCCCGGATCTAAACACAGCCTCATTCTTTGATTATTTCAGCTCAGCGATTAGAGCTCCAGCTCCAGTTCCTCCTCTTTGTGAGCTGGAGTCCATCTAAAACAGAGATAGTGCGAAATGAATCATGCTAACTTTTAAAGTTAAATTTAGAAGTTATAATTCTATCAAGCAAAGTTTTATTATTGGTAATCATCTAGGGACGAATCAATCCATTAGACAGTGGGTCGGTCTGTCCAACTATGACATGCGTTTTCCACACCCCCCGAACCTTCTTCTTGTATGAGTTTTGTTGGAGTTGGAGACACCATCGGTGATTCCTTCTACTGTAACCCAAGGACATCTTCACCACCAATCAAGGCGTTGGAGCTATTTTAGAAGACAACAATACAAATATTAAAAAAAAAATAGGACAACCAAAGAATAACTTGATGTCGAATGATTAATAAGAAATTGTAACTGTGTCCGGAGTTGAAATGTCAAACACAGGACCATGGAGTCAAAACTAAATATCCCTCCCGCTCTAGCAATACACCTCAACAATATGCTTTATCTACAAAATCATCTCAACAATACTGCTATTAATTAAGCACTATGGCACTTTCATTAGCTCGAACAACGTATCATTAATTTTTCATGAGCACTACAACTACACTACCACAGGCAGCAACAGGGTCCAGTGTTGCAGTCGCCTCCATTGGGATACTCCATCGTCTTGCAGAATTCGTCACACCTGTCAATGCACTTCAGAAGGCAATACTCGTAGGCAGGGCCACCTTGGGCTAAACCTGCATTATTCAGCAAGGACACAGCATGATTAGCTCGAGTGACACCTTAAAAAGTTAATTGATCATGTTTAACTTAATTTGTTCATCTTGTAAAAAAAATCTGTATATATCGATCTCTGCATATCAGAGGAAATGCTTAATTATCCAGATCTGGGGAGTTTGAATGTGACAGAGTTGATTACCAGTGGAGAAGAGGGTGGCAGCTATGGCCACAAAGATGAGGACTCCAAAGATGACTGATGAAAACTTTGGTGTCATCTTGAATTCTGGCACTGCCGCTGGCTGTTTGGATTCTTGAAATGGGTTAAAATGGTGTAATTTGGGTGGAGTTGTATGTACTGTCAGTACAGAGTATATATAGGGCCGGGTCAGATTGGTCTTATCTCATAGAATTGTATAAAATATTTATAATTTGATATCCTGAAGATTTGGATTGAAGTTGTCTGACAGAATTGTACTATTACTCGGATTTCATATCCACATTTATAACTATAGATTTGGATTGAACATATCTGATAGAATTGTATTTATTGCTTCTTATTCGATATCCAGATTTAGAGCTGCAGTTACAGTAAATTTAGAGAATAATATTGTATAACATCATGGCTCAAAAACAATCCAACCTCATAAATCAGCATTACTCCGTTCTCACATAATTCCGCGAGCGTACACGCATGATGAGCAGACTGACGGATTTCGACAACCGCAGAGTTAGGGTTCTAAGTGGGGGTGGGCAGGAGCGTGTGAACAGATTTCGATAGCATCTAGGTCGTTAGGGTTTCGTGTGGGGTTACCACTGGTGGAGAAACCATCGCTTTATTACCAAAAGTACTTTATGTATGACTTATCTTTTTTATATTTGCACTAATATTTAAAATAAGACGAATGGTCAAACGTTATAAGCAAAAAGTTAAAGCGACATGGGACGGAGGTAGTATGTAACATCCCGGCCTAGGGCCTAATAGGATAAATAGAATACTCATATCAACAAGTTGCAATTTCTTTTCCGGAAGCCGATGTCAAAAGAACTCTGAGGTTAAGCGTGCTTAGCCTAGAGCAATTTCGGAATGGGTGACCGATCGGAAAATTCTTCCCCCCCCTCCCCCCCGCGAGTGCGCACGAGTGAGGACAAAGTGTGCAGAAAAGACATGTGTTGGTCTGTGAGGGCAGTCTATGATCTATGAAAGCTGCTAGATGTAAGTGGGCCCGGCCTGGGAGAGGCGGGCCGTTACATAGTACTATTCACTAGCTCACATCATGCATCAATTAAAAACATCCCCATTTTATTTCAGTTGAGCTGATAGCCATTACATCAATTGCGTACAAAGGAGTAATGAAACATTCCATTAATCCATTAATCCATTGATTTTTTTTTTCATGAGCACTACTACACTACCAAAGGCAGCAACAGGGTCCAGTGTTGCAGTCTCCTCCATGGGTGTAACCACTCGACCTACAGGTTTGGTCACAGTCATCGATGCACTTCAGGAAGCAAAACTCATACCCAGCCGGTGGTGGCCTTGCTAAACCTGAATTGTTCAGCAAGGACATTCCATGATTAGCTCGAGTGTCAGTATAAAAATTCAACATAAACTTTATGTCATCTTGTATGAAAAAACTGTATATATCGGTCGCTACAGATAAGGGGAAATGCTTGAATAAACGAGACAGAGGTGATTACCAGTGGAGAAGAGGGTGGCAGCTATGGCCACAAAGATGAGGACTCCAAAGATGACTGATGAAAACTTTGCTGCCATCTCGATCTTGCACTGTAGCTAGATGTTTGTATTTTTGAAAATGGGTCGGAATGGTTTAATTTGGGATGAGTTGTACGAACTCTCGGTCACTGTATATATAGGATCGGAATGAGCTTATCTGATAGAATTGTATTTTATTACTTCTAATTTGACATACTTCAGATTTGGATTGAATTATCTGTATTTATTACTACTTCTATTTTGATATCAAGATTTACAGCTCCAGATTTTAATTGGACTTATCTAGCTAATAGAACTGTATTCATTACTTCTAATTTGGTATCCACATTCTGATATAATTGTATTTATTGCTTCTAATTTGATATCAAGATTTAGAGCTTCAGTTATAGTAAATTCGAAGAATAACACCTAGCTCTAAAATCCACATTAGTCCGCTTTCACATACAATGTTAGCACTCAATGCCCATATATTTTCGTGCGATGGATACACAAATGGATTGAATAGCTGCCGGCTTAGGGTTGCAGGTTAGGGTGAGTGGGAGCGTGCAAAATGATTTGAGCAACCGTCAAGTTAGATTTTCTGGCTAAGAATGGGTGGGAGGGAGGAAGGCACTGGGAGGGGAAAGTCAGGTTATTCCCAAGCGTTTAGAGAGATGGTCAGGTTAGCGGCTGAACGGTGGTGGTCATAGTGAAGCAACGGCGGATCGAACCATCGTCGCTAGATGGGAGAGGACGATGGCCCGGGGGCAGGGGAAATTGCACCGACCAATTAGGTTGGGTGGGGAAGAGGGCGGCACGGCGAAGCAGCCGTAGCAATGTAATTAGAGATGGATGAAAGAACACAGACTGTTCATCCATCTTAGATGAAAATGCGACGCATGTGAGTTGCAGATGATCTAGGAAATGCACTTGTGCACCAATAGAGACCCTCTTTAGCATCCCACCTCCAAATTATGTATCAGTCCGCTCTACGCATTGAGCATACCTACTCGTATCAAAGGGCTAACCCGAGGGCATCATGATTGGAGCGACAAGGCTTAAAATGGCCCTCACCCACATAAACTTCCTATGTTACTAAACAACCAAGTATAATGATTTCTAGGTTTTTACACAATGGTAAAATGTCGTTGACCACTGAGAAACCAGGTCAATTACTGTGAAAGAAAAATATAGAAGGGATGATAGCGTTTAATATGAACACTGAGAAACTTCAGTCACGAAACATTTTTTTATTGTTAATATGAACAAAGTGAAGGGCTCATGAGAAAATATACTTTGACTGACCGTTAATAACA
>CM020188.1:21252901-21264428 GCA_009805545.1 Oryza longistaminata | reverse complement strand
GAGTTTGGGTACTCCAGATCCGGTGGCCTCCGGCGCCAACAACGCTAGATCCAGGCTCAAGGTGAGTGGATGGCGTCTCCTCCCTCCAATCGGCTGTGTGCGCTGTCATCCGCCGTCGAGGCCGATCTGCTGTACGGCGAGCATGTGCTTCTCCTCATCCTGTGTAGTCACCCCCTACCGGCTACATGAGCTAGACATCTTTGGAGGTGAGCTTCTGTGTTATCCTCTTTTTTCTTTCTTTGCATGGCTAAATTTGTTGTCTGTAGGAATGTATCCACGCTTAAATAAGGTTGCTGCTTCTATTTTAGCTGAGTTGAGCATTAAACAAGCTAGTCAGTTTGTCATACTCTGATCCTCTGAATGATGTGTAGATTCCTATTGCGTTGAAGTGATATATCTGAATCTGTTTGTCAAATACAGCAAACCTATGTGCATGATCTAAAACGTTCTTGCAGAACTGATTTGCCTATTCTATTCAGGTTCTCATGACAAATAGTACCTTTCTGGATCTGATATGTTTCGATGTATTTTTCAGCTGCTTCTCCAGTTGCTGCAGCTCTTTGAGATTCAGAGATTCAAGATCCTCTCCCATGAGATGGCTGCAGGAATTACAGAAAATCAATTTTGCTGCAAGATCCTCTCCCATAAGGTGGTGTACAAGTTTGCTGCAATCCTTTTGCTTATCCACATGCCTTCTTGAATTTAGTAGATTGACGATCATAAATTGTTTTGTGCCGTGTATCTCATTATATGTGCATAGGTCCTGGAAGAGTTGTTGAAAAATATATCTCTGTTGTCTCAGATAGAATACATGATCTCTATTGTTCCCTAGGTTGCACGTACTATGGATTACCTAGCTAATATCTTCCACTCCTATTCTCCTTTGCTTATCTTTAGTTATTCATCTTATTTAATTCTGCAAATTGTTCTCATATCAAACTAATTCAGTGCCATCTTTTTGCTTGCAGGTAAATAGGTGCTCCATAGACTATGGAGTTGCTGACATAGCAGATAATTGAATGGCTCTGCTTTTATAAGTGCAAGCCATTGTGTTCTTTGAGTTTTATATTAATTCTCAAACTTGATGATGTTGGCCTAGTAGCATGCCTCTATATTTGCAAACTCAAAAGAGCTCTTTTCTGATATGGCATCATTACTTTCTAATTTTTGAATTTGTAATTTCTTTTTCTATGAGCAATTTTGGCAGTACGAATGTAAGAGACATGGTCCTAATTCTTGTTTGTCTGGAGAATGGGAATTGGTTGAAAAAAAGAAGCTACATATGTTTAACAATTGCTTTGCTTAAGCTGTTAATCATCCTTCTGATTGCAGGTGCGCGGCGTGACGCTGCGCTTATACTTCTAGTTTGATGAACATTTGATCTATTAACTTCTTGTTGATTTTCGGTGACAACTTGGAATGCATGTCTGATGTTAGTTTGAATGCAATGGGCTGAAATATATATTGCATGTAACTGTTCTTTTTTTTTTAGAGGGCATGGGAGGCTAGCCAATCTCTACAAATTATTTTTTTTCTGCATGTTGCTCATCACTGACGGTTGATATTGCAAAAGCCGTTACAGGTGATACGTCACCTCTGACGGCTTTGCACATACATGCCGTCACAAGTGAGTTACCTGTGACGGTTTTTACTCTCTGACCCGTCACAGATGAGTCATCTGTGACGGGTTGTAACATGCCATGGGTTAGCGGAGACACTTACCTCTGACGGGCCGTAGAGTTCTTGCCCGTCAGAGATGACTGTTACCAGTGACGGTCCTCCACCCGTCAATGGTGACTGGTACTCATCAGTGACCACTAATCTGTGACCAAGCCCAAATCCGTCAAAGATGAGGGTTTGGAGCCGTCAGAGGTGACCTGATCCGGTGTAGTGGCCCGGGGTCAGCGGCAGGGGAAATTGCACCGACCAATTAGGTTGGGTGGGGAAGAGGGCGGCATGGCGAAGCAGCCGTAGCAATGTAATTAGAGATGGATGAGAGAACACGGACTGTTCATCCATCTTAGATGAAAATGCGACGCATGTGAGTTGCAGATGATCTAGGAAATGCACTTGTGCACCAATAGAGACCCTCTTTAGCATCCCACCTCCAAATTATGTATCAGTCCGCTCTACGCATTGAGCATACCTACTCGGGATGGCGGCCAGGAGCAAGAGGGTCGAGGGGAGCAGCGCGAGCAGGAGGAAGAGAGTGAGGATGACACGTGGGACTCACTTTTTTTCCCCCACGTGATCAAAACCAGCCATTTATACTGTTGGAGGACCTAATTTAACCCAGTTTTATAAATTGAGGGGTGAAGATTTCTGGATGTCAATTAAAAGATAAGGGAAGGCAAGTAGACTTTCCAGAAGGTGCCAACAGGTGAACTCTGAGCCCACGATGGACTCAACTCCACCTAACACCGACCAAAGCCCAATTCTTGCCGGCCCAATCATATCGAGGCCTGATCTGATCATGCCGTTGCCGTGTTGCAACTGTCGATGGGGATCGATCACCGCTTGCTTAGCGGTAGACACATTCACACATAGTACTCCCTCTATTTCATAATTCATAATGTAAGTTATTCTAGTATTTCTCATATTCATATTAATGTTATTGAATCTAGACATATATATCTATCTAGATTTATTAACATCAATACGAATGTGGGAAATACTAAAATGACTTACATTATAAAACGGAGGAAGTAGCAGCTTTCGTTTGACGGTATGAATGCATGCTGCGCTACACTATTATTAGTAGCAGTAGTTTGCTTTTGAGTTTTGAGTGCTTGCTACTATCGGTTGCATGATCCGGGACCAATTTGCATCTTTTGTGGCAGTGTTTGGTTTGGACTTCTGGCAAAATGCAGTGGACACACACACACTGTGTCCTGTGTGTGGTTCTAGCTAGTAGTTACAACTTACAAATAATATGTTGGTGGATTCCCAGAAACTATATATATGTTTCCTTCCATTTCTTCTGCAGCGAATTATAAGCCAAAACGTTTTAGTGATCATATAAAATAATTTATATAATTTGTACGTAAAACTTATAAACCAATTTAAAAAATAAACTATGATAGAAAAAGACAAAATCAATAAAATTTGTATTTTAGTTACTGCTGGTAAGCCGTACTGGGTTTGAATTATGAAGGCAGTTAATTATAAGCTTAATTATTATTAGTGATTATAAAATAATTTATGCGTAAATTCTCAGCAACTTAAATACCAATTTAAAAGATAACTACAATAAAAAAAATTAAAATCAATAAAATTGGTATTTTAGTATTGCGGCTGATAAGCCGAAGATGAAACAATTAATGAAGCGTGTAACCAAACCATTGGGATCTTTGCTCTCCCTAACACACGGACGGAAAAAAAAAACCAGTCCATATAAACTGCTTTAGAGGAAAACAGTGGTCTATTATTTCGCTCCGTGAGTACCACAGGTGCCCAAAGTAGCTTTCTTTTTTCCTCTCTTATTTTCCCCTTTGCTTTAAGGTACTCGACCGCCTTTTTCTCTTTGTAGAAAATGTCGTGAAATTTCATAAGTATGGTCTACCGTTGACTAAGAAACAGCAGGGATAGTGGTGATGTCATTTGGTTGGTACGTTCATGATGTCATATCATCAATCACAGAAAAAAAAAGAACAAAAAAAATTGGTATTTAATTTCATTTCATAGAATTATTGCCTAAAAAATTTAAAAAAAGAAACAATAGTTTTCACCGTAATACGAGTGAAACCATATGCACAATTATGTAGTAGAAATTATCGTTTACACGCAGGGTTTGCGTTACCACGCGGTTATTACGCTTACCGCGGGGTACGGTAATTGAAAAACCGTGGTAACCTCCTTAAATTCAAATAAATTTAAAAAATAATTTAAAATTTTGATAAATTGTATACAGCTTCATGCGGTTTGACACGGTTATCGCGCTTATTGCCGGCGTGTGGTAACCCCGCCTGGCCCCGGTGGTTCAGGAAACCCGGTTTACACTATCGTTGGACGTGTCTTAAATAGGTAAACTCACAGGTGTGTGTGCATATTCCTATATAATAAAAAAGTATTGCTATGAAACAATACTGCTACTCCATCACTAAGGTAATAAGACTTTGGCATGCGATGTACCCAAAATTGGAGAAAGTCTCAACTGGGCTCATCATATAGGTTGAATCAGGATCTAAACAACATGATAAAAATGAGGATTATGTGTTCCATCCTTTAAGGGCACTTACGATATGGTGACATGCGTGTCAAGTGACCTCATGCCTTTACGTTGGAGCAAGTCACCGAGTTAGGAGGGTGGCCTTACCAGGTGCGTGGAATCAGCCGCGAAGTCACGGAAATTCTGTTTGGAAAATAGCCTAACGTGTGAAGCCACCGTCTAGGGAGCCGTGTTGTACGAGTTAGTGTGCCCTCATCATGATGCTTTTCTAGGCACATTCAGACTACCATACCAATAATGATAAGGGTGTATTTAATGGTGGGTTTAGCCTACGTTATAGCCAATAGCGTTAGGGCAAGTACTATAAGTCTCTACATGTTGTCCCTAAATTTGCCACATAGAATTAGGTGATGAGTTGGAGGAGAGAAGTTAGAAGAGAGAGAATGAGCCACCCCTCATACAAGGGGCAACCTCCTCACAATTTCCAAGAAAAATGTAAGATGATGTGAGAGTAAACTAATATTGGGGTTTGCGTACTAGAGGTGACATGTTGTATTTGTTACCTCTTAATTAATGAGAAGATGATATGGTTTAAATTAGATGTGGCACCCACCTCCACTATAAAACTTGCCCTCTGACCATTCCTAACCCAAGACACTAGACATAATTTTCATAAACTACACATCATCAAGAAGCTAGTACTAGACACTACTCTTCCAATGCAAACACCACTATTCCATATTTAAATTCAATACTACTTATCTCACGTGATGTCTTGGATGTTGTGTAGAAACCATGTCTCATGCAAGATATGGTTTCCTTCTCTTTCCTCATTTATTCACTTGCCACATCATTTTTTATCTAGGTGGCAGCTTATTTAATGCTATAAACACCATCCTAGTTATTGGGTTGGGAATAGCCTTAGGTCACCAGTGTAAATATTATCATGCTACAGAATGATAATGATGACATGAAAAAGAAGACCCTTAATTAAATTTTATATACCTTCCAGGGCTTGAAAGAACCTATATGATGAAAGGTAAGATACCACTTATTAAGGAATGCAATATATTACCTTCTTACCGCCTACGTATGCTGCTCACGTCCTAGATTCCACTCCTTTGAGCTCAGCAGCCATGCATCAGCCATCAGAACCATAAAATTTAAAGAAAAGGGAAATATTCTGCGTTCAGTCCACGGCTACTAATTCCATTTCAGATATCACAAGTAAAATTAAAATAATTTAGTGTGTGTGATCGTGAAATACGTGTGTGCATGTAGGGTGTAGCTAGACAAAGCACTTTCAGCTTTGAACGTGGTAAAGGTGGTCATATACATGCATCTTTTCGTAAAGAGAGGGAGAAAAAAAAAAAGAAGATTCAGAAAGCTCACATTGCATCTACTGATGTTGAAAATCCCTTTTAATTTGTATCCCAGAGTCCGAAGGTTACAGGGAATCGACATGACTTAATTAATTAGGACTACATGGTTATATCATTTGTCAACAGTCAACAGAGATAATAGTGTTAAAAGGCCATTCCGATCACGTAGTAATTCCTCCAATACTAATTGATCATTATATGAACTTTTTAAAGTTATTTTTAAATGATTATTATATTAATATTATTTTTCTAAGTCTACTCATATCTGTGCATAAGAGTAAATAGACATTGACGCATGCATTCTTGTACACAAGAATTTTTTACCAACATGCAATGTGTTGGTTTATTATTAGCTAGAAAATAGAGGGGATGATACATATATCAGGATGGAGTAAATATAGTATTAGATAGTTACAGAGTATTTGGTTTTTCTTGATCTTGGTGTACTCTGTGATGATCAACTGGGAAGGGAGAAGTACTAAACTATAGTTAATTATTTAGAAGACCATTGCTGGGCTAAAGTCAATGAATTCATAACTTGTTAATTTGCCAGTAGAACATGGGAGGATTAATGAAGATATCAAATTAATTAACATGGTCATGCAGCTGACAGTCAGTTAGCTAAGCAAAGACTCACAGTCACTTGCTATCGGTCACTGCGAAATTGTAAACTATTTCCTAACGGCGCACATGATATTAATCCCAAAAAAATAATAATCAGACGGTTAGCCAAGGAAGCTTCACCAAAGGGTATATAGCCTAAGCTTTTTGCCCTAAACAATTTCAGGGCACTCGCGCTTTATCCAACAAATTGCCATTCTGCTGATTCAAGTGGCAGTTTTGTTTTCGTATGTGGCCAGCGCACTACTCGTATATCTTTCAGTTAACATGACCATTGCACCAATTAAAATCTGATCTTTTCTTCCGTTTCTTTTAAAAACTCACTCATGAATCATGATATCCTTGCCGTCTCAAAATCCTGTCTTGTCAACCTAACCTGAATTCTTTTGCATGCACACACACACACAAAAAACTTTATCTTTCTTTTTTTTAAGGCCCTTTTGCCCATACTATGACCACTGTATCAACCTGGAAATTGTTGTTGATCTGATCTGATCCAGCATGGATCATGCAGAATTGAAGCAGAACATGCTAAGAAGCTTCAGCTTCTCTCCTCCCTTAGAGCAAGTATAATACTAGGCTATAAGCCGCCTAAATACTAAGAATGGAGGAGAGAAAGAGGGAGAGAGAGGAAGAAAGCAGCTGTAACTTACAGCCGGCTTGGACATAAGAACCAAGAAAACTCTATGAGAGAGATAAGTGGGACCCTGTATTAATTGTAAAGAGCTAAGAACAAGTTTAATAGTATTCCTGCCAACCTGCTAGCTCCAAATCATTATAGCCAATGTCTAGTCGAATTAATCAATAGTTGCTTACTATAAACCTATTGATATATGGCCCCACCACTATCATACACATATTGGCGGTCTTGGAAATCCGTCCTGCAGCTGGCTATAGATCTATAGCCCGCTGCTCTTATCTCTCTTTTTATCTGTTTAAAATATTTTTTAAGCTCGGCTTATAGCCTACTATTGTAACCTGCTCTAACTATTGTATAGGTAGGCTGATAGAGGCTAGAAACGACCTTAATAGGCCAATGATTCGGCTGTATTAATTAGCCTTGCTCCCTGCAAATATCTCACTTTAGTAGAGTTCTTCAGTGTTCACCAAATGACTAACAATAGGCTCTGGCTACTAGCTAGGAGCTACCAACACACACAGAGATAGTATATATAGGGAGCTTGGTGACGCATACACAAAAAACAGTAATTGATACATCAAAGTGCAGCTCTCAGTGGTTGCTAAGCTAGCTAGTAGCTTTGATCAGTGGAGCCAGCCCATGGGGAACGGCAAGGTGTACGCGAGCGGTGGTGCCATCAGGCTGATATACGCCGGGGATGAACATACTCACCAAGGCTCCTTTCAACGAGGGCGCCAAGCACCACGGGTGTTCGTGTCTACCGCAACGCCGTCGCCGCCTTCTTCTTGCTACCCTTTCGCCTACTTTCCCTCGGAGACAGGGTATAGCTAGCTAGCAGCCAATGGTTGTTCATTCAGTCTCTGAAACTGTCATGGATGGATGGAAGTGTTGATCTGATATGGTGTTCTTTAATCTGGCAAGGAAGAAGCAGCGCCGCCGCTGACGTTTCCGGCTGTCTGCCAAGATCTTCGGTCATGGATTCTAGGGGGGTATGTTGATGAATTAGAACATTAGGTTGTGTGTTCTAGCTGAAGAACAGACTGGTTTGTTCTGGAATTTCTGAATAAGAACTCCTTTGCTGGAAAATTTGGTCAGGATTGGCCGGAAAACGATACCTGTACAGGCATTGGCCTGAAATTACGCGGGTTCGGGCCACACACGGTCGTCGGCCATCTTCAACAATCGTGCCGGTGTCGCCTCATCTTGGCTGTCATGTTCAGGTCAGACAAGAAATAAAACAAGTCTGATCGTGTTTAGTGTTGAGTAACAATCTGATCAACTGAAACTGACGAATCATTGTTTTCTTGATTGCAACCATTAGGCATGGAGATTGAACCTGAAAGAGCCACCCATGGCATGGCGAAAGCATCAGGGATATCCCTCTGGGCATCGGCGGCGTCATCGTGCTGCGCTCTGTACCAAGGCCCGGAGTTTCAAGTCATTGAACCACCACCACTCTCCCACCATGCGAGCGCCGCGGCGCCATTCCAAGAAGAACTGGGCGCTGGGGATCTTCCTGAATGACCACCTCCGTCGTGTATGGTCCGTCTACTGGACGGTGAAGCAGGTAACAAACTTGAAAAACTGAACTAATCAATGGACGATCGGAATGATCGATTAATCAGCTGCATATATGTATCGAATCTTGTCAGGGGCCGTGCTGCTGGAGACCCGTCCGAAGCCTTATGAACCACGACGCTGCAGTGCGTGTTCGCACGAGCGTGCAAGTCGCTGGTGATCGCGCTCGTCCTCGAGAGGACTTCTCCCGGTGATCCCTCCCCGGCGTCGTGCAGCCTCGTGCGGCGGGTCCTCTTCACGTAAGAACCGGCATCGATCGATCGATGATTCGACGGTGATTTCAGTTCTTGGTTTCATCATTCACCCTTGAAATCAATGCAATGAATATGTTTTGTTAATCTTCTCATCAGGGCATCGTGGTGGCGGCGATCTCGTTACTCCTGCAGATATGGGTGATCGAGAAGAAGGGCCCGTGTTCCTGGTCCATGTCGATGCCGCTCAGCCTCGTCTTCACCATGGCCATCGCGTCGTTCCTGCTCGGCGAGGACGTCGCCTAGGAAGGTAACTAACTAAAAGCTAGCGCTCATTCTTGATCGACAATGAAGTGACATGCCCCTTGCCATCACCGAAGGAGGCACAAAGCAAACCAGATGCATCTATATTGCTTCTCTCGCTGTCATGATCCCTCGGCCGCGCACACTTCGCATCGGGATCGGTTAGCGAACGTCGAATGTTCGTGATGTCCCTGACAAAGGGTTGATCCTGATCTCTCTCTCTCTCTCGGTGCGCGCAGCATTATCGGCAGCCTGCTGGCTCGTCGCCGGCCTCTACCAACGTGGCTAGGGGCAAGAGCAGGGAAGGAACACGCGGCGGGGCGGCGGGCGTCATGCGGGGCGCCCCGGCGCCGGTGCTGTCGTTCGCCGGTGGCGGCGGGGCGAAGGAGGACGCGGTGGCTCCGCCGCAGCCGACTGGTGATGGCTAAAGTTTGACCGACACGGTGGTGCACCACGTGTACGCGGGCGGCGTTGAAGCGATCGGAAAGAAGCAAAGCTACAAGTACAAAGGAAGGGATTGGTGGTGAATGGTGAATCTGGAATATATTTTTTGCGGCGGCCGGGGCACGGGGCGACCCGGGGTGGTGGTGGTGGTGCGGCGGTGGCGCGGCGGCGGAAGAAAGGGTTAGGGCTAGGCAAGCTATGACTAATAACCCGGGTGAAGTCGTGTACTCAGCTCGGGTAACTGATAAATCTTTTGTATTATTATTCCTGTTTTTTTTTAAATACTAGTAACTACGGTAGAACACATGTCTTTGCAAAGTGGCAGGAATGAGTGTGCTTATCAATGGGCCAGGCCCACATTCATCGGGATTGCGGGTTGGGGTGGGTGAATTAAGAAAAAAAAAACATCGCGAAGAGCGGACAATTGAAAAGGTGTGAAAAATTCGCGAATGACATTGTTTTAAAGTAGTATAGATATGGGTTATATTTTTAACATAAGTTGATTACTCATCTTATTTAAAACTAGCTAGTGCCAATAATTTAGATTGCGCGGCAGGATTATTACAAAAATTTTCATGTCGTCCGTCATTTTCACGCCCTATTGACATTATGACTAAGAATAGGGTTGCCCCATTCCTGCCTGGTCCAATGGGATCTTCAAGAGCCTGTAGAGCATAAGAAAAGTATATCGCCGAGTCCGAAGCATGAGCTCATCCAGAAGATTGTTAACATTATCATCGCTACGTCGCCTCGCTACGCCCCTATTCGTTTTTCTTTGTTTTCTGGGGGTATGGTGTCCATAAAATGCTTTGTTAATGCATCTTATTCGTAGGAAATCGGTCCAAAAGGCGGCACATTTGCCTGATGGTGAATGGTAGACACGCGAGACTTCAAAATCAGTTCCAAATAAAGGGAACCCAGGGACCTATTCTTTCTCCACTCTGAGTTTTGTTTGTAGTAAGCTAAGTAAATAGTACACGATGGAGCCAACCAAAAAAGGTTAAATTACATAATAATAATCCTAAGTATAACGAAAGATAAAGAATCCTCTTTTTTCTAGTTCCTATGATGCACTGGGACTTATAGGCAAAACAAATCTGTTAGACAGTCCCTTGTGGCTCCGATGGAAAAGCAGACTGCCCGAACTGCTACTAGATTTCTCTCTCTTCAGACTCGCTGAAGCCTTCTCCAAAGACTCCTTTTGTACTGAAGAACACACAATTCACCTTCAATACCCTCGCTTTGGCTATAAACAGAAACCTCGAATCTAGAGCTGTTTGGCGTTCCAATCCAGTTCCAACATGCACTTTCTTCGGACCAAGGAAAGCCTAAGCCCGGCCCGCGTTAGAGGGGAAAGATTAGCAAAGGCGAAAAGACCAGAAGGGAGGGGGAGCTGCACCAAAAGGAGAGGAAAAAAACAGAAAAGGCGCCTCTTCAGGAAATGAATATCTTCCATAAAAGATTTTTAGTTCCGCCAAAAACATCAGGTTGTGCCGCAGCCCCCCTAGATTGAAATATGACAACATAAAACATTTGCTAATGGGCGGGGGGTGCATTGATTTTTGCATCGTTAATGCTTTTTGTTGGGTAGTTCCATTATCACAAAGCCGCTCCCCAAAATTAACCTGGTTCCAACGACGAATAGGTATGCCTAAAGCGCCACCACTCGAGATGGACTCGAGGGTGGTAAGACCCGCACGAGGTTGTCCATGAGCGGAGGCCCCTCGAAGAGGCGAGCCCCGGAAACCAAGATGTCGATTTGTTTTTTCATAGAAAAGGAAGAAGGCCGAGCGGGATAGCTGCCTTCCTTCGGGCTTTTGCCCTGCCGACGTTTGCCTCGTGAAGATAAGAGTATTATCGAACCCATTATGTCGTCTTACCCATGAGCCGATTGTCATCCATTGAGCAAATATAGGTTCGAACAATCATAGGTTGGTTTAAGTGTTCGAAAAAAAATGGTGGACATAATTTCAGCACCTTTATTGAGAAAAAAATATTGAAAATGGCAATCATAGTTTTGAAATTCTGGTCCAATTTGAATCAAAGTTTAATGGCATCAGATATTCAAAATTAAGATGATAATATATTTCTACATAAAGCAAACAATGAGTGGCTCCTTTTAGTATTTATATTTAACGAATGTTACTACCTCCGTTTTTTAATATATGAGACATTGGACTTTTTGATAAAAATGTTTGAC
>CM020188.1:21223280-21252876 GCA_009805545.1 Oryza longistaminata | reverse complement strand
CCCAAGAGATTCCGGCCCGGCCGCGTTAAAGAGGGGAAAGAATTAAGCCAAAAGGCGAAAACAGAACCAGAAGGGAGGGGGAGCTGCAAAAAGGAGAAGGAAAAAAACAGAAAAGGCGCCTCTCAAGGAAAAATGAATATCTCCATAAAAGATTTTTAGTTCCGCCATAAACATCAGGTTGTGCCCGCAGCCCCCTAGATTGAAATATGACAACAATAACATTTGCTATGGGCGGGGGGTGCATTGATTTTTGCATCGTTAATGCTTTTTGTTGGGTAGTTCCATTATCACAAAGCCGCTCCCCAAAATTAACCTGGTTCCAAGACGAATAGGGTATGCCTAAAGCGCCCACACTCGAGATAAGATTGGACTCGAGGGTGGGTAAGACCCGGAGCGAGGTTGTCCATGAGCGGAGGCCCCTCGAAGAGGCGAGCCCGGAAACCAAGATGTCGATTTGTTTTTCATAGAAAAGGAAGAAGGCCGAGGGGATAGCTGCCTTCCTTCGGGCTTTGCCTGCCGACGTTGCTCGTTGAAGATAAGAGTATATCGAACCCATATGTCGTCTTACCATGAGCCGATTGTATCCATTGAGCAAATATAGGTTCGAAGCAATCATAGGTATGGTTTAGTGTTCCAAAAAAAATGGTGGACATAATTTCACACTTTATTGAGAAAAAATATTGAAAATGGCAATATAGTTTTGAATTCTGGTCCAATTTGATCAAAGTTTATGCATCAGATATTCAAATTAAGATGATAATTATTTCTACATAAAGCAAACATGATGGCTCCTTTTAGTATTTATTTAACAATGTACTACCTCCGTTTTTAATATATGATGACATTGACTTTTTGATAAATGTTTGACTATTCGTCTTATTCAAAATTTTTCACAAATATAAAAATATTTAAGTCATGTTTAAAGAACATTTGATGATAAATCAAGTCACAATAAAATAAATGATAATTAATTTTTTTTTGAATAAGACGAGTGGTCAAACGTATGTCAAAAAGTCAACAGCTTCATGTATTTAAAAAAAAAACAGAGGGAGTATATAATAGATCAAAGATATAACATATTTGTGGTACATATGTTTCTCTCTTTTTCTCCATCTTCGGTCCAATATTGGCATTTTCTCATCATCTCCGATGACATTCTTTCCCTTACCAAATATGGATATTGCATATCTGTGATAGTTTGTAACTAGTTCAAATAAGAAAATGCCACTTATTGTCAGCGCTTATTGCCGGGATTTTTACATGATTACAAATTACTCCTCTTCATTATAGTTATTAGTCCGGATGGTTAGCACAATTTAGGAAGCTTCATTGTTTCGTCTAAAATAGATCAATTCTAATTTAAATCTTATAGAATAAAACAGATACTTTTACCTTTTTTTTCCTGATTCACTAATTTTTTGTTCCGATTTTTTTAGCATTTTAGAGATTTAGTATGGGTTTTTCATCAAAAATCAATTATACTTGAGCTTTTAAGTCCAAAATTAACATCACTCTAGTATTCTTGCAAGTATTGTTCTTTTGGTATTTATAAGTTGTATTTAGACATGGACTCTTGATATTTTATATTTTGCATGGACACATGTTCTTTTTTTTACTCCTGGATTTATTGAATTTTATTTTATTTTGCAATTTTTATTTCAATCAAGTTGCTTCTTTTTATTATTTTCTACTACATTTTTTATTAATCCATATTATGGTCAATAGGGAGTCTTCTTTTATTTTTATTTTTAAAAAAGTATTTAAATGGGGACTCTTTCTAATATGAATTTCAGATTTCATAAATTGTATTTCTACATGAACCCTTCTTTTTTTCCTTTTTTTGAATTTTAGATTATTTTTAAAATTGCAGGAGGGGACCACAGTGAACTTTCTTTTCTGGGTGTGAGAAACTCGCACCCTAGCTAGGAGGCGCAAAACCTTGTAAAGGTACAGGACCCACCTCCTTTTCTTCTTCACGTCGGTGTTCAACAGCGAGGTAACATGCCACATCGTCGCACTGTGAGAGGCCTAACACCTCATGGCATCTGCGTTTTTAGGTTTTGCCTGCATGTGTCTCGTAGCTTTCCTCCTAGGAATCAAAAACCAATTCGTAGCTTTCCTCCTGTGAAACAAAAGCCATTCCATTGGAACGACCGCGAGAGACGTATGGAACGGAACAATTATTACAGGCGGCTAGCGCCTCATGGCTTTTACCTTGGAGTGGACTGGCCCTGGGCCCTGGCCTGTTGAGTACATGTCACGGATGTCGGTCTGTGGCAGTAGGTATTATGAACTTTTTCTCTAAAGAAGCAAGTAAAATAGAGTGGCTTATTATTAAGGGAAAATTGGATACCGATGGCATATCTTAAACTTTGCAAAATTATAATGGCATGGTTCCAAATTACCCTATTATTGATTATTAGCTTAAAAAGATTTAGAAAAATAGATTAATATAATTTTTCAAAGATACCTTTTAATACTTTTTTAAAAAATATTAACTCTATTCCAAAATACTTGTCGTTTTAAGTTTTATTTAATATTTAACCATTTGTCTTATTCAAAATATTAAGGAATTATTATTTATTTTGTTTGTGACTTATTTTATTATTAAAAGTATTTTAAGTACAATTTATCTTTTTTTATATTTGCACTAATATTTTAAGTAAGATGAATGATCAAACGTTAAAAAAAATTAAAACGACATCTAATTTGGAATGGAGGAAGTACACTGTTTAATAATTTAGAAAAACGTATACGTAAACAACGAGAAAGAAGTTGAGAAAATATAGATTATAACGCACCTTTCACGCGAGTATTTGCCTTTCCATGAATCCACCTATGCTCAGGTTTTACCTGACAAAGGGAAGGCCCAGGGGGTATGCACTACGCTGACTGCACGGTCGCAGCAGCCGAGGGGCCAACGAGGTGGCGGAGGCGGAGCTATAAATATCCATCCCTTCCAGGCTTCCACTTCCATCGCATCGATCGAGTCGGCTGCTTGCCTGCACTGAATACTGATCGATATTCCATCACACTCACTGCCTCTTGTGCCACTCTCTCGCTTGCTCGCCGTTGCTGAGCTCAATTTCATATCCTTTCCTCCATGGCGATGTGGAGGGCACCGTCGGCGGCGGGGCAGCTGCTCGGCCGCGCGCTTGCATCTACGGCTGCGCACGTACGTATCCTTCTCTTTCCTAGCTATGTTCCGCGCTTCCTATCTCAGCTTATAGCCCATCGCAGGGTTTACGATTCCGACGACATTCGGTCGGATTTCGCGAAAATTCGACGTTTCGACAAGGCTCGAAAGTAGAAACCGTCTGAGATTTCGAGAAGTTTCATCCAAATTTAAATTTAAATTGATAAAAAAAGAAAAAAATCAAATAAAATCTTATAAATACTATGATATTCATAGAACCTATTGGGATATAATTTTTCCAAAAAAATGATGTATTGTGTGTATTGACTGAAACTTACATCAGGAAAGAAAAGAATAAAGAATTAAAAAAAGGAAAACACTTAGATGGACCGGATTAGTGATCGAAATTTCGCCAAAACCGACCGGTTTTCAAGAACTTGTCGGCAAACTCAGGGAATTTGTATTCAAATTTTGGTTTATGAAATTTGTTTAGAATTTACCGGTTTTTCACCGGATTTCGCGAAATTCCGAATTCCGCCGGTGCCCGAAACGGAAGTGCCTGTCGGAATCGTAAACCCTGGCCCATCGTTTCTCAAGCGCGGGCTTTCTAAACAGTTGAACAATATGTTTTTAAAAATATTTTCTATAAAAAAGTTATATTAACTTTTATGTTTTTTACTAATACTTAATTAATCATGTACTAATAAGTTAATAATTATGTGCTAATGAACTATCTCGTTTTCCATAACGGATGAGATGAGATCCGAACCTCTAGGTTCAAACCTCTATATATATATAGTTGCAACCCACTGAATGTAATCCTATCTAACTGTAAAGTTATCCCCCACTAACTCCTTAAGCTTAAAATGCAAAGATGTCACAACATCATCTACTAACAAGATGCCACATCATCATCCACTAATTAACAAAATGCCACATCATCATCCACTAACAATCATCACATTTAAACATCATGCAAACATGCTATATCTTTATAGTTTTTATAATTTAAGAGCTTTTCAAATACAAACATGTTAAATTATCATCCAACATAATTCATTTATGATATTCTATGGTCCAAATTATTTTTCTCCTTCTTTCCTCTAATTAAGTCATATCACATCAATTGTTTTTAGCCTTTAGATGATTAATCTACGGTCTAAACTATATCCCTACTTTTCTTCTTCCATAAAGTCATACCACCTTACTTTTTACATTTGAATCATCATTCTACATACTATTTAAATTTATATTATCATAAACCACATTAATTTACTTAATCTGATATTATCTAGCTATCTTACACGTTATTTTTTTTATTGTTATCATACTAAATTCCCGCAGCAATGCGCAGGGTTTCACCTAGGTACTCTGGTAAAGAAGCCACCACATTGACTCTTGTCATTGTCAATTTATCATCCGTTGAATTTCATTTGGATGTTTAGAAGTTCATTTCATGTTTGATTACTCATTTGCTTTGCTATTCACATGTACTAAGCGCGTTGAGAAATAAGCAGTAACCTTTCACGTGTTGTCATATTCCAATAGAAGTAATTAATATTCTACTCCACATAAACAACTATACAACATGATTTATACTAACAAACTTCACCTTTAGAGCCCCACCAAAAAAATAAAAAAGCCATTATCTAGAAATTTCCGTAGCAACGCACGGGAAATCACCTAAAAATTGAATGACCAGTCTATGCTCCAGTCCTCTCGTTTCTCACTATTTAGGAAGGATGCGCGTGAAAAAGGGAAAGTATATATAGAAGTTGAAAAATATACAATCGAACATAGCCAAATGTTCTGTAATCAAAAAGAAAATGGCAACGAAAATCTGTTTCTGGTACACTTTTTGATTGTTTCTGTTGTTAGCCATATATAACATTTATATATATTTTTAATTTCTTTTCACTTCATATTGCAATCGCCACTAAATTGTTAAATTGATAAATATGAGAATTTTTGACCGATCGAGAATCGCTTCTGTATAAATAATATTGTTTCTGACCGTTTTCATCCCAATGTAATCGGCTTTTAACTATTGCTCCTCTTTGGTAGATACATTTAATTCGTCACACAACACCAACCTTATAAAATAGTAATTACCTTGCACACGATGGGAACACACTATTTCATTCCATATTTTTGGGTAGGCCCGGAGAGTCACATTTGTATCTGCACTACATATAACATATATGACCAAACAATGCAAGTAGAGTGTTAAAAACTATTTAATGACATATCAGAAAAAATACACAATATTGTTAATTTGTAAGCTCATCAAATGGTGATTAACAAATTTTTTATCCATGTTCACAAGTGAAATCATAAACTCATAATTTTTGTTGTATGTTTGATAATACAAAACATTTCGGCTAATACAAATTTTCCCATATCCTATTTCATATATTTCAAATTTGGATTTGGACACGGATCATACCAGGTAATCATTTTTCTTTACCGTATCCTTGCCATAAACATCTGGTCAGCAGACGGGCTGAAAATACCTGTCACGTTTATACCCCTGCCTGTCGGGTTTTCTTTATTTCCCGACAAATGTTACCTTTTTTTTTTTCCCAGGAATGGTGATGGACAAATAATCATAACCAATATAACTAGGAGCGTAAGTGGCTAACCCGCGAAATCCACTTATAGGCTAAAACAAGCCATCAACTCGCTTATTTTGACCTATAAGTTGTTCACGGCTGACCCACTTACACCCCTAAATATAACAAATCCACTTGATCGACAAATTTGTTCTATGCAGCTCGATATGACGAATGACACCTTTTGGTTTCCCTCTTTGTACCGCAGACATCAGCAGGCAGCAAGAAGATCGTGGGTGTGTTCTACAAGGGCGGCGAGTATGCCGACAAGAATCCCAACTTCGTCGGCTGCGTCGAGTCCGCTCTCGGCATTCGCGGCTGGCTTGAATCTAAGGGGCATCGCTACATTGTCACCGATGACAAGGAGGGGATAAACTGCGGTTAGTAATACTCTCCCTCCGTCTAAAAATTAAGAAGTATGTATTTTGTTTCAGTACAACAAAGTCTTCACATAATACTTAAAGACTACTTTTGAATACAAATCAAATAAGATCAAATTTATGTCATGAAATTAAGAGTAATTCTTAGTCAAAGCTTATGTTGTTGAACTGAAGGAGTATTAGCTGTGATCAAGAGGTAGTTTCTACGAACAATTTCGATAAACTTTTTTTGAGCATTCCGTAGCATCTATCAGCATGTAGACGTGTATTTTGGTTGGCAGCCGGCTGGAATTAATTTTATCTTATGTTTTTCATGCTGGCCTGATGTTCAGTTAATTCAAATTCCTGTATGACCAGTTTTTTGCGCAAATGCTTCAAACATGCATTATATTTTTTTCCTTTTTTGTCTGATGTTTTATCTGTTCGTTGAAAAAATAAACCCTATAACAACATAATGGGTAATTTTTCTATCCTTAACAAGATATCAATAGGCATCACATTTTTTACAGTAAAATTTAGTACGTCTGAGTATATCTCCAGATACTAAATACCTTGAGGTATCTGAAGGATCATAAAATTTCTCTGACTAAATATATAGGTCTTAAGTCTGAATTGCGCACACAACTGACGCTTCTGTTGTACATTAATTCCCAGAGCTGGAGAAGCACATCGAGGACGCCCACGTCCTGATCACCACCCCATTCCACCCAGCCTACATCACCGCAGAGAGGATCAAGAAGGCCAAGAACCTGGAGCTGCTTCTCACGGCCGGGGTCGGGTCAGACCACATCGATCTCCCAGCAGCCGCGGCAGCAGGTCTAACCGTGGCGGAGATCACCGGCAGCAACACCGTCTCCGTGGCTGAAGACCAGCTCATGCGCATCCTGCTTCTTCTCAGGAACTTCTTGCCTGGCCACCATCAGGTAATGTGTTAAGCTTCACTGGTCCTAATTTTACAACCCTATCTAACCCTCGTATATTTTTAGTTTAAATAGAAATAGAAATTCAGTTCATCCTTAAATTTCATCGACTAAAATGTTAGGTTTTTGTTTTTATTATCACCCATCAGGTCGTTAATGGCGAATGGAATGTCGCGGGCATTGCCCACAGAGCCTATGATCTTGAGGGCAAAACTGTGGGCACTGTTGGTGCTGGTCGCATCGGCAGGCTCCTGCTTCAGCGTCTCAAGCCCTTCAACTGCAACCTGATGTACCACGACAGGGTGAAGATTGACCCGGAGCTTGAGAAGGAGATTGGGGCCAAGTATGAGGAGGATCTCGATGCCATGCTTCCAAAGTGTGATGTCGTTGTGATCAACATGCCTCTTACGGAGAAAACAAGGTTTATCGTCCTTCATTGCGTTCCTGTTTATTGTTCCAAAATTCCGTGCTAGCACATGCATTGTCTTATCTGAATTTGTATGTTTTTTTTTTGTTCAGAGGTATGTTTAACAAAGAGAGGATTGCAAAGATGAAGAAAGGTGTGATCATTGTGAACAATGCTCGTGGAGCAATCATGGATACCCAGGCGGTTGCAGACGCTTGCGCCAGTGGTCACGTTGCAGGTACCACCATCTTTTCATTTAATTTTTTTAACTATCTTGCATATTAAGAGGAGTGATATGAAAAAAAAACCTTAAAAATCATGATAACTAATAACCAAATAAGGCAGTATATCTGTCAAGCATGATATTTTGTTGTTCACAATTTATTGAAGAAAAATTTGTCATAAAGAAAAATAGTGTTGTGCACCTATGCAAATTAGCTGTCTCTGAAAAAAACAAACCCACATCCTTGTGTTGTCAGGATATGGTGGTGACGTCTGGTTCCCCCAGCCAGCACCGAAGGATCACCCATGGCGATACATGCCCAATCATGCTATGACCCCTCACTGCTCTGGGACTACAATTGATGGACAGGTCAGCTTCTATGTTTCCTACTCTCTCTATTTTTTTTAAAAAAACTTGAATCCTAAAAATGAATCTGTGTCTAGATTTATCATTTGGATTTAATTCCTTTTGGAATAGAGGGAGTACTTTAGCTTAGGGCATAAAGGAGAATAAAATTCAGCATCTTATTCTTCTGTGTTAGTGGCACCCCACCGATGATTTTGACAAAACTGTAGAGCATCATGTCAGCTATTGAGACGATCACTTAGCTATTCACACCCCTACACAGATGTTAATTAGCTATACAGATGTTAATTGGCACTTTTTTTTAATTACACTACAAAAGTACGTGTGCACACACACCACTACACACGCAACACCATACTTACACCCTCGCGAATGCGTCCCCTAACACATGCTCTAAAAGACGGAAACCAACGACACATATTTTCCATAACACATAGATAAATAAGCCAGTTTATTGTCTATTAGGGTCAGTTTATCGTCTATTAGAATCAAAATCACATCAGATGTTTGTTTTTTTGTTTTTGTTTTTGTTTTTACTCAAAGCTAGATGCAAGTGCTTCAATTCATATATGCAAGTCAGCCATAAGGTTTTACCGGCTGGTGTCTGTAACGAATTTTGATGACAAATAATGAAAATCTTTCGTGTAGCTGAGATACGCGGCGGGGGTAAAGGACATGCTGGACAGGTATTTCAAAGGGGAGGACTTCCCGGCGCAGAACTACATCGTCAAGGCAGGCCAGCTCGCCAGCCAGTATCAGTAATAACCCCCCCTTGTGTGTTGGGTGGGTGTCCATATATCCTCTGTTTATTCCCCAAGTGTGGAATTATTTCTCAAGGGAGAGAGGGACGGATAGGAGCCAACAGCCAAGAAACACCCTCTGTTAATGTTGTAGTAGCTTGTATGAGTGTTGAAATAATGAATGCCGGGAAGGCTGGAATAAACAGCTCAGTCCTGTGTCGGCGTCTTGCATGTACTCTACGTTCTCTGTTTCCTGACGCGGTTTAGTTATCTGGTACTGCTGAACATCCTCTTTTTTTATATAAATTGGTCATTTTTAAAAAGTTATTTTAAAACTAGACCGTGCAAAAAAAAACATTCAACTAAGGAATGGTGATGGACAAATAATCATAACCAATATAACTAGGAGCGTAAGTGGCTAACCCGCGAAATCCACTTATAGGCTAAAACAAGCCATCAACCCGCTTATTTTGACGTATAAGTTTTTCACGGCTGACCCACTTACACCCCTAAATATAACAAATCCACTTGATCGACAAATTTGTTCTATGCAGCTCGATATGGCGAATGACACCTTTTGGTTTCCCTCTTTGTACCGCAGACATCAGCAGGCAGCAAGAAGATCGTGGGTGTGTTCTACAAGGGCGGCGAGTATGCCGACAAGAATCCCAACTTCGTCGGCTGCGTCGAGTCCGCTCTCGGCATTCGCGGCTGGCTTGAATCTAAGGGGCATCGCTACATTGTCACCGATGACAAGGAGGGGATAAACTGCGGTTAGTAATACTCTCCCTCCGTCTAAAAATTAAGAAGTATGTATTTTGTTTCAGTACAACAAAGTCTTCACATAATACTTAAAGACTACTTTTGAATACAAATCAAATAAGATCAAATTTATGTCATGAAATTAAGAGTAATTCTTAGTCAAAGCTTATGTTGTTGAACTGAAGGAGTATTAGCTGTGATCAAGAGGTAGTTTCTACGAACAATTTCGATAAACTTTTTTTGAGCATTCCGTAGCATCTATCAGCATGTAGACGTGTATTTTGGTTGGCAGCCGGCTGGAATTAATTTTATCTTATGTTTTTCATGCTGGCCTGATGTTCAGTTAATTCAAATTCCTGTATGACCAGTTTTTTGCGCAAATGCTTCAAACATGCATTATATTTTTTTCCTTTTTTGTCTGATGTTTTATCTGTTCGTTGAAAAAATAAACCCTATAACAACATAATGGGTAATTTTTCTATCCTTAACAAGATATCAATAGGCATCACATTTTTTACAGTAAAATTTAGTACGTCTGAGTATATCTCCAGATACTAAATACCTTGAGGTATCTGAAGGATCATAAAATTTCTCTGACTAAATATATAGGTCTTAAGTCTGAATTGCGCACACAACTGACGCTTCTGTTGTACATTAATTCCCAGAGCTGGAGAAGCACATCGAGGACGCCCACGTCCTGATCACCACCCCATTCCACCCAGCCTACATCACCGCAGAGAGGATCAAGAAGGCCAAGAACCTGGAGCTGCTTCTCACGGCCGGGGTCGGGTCAGACCACATCGATCTCCCAGCAGCCGCGGCAGCAGGTCTAACCGTGGCGGAGATCACCGGCAGCAACACCGTCTCCGTGGCTGAAGAGAAATACCTTGGATTCTTTTTTTAAGTACTGAAAAGTGAATACCATGGTGTGTGGCTGTTATTTTTTTAAAAAATATTTGTTATGAAAATATGACATAAGAATATTTTTTTCATGCATTGGGATTTATCAATAGCATTATTCTCTAAAACATAGATAATTTATTCCATAGACTGTGTTTTGTGATGTACTGTTGAGGCTTAACAATTGGACTTATATGATTGTGTTTTATGATGAATTGTTGACCGTTGAGACTTGAGAACTGGATTTATCAATTTGAGGGGTTTTTTATTCCGATAAATTTTCGTTACCGTATTCGCGCTGGTTCGTTTTTGCTCTGCTTTCGGTTTTGATAATATTCAATTCCGTTTTCGTATCTGGGGTTTCGATTCTGATTACGTTTCCCAAAAAAATATGAAAACGGAAACGATAAAGATGGTTTCCGTCTGTTTCCGTACCGTTTTCACCCCTAGCTACATGTATGTGGCTGTTGGCGGCTGTTAAATGCCAATTTTATGCCGCCAATACCTGCATAAACATAGAAAATAAAACATCCAACATAGTGGTAGGGCTTAAATCAAACATTTTGCACGAGTGTTGGTGTATATTTGGATGCAGGTAATAAACCGCCAAAGTTGGGAGGAAATCCAGACTATAGTGAAGGAGAATTTCATCCTTACAAGTGTTGGGCTCTATAACTCCATTTTAACATCAGAGAATTGGCCTAACTCTCAAAGAAATGGATAAGGTAGGCTGTGAAGTAGCAACGGGCCAGTTTCTAGGCCTTTTGGGTCAGGCCAGGGTTCGGCCGAACCCCAATCTCAGCCATTCAGGCTGAGGTTTAGCATGGACGCTCCAGATGCTCTCCTGATGGCGGTTGAGGGGCACTTTAGACATTACCTGCATATATAAGGACATCACCTTCTCACTTCACTCACACACTCCAAGTTTGAGTTGAATTATAAGAGGCTCTATTGTACTTTATTGTATACTAGAATTAGGGAGAGAGTAGAGTAGAAGAAGTCAGAGAAATTTCAGAGTTGTCAGTAATCCTCTTCTTTTTTCTGCTACTATATTAATTACTCTACTTTAATAGAATTATCATTCTAAGTAATTAAGACTTATTTAGTGAGAATTATCTCTTCGTCAGTTCCTAATTAGCGTGCGAGATCATTGGTTAGTTGCTTTAGTGATTGGCTAGCACTAAAGTAGTTATTAATTTCGTAGACGTGGTGTCTAGGCAGATAATTTCCGGTGATTGCTCCATATCCCACAATAGGTTCAAGGTGGGTGTAGAGGTGGTGAAAGCCCTCACTTACAATAAAGTCCTCCCTGTCCGGGCTGACCAGTGCCTGAAGTATCGCATTAGGATTAAACTGAGCTTTTCGTAGACACTGTTTCTCACTACTAAATCCTCTCTACCCTTTGCCTACCTTTGTTTCGTGTCCTTGGATAAACCCGACAAGGAGCTGAGCACACATGTTTCCTGTGGAAATCGATACCTTGGAATACTCCAGGTGGAGTGCTACATCGTTATTCTCCGTGCGCTAGCGGATTTTATCTGTTGGGTTAAGAAATACCAACAGTGGCAATATTGAATGTTGTGGTTATTTTTTTGGACATAAGTTATAAATGCTAACAAGTTACATCTTACAGGCCAGGATGTGGATTCTCCTCTCGGTTGGTCGTCCTACTTGAAATATTAGATGAAATTTACTTCAAATCATCTTGAGCAACCAGATTGAAAATATGATTTAAACATCTCACATGGAAAAAGGCCCCATCACAGATCAAGGGTTGTATCTTGTTGAGCTTTTGTACTAACCCCCTAGCACATACATCATTGGCTAATGCATTGTCCAAAGTAAGTGCAAGCAATTTCCTATCAAGGTTCCAATCCAATACACTATCATAGAATTCTTTGCATAAGTTCCCTAAGTAATGACCCTCTACATGCATAAACATTATAATTCTCTTTTGCATGCACCAATTATCATCTATTCGATGCACAATGATGCACATATAACATTTATTTTGATTTTGAAGTCCACATGTCCATGGTTGTACAAAAGCGGCATGAAAGTGTTTTGAAGTACTCATACATTGTCTTTCCTAACCCCTTTCAAAAAATATGTCTTTCCTAACAATTATGAAACTTTTCATTGGAAAAGTAGGGCACAATGACTTAATAAAATCCACAAAGTACTCATGCTCAACAATATTAAAGGGATATTCATATATAATGATTGCCAAGTAAAATTTCTTCAAGCTAACACCCTCATCATGCCTGTAACTCTCAACAGAAGTGCCGCTTTCACTCTTCTTGAGATCTAGAAGCTGTTGGCCTTTTTTTATTTGGTGCTTCTTGTCTAAGTGACTCCAAAATATTGTTGTGCACTGTTGCTCTCACAACGAGATGTATAGTTGTACTTCTTACCCTTTTCCCAAAGCTCTACGATCTCTGTTCCATCATCTCCTACTGTCTTTTTCTCATACTTGTCAAAGTGGCTCCAAACTTCAGAACTGCACTTCTTTGCATTCTTTGCAAGAGGACATTTGGATATGTAGTTTCTTGTGTCAAATCAACTTTAACTCTTGCTACTACAACAACATTTGCAGCATGATCTCCTTCATTTGCAAGAGTTGGTTCTGATGCTCACAAAGCTACAACACTCGCACTGCATACACTTGCACGGTTACTACTTGCATATGACGTATCCATCACAAATCTACAGCATAAAAGAAAGAAAATCAACATGGGGCTCTACAACATAACAATAGAAACCAAATCATTCAACATTCACCCAATCAAATCTATACATAGACTACACAATAGAGGTGGAGGTGGGGGCAGAGTTAGGTTAGCATCGGTTGGCGTCGATGGCATCGGTGCTAGGGCTTGAGGCGTTGGCATCGGGCAAGAGGTGACAGTTATGGTGGTGGCCCAAGAGGGCGAGGAGCAGAGGCGGCACGAGACGACAACGGGCAGGGGCGGCGCAAGACAGCGAGGCAGTGAGTGGCGGGGGCGACGCAAGATGTTGAGGGGAGGAGCCGGCTCAAGACAGCGAGGGGGTGCGGCGGCGTGAGATGGTGAGGGGGTGTGGTGGCGTGAGACCGCTCCACCGCCCTTCTCCTTATCTGGAATGGATCTGTCTCTCTAAATCTCTCTCTCACTGCTAGCGTTAGCCAGTTTGGGGATTTAGGAATTAGGAATTTAGGGCTATTATTGTGTTGTATGGGTTGTGCTATGGGCCTGGAAATTCTGAGAAAATTTCTAGAAAGTTTCCGACCAATTCCGAGTTTTGACGGAAACTACCTTTATCACATTTGATTCCATTTCCGAAAAAATATTTCCGAATTCATTTCTGTTTCTAAAAAATTCCAACCGACAGATTCCGTTTTGAAAAATAACTTTGGAATCCGGAAAGTTTCCGTACGGTTTTCACCCATAGGTAGGAGGAACGTCAGCACATGTTTGTCTGCAAAAGGCAAGCTGAAGGAAATTCTAGTTGTTCAGTCTTAATCCGATGGGATCATAATCTTTTTTAGATGATGTGGCCTCTTGTGATGTCTGCTTTATAGCATTAAGTTTAGTTAGTGGGATGTAATTAAATAAGTGTGTAATTACTATGTTGTACTCCCATATATTACTAGATGATCGTTGCTCCATGCGAAATATATATGTTTGAATATATGTTAAATATTTTAGAAATGATGGATGAATATATTTTGAAAATTATGTGGGTGACGATGATTTGACATGCATGCTTGCATGTTGTACTGTGGAATGCCATAAGCTGTAGATAATGTGGAATGCTTGAATTAGCTTTAAATGTAATTATCACCACGTCAGATCAGCACATCCGTGTCAGCCAACCTGTGATGAACCAAAATGTCTCATCACGGATGATATCATCTCTGACGGGTTAAACTAAATCCTGTTGTAGATGAGGCTCAAGAAAATAACCCATTGCAGCCAAGAACTCATTTGTGACGGATCTATATAAGGACCCAACACATAACTTCTATGATGAGCTAACATATACCCGTCACAAATAACCTCTTACCTGTGACGGGTGTTGAGTTTGCACTCGTCACAGGTGAGATACCTCACCTCAAACGTGTTCAATTCTTATACCGTCAGTGATGACTTGAAAAAGGGAAAACCCCCAGGCCCACCAGTCCGCCCGTCCCTTCTCCTCCCCACCTCTGTGCCGACTCCTTCCCCATCTCCTTCGATCTCTCTTGTCTCTTCCTCCTCATCTTTCTCCGTCTCTTCCCCTCCAACCGCTTGCCACCATCATCGACCACCTGAAGCCGTCATCCCCAAGCCCTCCTTCGATCGCCGACTGCTGCCCCTCCCACCCAACCACTGGCCACCGCGGCCTCCTTACAACGATCGCCGCCCACCGGATCTGGCCTCCACGAGGTTGGGGTATGCGGATCCGATAGCCGCCTCTATCACCTGTCGTCATCGTCTGCTTGTCTCATCCGGCCCTGAGCATTGTCGGTCGCATCTCTGCCCCCAATCTCTGGCCACTGCGGCCTCCTTCGCCTAGTGCCCAAGGTCGCCGGTTGCCGCCTCGAGCTCCGGGGCGCCAGATCTAGTCTCTAGGTGGTTGAGGATCATCAGATATGGATGGCCACCAAGTTCCGATCTGCTCATCTCGTTCGCTCCCATGCTTCAGCCTCCTTCGCCATCCGCCCAAGGTCACTGGTGGCTGCCTCTCCGCCGCCCGAACTCCAGGGCGCTAGATCCAATCTCCATGTGGTTGGGGACTACCAGATCAATCTAGACGCTCCCATGCTCCGAACGCCGCCTCCTCCAGCCCCTAGCCACCCCCTCTACCATGACTCCACTTCCTCGTCATCCTCCACCTCTACCGCAGACTACCAACTGCCGACGACCGCCTCAGTGGCATCTGCATTGACTCCCTCCTTCGGCAGGTCTCCATCCTTGCCCAGTATTCTACTCTCGTTGATTTCGTGATGCCCAGATGTGTGTTTGGATGTGCCCAGATGTGTGATTTTGATGATTTTTATGGTTTGTGAATTTGTAAGATGAATGCAATTGCAATGAGCAATAGAATAAAATATATTTTGTTTTTTTTTCACTGGTAATCTACAGCATTGATGGGTCGCATTGTGCTACCTGCTACAGGAGAGACACCTATGATGGGTTGCAATGCCACCAGTCAATGGGGTCAACATCACCTCTGACGAGTAACAATTTGCAACCCGCCAGAGGTGTCCTATACTAGTGACGAGCCTTCACCTGTTAGAGATGAGTTTAGTCATTATTAAACACTCATCTCTAACTAGCACCCTATCCGTTAGAGTTGCCGATTTGTGTCCACCATCCACCATTGATGACCTGAACCAGCGCAGCGAATTTTTAGCGAGTGATGATGTGTCATGTTTGCATGTTAAGTCTTAGAGCTACTGCGTTCTAATTATATAGAAGATATAAATATCGCTAGAGGCAATTGTCTTCCTCTTTCCCCCTATCACGAGCAGCACAAAAAACCTTCGTGAGAACCCGAACCGCCCCCACCTCCCACCCTACCACCCTCTCTCAAGATTAACTGACCTATGAAAGCAAATAGAAACAACTAAAACCTATAAAACTATTATTCTGTATTCTTTCATATCCGTTACAACGCACGGGCATACAACTAGTTGATATGTAAGGAAAAGATTAACAATGGTAGTTGATATCCTGTATGTATCTTGATGCCTCGCAAGTAACATAAAAAAACTGCCATTTATTACTAAGAATAAGAACAAGGAAACACCGTAGAGAGAGTAAGCACAACTTCTAACTAGCAGCTCAACTGCTCAGGTGAAAAAGAAGAAAATGTTTCCACTCAGGAGTAGGCCTGCCACTGGGTAATCATTGCCCATTCCCATATCCATACCCACATTATTTAGATAGGGTATGGGTAAAACAAAGTTTACCCATTTAAATTTTGGATACGAGGAGGGTATTATCCATTTTACCCACTTTGTCCATACCCATTTGTTACGTGTAAAACTCGGACCTAAAATTTTTAAACTCATGTTCACATTACAAAATCTTATCAAATTTGATTGAAATTTGAAAGGATGATTTACTATATGAAAGAGTAACATTTTATAAATTTGGTCCATTTCTCTCTTACCCATTGGGTAATATCCACTTAATTTTGGTATGTGTATTTTTTTTTAGATTGTGATGGGTAAAATTTGATATAGATATGAGTTACCCATTATCCTCCCCCGTGGCAGGCCTACTCGGGAGTCGGGACACTGCGTACTCCCTCCGTCCCAAAAAAAAAGTCCAATTCATGTGTCCAGTTGAATGGGTTCTTAATAGCAATACGTCACAAGTATTTGCCGGTGCTCAGATCCCAGTTGGGCTAGGAACGGTGATAGACACAAGGCTCACAAAAAAAAATTTCCTTTTTTTTATCCACTTTTCCCCTCTCTCTCCCTTTCCTCGAGACCCACCCCTCTCTCTCCCTTTCCTCTTGACCCACCCCCTCTCTCTCCCTTTCCTCGAGACCCACGCTTCCTACTCCCCTCTCTCACACCTTCCCCTCTCTCTCCTCTCACGCTCAGACGCCGCTCTCCTCTCTCCTTCCACCGTGACGGGGCGGCTAGGCGGAGCAGCAGCCCGAGCGGAGATGACGGCGGGGCGTCGGGCAGAGCAGCGGCTGGGGTGGCCGGGCGAGACGGCACCGGGCGACCGGGGGAGCAGCACGGGCCTGGCGCTCGCCGGCGCAACAGCGGCGAAGTCGGCGATGCAGAAGCAGGGGACGCGGGAGCTCGGCGGCGTGGTACCAGGGGACACGGGAGCTTGGCGATGCGGTAGCAGGGGACGGCGGGAGCTCGACGGCGCTGGCGGTGGGGCAGCTCGAGCGCCTCCTCTCCTCCTCTTCCGGATCGGGGGCGGCATGGGCCGGCGGCGAGCGTAGGCCGTCGCAAAGGCGGGGGCCGCGACGAGCCCCGCGGTGGTGCCCTCCTCTCTCCTCGTCGGCGGCACCCTCCTCTCTCCCCATCGGCGCGGGAGCTCGGACTCGGCGCAGATGTGGCTTCTCCGGCGAGCTTCTCCCCCTTCTCTCTCTCCTGCTTTCTCGTCATGGGTGTGGATGCTATTCTCTCTGTGAAAAAACTGCTTTTTTCTGATGAGGTTCTCGGAGCCAACAAGACCGTGCGAACCTGGTGTAGACATGGGCCCACCGCCTTATCTCCTCAAAGCATGCAATCTGCCTAGCTGGAGAGTTGAGGCCAAATGCCATGTAGATGTACTGTGAATGGCCTTAAGGTTGTATTCTTTTCCCCTCTTTACTAACTCACTTCCCTCGTTTTTCACGCGCACGCTTTTCAAACCGCTAAACAGTGTATTTTTTTTTTTGCAAAGTTTTCTATATGAAAGTTGTTTTAAAAAATCCCCTGAAAAAAAAAATTGTTTTAAAAAATTATATTAATCTATTTTAAGTTTTTTAGGCTAATACTTAATTAATCTCATTATAATCACGTGCTTTGTTTTTTTTTTTTTGTGTCGGGAGGCAAGGTTGCCTCCCGAACTTAGTCGAGTTGTTTCCTAGTTAGAGTGGGCTTGTCCTGTTAGTTGTAGTCGTCAGGCTTCCAGTGGTCTGTGTTTTGCCCGGCCTGCCAGTCATGGATACCCTCGATGAGTTTCTTGTGGTCTCTGAGACGATGTGCTCTTCGTAGACTCCAGCTTCTAGGTGCATGGCAGAGTTGCAGGAGATGGAGGTGTTGTCCAGTCCTCCATCTCTATTCATCAACAAGGTACTACTAGCCGCCTACCTTCCAGTGATCAGCCTTCTTCCTTACCTCCGATGATGGACTTCCAACAGGCAAGTGAAGATTGAAGATTATGCAAAAAATGCCACAACCTCCAAATCCATGAGGTCTCAAAAGGGTTTGCAACTTGGCCTTTTTTTTTTTTTTTTTGCTGTTGGTCTTGGTTTCTCTGATACTATGGAACACGCCGTTGCAACAAATTACTCATATATTTTGGAAACTCTCTATTAAGGGAATTTGGTTTATTTTTTGTTCCACCAAAAATGTTTCATCTAGTGTACTCACAAATGTTTCACTATGTATAGATTTAATGTTGCAATGAACGAAACATTCCATTGCAACAAAAAAACCACATATTTTGGAAACCCCCTATTAAGGGAATTTGGTTATTTTTTGTTCCACCGAAAAATGTTTCACCTAGTGTATTCACAATGTTTCACTATGTATAGATCTAATTGCAGGAACTGAAACATTCTTTCGCTATTTGCTGAAACATTGTTTTTATATAAGGTGAAACAACGTCCGATTTAAACGAGTGAAATATTTTCGATCTACTTAGTGAGACAATTCTATTGTCTGATATACTGGTGGAACATCGTGCAGCATTTAAAAAAATTCAATAATAATCTAAATTTTTCTCGTCGGAATATATCCATGTGTGGTCTTATTCTGAAGATTTAATTGCAACGAATTTAATGGTGCAATCGGATCAAAATTTGGATAAGTAATTTAAGAGAAAAATTAGTTTAAAGTAGTTTTGCACGTAAATCGGGCACATGACATCAGCGCCTGATTTTGCTCCAAATCGTCGAGCGCCCGAGCCGTAGGCATCCCCTCTTTCTACGTTTGTTGTTTAATATCGAATTTGATTGGTTTTTCGGAGCTTCTTTACAAATCTAGCTATGTACCCAACTAGCTTTAATAAATAATATTCTGAGGCCTTTAGCCTTAATTAGGCATGTTTTTTCTTTAAAAGAAAAAGGGATAAGACATTCTGAGACTCTATTTAGTATTTGAGGTGGGTTATGATAGATCTCGTTTTGCACTAAAACTTGTAGATATTTTGGCCCTTGGCAAACTTATTTTGTTTAAATCTAATCTATTTTGCAAAAGATAGTATTTCTGCTCTTCGATAATATTAGGAGATTCATGATAGTGGGGCAATATAAATTTGAACCTTAATTTTCACCTGTGTAATTACTGTAAAATTGTAAGATTTCATTTGACATCAACTTAAAAAACAGACACAACATAGTAACTCCTCTTCAGTTTGTTGCAAATATGGTGTCTCTAATTAATTTATTGTTATTCCCTCTAGTCAAAAGAACATGTTAGTGTGTAGCCGTGAATGATCTCCAAAATATAATTGACCACTATCTCTCAATTGCAGTATATTTTTAAAAACATATAAGCAATAATATAATAAAATGATGTGTTGAAATGCTTTAAAAAATTTGTACTAACAGCGTGTGCGTCCAAAGTAACAGTTTTTTTTTTGTCAAGAGAAAAGTAACATTTTTTGTGAATGAGTAGATTAAACTCACAATATATGAACTTGTGTAGTAGGTCCAAATAAGTATAACAACTTTCAAACTGATCATTTTGGTATAATAACTTGGCTAATAAGTGTAAACCCATGAACTTGTGAGTTGCATAACTTCTCAAGATTGACTTGTGATTTTTTTTGAGAGAATCTATTTATACCACTGAGTTTCTCCCAGTTCAATAATTTGCTACTGACATTGTCTCTTTATATGATATACCGGTGACTTTATCAATTGTTTTACAATGCCATTGGACCGAGCATTCTTTTTCAAAAATACCTAAAATACCCTTTTATGGACATACAAGATTAACAATTGATTTATCACATTAGAAGTTTCAAAAAAGATATGAAAATTTTCATGTGACCTCCTTACTCAACATGGAAGTTTGTATTTAAGTTTCTAGTTCTTTGCGATTCTACTTTTTTTTTGTAAAATATAACTTATCTGTTATATGCTATACAAAATACTTTTTGTTGGTGTTTTTAATATAAATCATCTTTCATACACTACAGAAGATATTTTTGTGCTATTATCTTTTGTGTAAGCAAATTGTCTCTCATATACCACACAAATATATATATTTTTTTTTCTAAAAGTTAAATATACCGAAAAAACTTGAAACTTATATAGAAGTTTCCATGTTGTGTAAGGAGGCCATATAAAAATTTTCATATTTTTATTGAAACTTCTAATAAGATAAATTAATTGTTAACGTTGTATGTCTATAAGGGTATTTTGGGCATTTTTTTTGCAAAAAGTCCAATCCAGTGGCATATCATCGAACAATTGATAAAGTCGCCGCTATATTAGAGAAAGAGACAATGTCAGTGGTAAACCGTCGAATATTGACAAACTCAGTGGCACAGACTAGATTCTATTATCCCTCATTCCTCTTTAGCCCCCAGGGTAAACCAAACAAGGCCATAAGGATAACGAGTCAACACCAGCTTCCAGGCAATGATCAATATTTTCTATAAGTAGGAATCACTGGATTGCTAAAAGTGGGAGAGGACGAATAGTACGATGGCCAATTGGCAACATGATGCATGTATTTTAGGTTGGGAACAAGGATACATGCATGGGACCAACAATAACAGATGAGGATATGTTGTGGCGTTTCCTGCCCTCTCACCATCACTTGTATAGAGCCACACACAACCATCCACATCCCAACGAAATACCCCAGTGACCACAGCTCACACTCATCTTAACCTATTCATAATAAGCTAGACACTACTGGCCGGCCGGCTAGCTGTGGCCTCTGGGCTCTCTATAAAGAAGAAAGAGTATGTTGTGTATGAGAGAGAGAGAGAGAGAGAGAGAGCAGGTAGAAGAGGAGAGGTGGTGATGGAGGGAGAACATTAGACATGAAGGATGAAGAGACGTCGACGATGAAGGAGCGGGGCGAGATGGAAGATCTGTGCTCAAGGCTTGTCTCTCTCATTCCACAAGACTACTTGCCGCTGGAAACCACCTCACAGCAGGTACTGTAAATTAGCAAAACTTTTTACAAATTTATATCCTGCTGGCTTATATATATGATTAGACTAGAAAAAATGCTCGTGCATTGCGACGGATGAATGTTATTTTAATCTTATTATTGTTATACGGTTTAATTAAGTGAACTTCATTGTGGGAATTCACTTAAAATCATGAGTTGTAATTAGAATCCGATCGTCTCAAGTTAGCATGCGAGTTTTTTTTAAAGAGATTTCTTATATGATCGACTCTTATGTATTTGTAAAAGCAAACAAACTTAATAAACGACTCAAATACGGATATGTATTTCCAAAAGTGAACAAACTTTAAAACCGACTCATACACAGATGACGTATCAAAGTACCGGCGAAAACATCTTCAACTTTTATAATAGTAGAGAAGAGATAGTGCATTGGTGATACAGGTCAGGTTACAAAGCCGGGTTAATGAATAATCTGATTTCCAAAAGAAATGAAAAATAATTAGCTGCTGCGCGCTCTCTCTCTCTCTCGCGTTTGCACTTGTTTGATCATTAAAGGGATTTTACATACACAAAACACATTTTTACTACGTGCAATCTATGAACGTTTTTATTAGAAGGTGTTGAGATCAACAGAATCAGTTACCAAAAAAGAAAAAAAGATCAACAGAATCGGGTATGGATTCTACATGGTGAAATATTAAGAAAAGAAAAACTATATATGGAGCATTTATGTAGTTTAACACGCGTTTTTCACGTCATACAAGTTGGAGAAGTGGGAATCATTTTTTATTAAGAAGGTATGTGGTGCTAATTATGTAGATCACCAAACACTATCTTCTTAGAATTTTGACTAGTATGGTTGCTATCTGGGCATATGAAAATGATATAACCAAATTTATCATAGAAATTCTTTCATAATAATTCTTGCCTAACTTGTCCAGATTTGTGCAAGAAAATTCGATGGTGAAAGTTGTGTTATGTTGACTATAGAAAATAAAATATTATACCATCCTTTATTAACTACACGTATCAAGTAATACGCATACCTCTTTTTGAGTACAGAAGTTAGAGAAACACAAGTACCCACACACGAACACCTTACATACACAAGAAAATGGGTGCATCCTAACCTCATATGTGCATCAAACACATTCTTATATACATCTAGGTAGTGTACGGTAGTGCATTAGTCCTAACCGGAGACCACTTCATCCCATATATAAATCCTCATTTAGCATATGGTGTATGTCTTTTTTAACCTCTTTAATGACTTGTATCTTTTAAATCACATATTTTTTAAAGATCTATTTGCATCATTGTACTCTGCTCAAAATATAAGACAAAACGAGATCCATATTGAATATATTCAAACATTTCATTAATTTAAAAGTAATTTATTTAAATTGTAAAAGTAACTATCTACAATATGCCTGAGTTGAAATAAGAAACTATATGGAATAAATTCACAAGCAAAGTGTAGAGAAGATTTGCAAGTAAATACATTTATGAGAGAGTAAATTCAATAAAGTCTGAAAGTAATTTACATAAATCATAAAAGTAACTTTGTACAAAATGGAAGTAAGTTGTTACAACATTTTAATGTAAATCCGTTGTAGGGATAAAAATATGAGTCTATCTAGAAATTAAATTTAATCATCACCAATATGGAATTGATAAAAGCAATAATAAAAGTAATTAACTCAAAGCATTATGAATGTATAAAAAGTAATTTAATCAAATATAAAGTAATTTATATATATGATAATAGTAACTTACATATATAATAAAAGTTATTTATAAAAACATAAATATTTTTTAATCATAATATAATGATGTAAGATCTTGTTATAAAGATTTAATTACAACGAACGTAATGGTGTAATTGTGGATCTGATAAATTTTTAAGAGAAAATTCTATAAGAAGAAAAAAAATGTACTATTGAGTGTACTAGTAGCTACTTATAGTACTCTCACCTATAAGTTTCTCTGGTTAAGACTAAACTGAGAGTGTTCTCAGTTTAGATTTTACCATACATCTATTATTTCTTGACATTTATCTTGAGAAAAATATGAGCACCGCTTTGAGTTTGGAGTGGATAGTTTTCATAACAACACCCTAACTTATTAAGCCGTGCTCAGTTCACAATTATCACGTTCGACCCGTACCAAGGCTCCCATTGATTTGCATCGCTTTTTGTGTTGTAGCTCGGTGCTTGCTTGAGCGCTTGCTGCCTCTTTCTTTTCTCTATCCTCTAAACGTAATTCGTCGTGTTACTCCGTACCTTCTTGGCCTGCTTTGACAAAAAACATTTCGACTGCCAAAACTGCAAAATTATTTATAGTCGGATTTGTTTTTCTTTCCTCGATGTATGGTTTTGCACTTTTGCATGTCTTTTTGGTTGATTGGGTGGCGACAACACTATATATGTTGCTGTATTTTTTTTGCACAATTATTGTAAAGTTCTTAAAACCTTATCCTTTAAATTGAAAATATTGTATATTTTTTGTTATTCAAAATTCAAACACCAGCATGTGCGAGAATATATACTACTCTATAAAAAGAACAAATTCCTCGCTACGAATCTGAACACACATATGTAGGTTCGTAGGTAGGATTAGTTTTTTTTTGGACGGAGTCACGGAGGGGTAGGTGGCTGCAGGAAGCGAGAGAGAGAGAGAGGGGGAACATGAACGGCGACACATAAAACGATGCATCCATTCCACAAGGGAATCGACCGATCTCTAGTGGTAGTACCGAGCTTCACATGTATCACACGTACAACACGCGCCAACGAAGAGAACATGGGCACCCTGTACTACGTGAAACGGGCACCACAAAAACTACACAAGGCAACACCAGGGTGAATTTGTTCCTACATGGCCGCAGAAGGCGACGTCCCATATACTACCTGCAGGCTGCAGCTGCAGGGATGGACCATCATGGTCGGTGCATGCATGGTCATGGAGCCATAATGTTGCAATCTGCTGCTTTCATGATGAACTTGTATTTTGTAATATTAGAGAGCTCAAAACGTAGTTGGTAAAATGCATTGATATTAACGTTCAAATCTTTCTTCGGACTACCAGGGTTCATCTGACCTGCCCAGCCAACTGATGCATGCTAGTACAACCTACATCAAGGACCTGCGAGAGAGGGTACAACAGCTGAAGCAGAGGAGAGACCATTGCTACGCAAAGATCCAGCAGGCGAGCAGCAACGACCTCGAAACTACAGCAACACCAGGATCATGCTCACGTTCACCGCAAATCAGAGTACAATTCGACGGAGCAGCAGAGCATTTCGACGTGAATTTGACGACGAGTTCGGAGAGCCGCGTCGAACTGTACATGGTGATCCGAGCCATCGAGGAAGATGGATGCGTCGAGATCATCGAAGCGAGTTCTTGCTTGGTGGAGAATGGCAACGTTGTTCACTTGATCAAGTGCAGGGTATACAGATATATATATTTATATGGCATTTTCAGTCCCAGTTTGCTAATCAAATTTCCTCTAATTTGATCCTCAATGTCATGGTATCCCTCTCTTTGATAACAGGCGAGAAGCTCTGGGGTTGCATTGGATGTATCAGAGGTGGAAACAAGAATCAAAAGGTTGTTCATGGCACCACATGCAAAACAACAAGGTCTTGGTGCCTAGATTTGGTACTTGTGAACGGCACTGATCAACACCAACGGACCGAGAGTATTGCCTTATGTGTTGTCGTGCTTGCAGTGACTGCTAGGCTCAATTTGCGTGATCTAAAGAGATGTTTGCGGCTAGTTTCTTAACATAAGGTGAAACCCTTTTTCAATTACTACGTACAGGACATCTTACGAATACACACCACAAAAGTATTACTCCCTTTTATAGAAAAATACAGTGGCATTTTCAACACAAAATGGATATATTATCAAAATATATTGAATGCTAGATTTAATTAAACTAATTAGGTGTTTTAGATATTGCTAAATTTTTCTATAGCTTTGATCAAATTTAAAATGTTTGAATAGGAAAAATTTTAAAACAACTTATAATATGAAACGGAGAGAGCACTTCGCAAAAAATAAATATCATCACAATCGCACTTCAAATCTAAGAGTATGTTTAATGATATCCAAAAAAATTATTTATTTGCACTTTCCAGTAATTTAGAGTAAAATACATGGACGGTCTTCCAACTTTAGAGTGGGTGTCACTTAGATCCGTAAACTTGAAAATTGTGTATTTAGGTGCATAATCTTGGTTTAATGAACCATAGCCTGTCCAAATCTCGTTTGACCAGAGCTAACCGCCGACGTGCCATTCCACGTAGGAAACACATTTACAACCAGCCCCCTTCGCAGCGAAGAGTGGCGAAAGAATTGCAATTTGCCCCTTCACGCTACAGTACCACCCTAAAACCCACAAAATTTCCAAATCCTTCGCCTCCCTAGTCGCTATACTGTACTTCACCACCGCCCAGTGCTTCCTCGTCACTACCCATACATCACCGCCTCAGTCACTAACCCAAGCCATTGAGGGAGAAGGCGAGGGCTTTTGCGGCACTGGCCACCGGAGAAAGAGGGAGTCCGCCCCATCTCTTCGGCTTGACGACGCCCGGTGACTTGGTGGGTAAGGAAGCGGAATCTGTGGCGCGAACTTGCCGCCCATGGCTAGCGGTGGCCCGAGGCTCCAAGTTGGCCCTCCGCGCTCGACGAGCTCGGTGAGGGAGCCAGTGGCGGTGATGGATGGTTTAGGTGACGGAGACGGGTATGGACGAGACAGAGATGGCAGTGGCGGAGGCCCTTCCTATTCCCATCTCCACTGTGCCAGCTAGCTCCGCCTAGTCTGCCCCCATCTCCTCCTTCCTGCCGGCTAGCTCCGCCTGGGCCACCGCTGTTGATGCCCTCCCCTTCCACTACCTGCCGGAGCAAGTTGATCGTTGAGGCGAGCACCTTGTGCGTCGGTGGCCAACAGCTGTAGCGAAAAAGAAAGGGGAAAGAGAGCTCCCCGTCGCTGCTACAGCTTCTTCAAATCGATGAGACAATGTCGGCCCGGAGAAAGAGGCACCGGTGGTGAGGTTTGCCCGACGGTGGAGCGGAGGCTCGGGGCTTGAGCTGATGACAGCGACCGCGAGCTTCCCGCTCTCTCCCTTCTGTCCACCTCGAGCTCCATTTGACGGTGACCAGGAGCTCCCCGTCATTGCCACTGCTTCTTCAAATCGACAAGACAGCGCCGGCTGTCGAGGAGGCCATCATCGCTATTGCTTCTTCAAATCCCGCGGACCCCACCTCATTTTTGGCACGGACCAAGGTGGTGTTAGCTGTAAATGTGTTGCATACGTGGAATGCCACGTCGGTAGTCAGTTCTAGTTAAACGAGGTTTGGACCGGATATGGTTCATTAAACAAAGATGGTAGACCTAGATGTGCAATTTTTAAGTTTACGGACCAAACTGACACCCGCTCTCAAGTTTAAGGACCGGTCATATATTTTACTTGGTAATTTATGTCAAACTACCATTTGTAGGTAGGTAAAAAGATAATTTTGCTCTTGTGTGCATTCTTCGCAATTTCTATGCTAGCTTATTATGCGCTGAAGGTAAATACTACTTGCTTCGTATTTTAATATACGACGTCATTGACTTTTAAGATACGTTTGAGCATTTGTTTAATTAAAAAAATGTAATTGCCATTTTATTTTATTATGACTTGATTTTCGTCAAATGATCTTTAAGCATGACCTTTATTTTATAGTTGCACAAAAATTTTGAATAAAACAAATAGTCAAAAGTTTATAAAAAAGTTATCGGCATCATATATAATAAAACGGAATTGCTAGAAAACTTCCGCAAGTTTTCTGTACCAAAGATTTTCAGATATGTGATCATCTCATCGCCTCGAGATTATGCATGAAGGACAAAATTTGGTAGAAAGAAATTTTCACACATGTCACACGTAAGATTCCGATGCTAACCAATCAAACCATAGTTGAATACAAGTTTTATATAAGTTATATCGTATGCAGTTACAGTATGGTTACAATGTAATTACACTTTAATTATATTATATTATATCCGAAAGTTTTTCACTCAAAAAACTTACGGCAGTTTCTTAGATACTCCCATATTAACAAGCATAGGTAGTGTTTTAATAATCCGGTGTTATGCAAAATCCTTTAAGGGGGTGTTTAGATCTAGGGTCATAAAGTTTTAGCGTGTCACATTAGATATCATATAGGGTGTCGCATGGGGTGTTCGGGCACTAATAAAAAAAACTAATTACAGAATCCGTCAGTAAACCGTGAGACGAATTTATTAAGCCTAATTAATCCATTTTTAGCAAATGTTTACTGTAGCACCACATTGTCTTGCAAATTAGTCGCAACCTGTCTAATTAGTTATTTTTTAGTCTATATTTAATACTTCAGGCATGGATTCAAACATTCGATGTGAACAAGTGAAATATTTTAGGGTGGGATCTAAACAAGGCCTAAATTTAGTACCTAGCATTGCCCAGATTCATATAGATGTTAATGAATTTAGACACATATAGATTCATATAGATGTTAATGAATCTAGGGAGTATATTGAATGATATTGTTTGCCATTGGCTGCTCGTTAGCATATAAACAGAATTGCTAGCTAGATTTGAATTTTACTTTTAGAGTTGATTTTGGATTTTTTTAAAAAATTGGTTTGTTTATTTTTCAACTTAGTTTTTGAACAACTAAGAATAGAAGTATAAAAGTCTTTATTTTACTTTTAGAGTTGATTTTGGATTTTAAAAAAAAATTGGTTTGTTTATTTTTCAACTTAGTTTTTGAACAACTAAGAATAGAAGTATAAAAGTCTTTCCCTAAAACTATATTCGCGTTGCTTCATTTATTTTGGATGCAACTTAACCTTTACTGTAAAAATCTAATCTATAAGTTAGTTATAATTAATTGACGAGCTTTGTTGGTACTAAGAAAATGATACCAAGGAAAAAAACATTGTCTTTTTACATATGTACTACCATATACTCCCTCCGTCCCAAAAAAAGGCAAACCCTTGGTTTCCGTGTCCAACTTTGACTGTCCGTCTTATATGAAATTTTTTTATAATTCGTATTTTCACTGTTGTTAGGTGATAAAACTGTCAGGGTTACGGGTCAGGCATACCCTCTACCCTTCGATATACGTTACGTATCGACATGGCATACCCACACGTACGCGGGTATTTCCTGTATAATCTAAGGAAACCTTTCACGAAATCAATAGATGGGAAGAGTTCTTCTCGGATAGAACTGGGTTACTTACGTATCGTATTGGGTCTGGTATGTTCGAGTCCTACTCGGAGAGCTCCAGACCCGCGATATAAAAGGGACCCCCCGGGGAGGGCATAGATCATCGAATCTCAGAGCCAACACAACCCACACAGCCTACGAAGCCGGAGCCTACGAGGAGCCAAGTCGTCGAGAGCTAGTCGAATCAACTCGACTACAATCTTGCCGGATCCGACAAGTTCCATCTTTTCCTTTGTAACCTGTGTTTTCCACCATATAATCCCATATCAACTGGATTAGGGTTATTACCTATCAAGGGGCCTGAACCAGTATAATTCTTGTCTTTTGATTGCTCGATGTCGTACTACGTAGATCCTTGTACCAGCGTACCCCAATACCCTCTATATCCGGTCTACGGGTATCACCCGTCGACAGTGGCGCGCCAGGTAGGGGAACTTGGTACTCAAGGTTCTACCACTATGCCATCAAGCTTCGTCGACAACAACGTCAACACCAGCTTCAGCCAAGCACTCCCTACTTCAACAATGCTGGTATGGACTCAAGTCGGCGAAATCGTCTTCCCGGTTTACACCACGACGCCGATCTCAATCGGTCCTCCAATGACTGGAAACGAGAACGCAGTGACTACGAACCAAGACGGCTCCATGTCGAAAAATCCACCCGTTGAAACGGAGAACGGATTACCGACTACATCCAAACTCGGGAAGGATTCTGATGCGGCCAAGCCTTGTCCCTCCGACATAAATCACGGGCCGACTAAGATGACTTCCGAAGCTATCAGGTCTTGGTGTCCTATCCACAAAACCAAGAAACATACCCTTCAAGATTGCTGGGTATTCATCAACATCCGTGCTGAAATTCGCGCCTGCAAAGAATGTGGAATTCAGCGTACTTCTCCAACTCGGGATGTCTATTGTCCTATCCACAAGACAAAGAATCACGACCTCTCGAGCTGCAAAGTTCTTCTCGGCGCCACGAAAACTCCGTCCCCTAAGTCACACGTCCCCGTCAGGGATAACGGCAAGGAACAAGGACCGACTCCAGCCTCAGATTGATTCGTTGGGGTAATCGATCTCGATCCTCACGAACCAT
>CM020188.1:21122533-21219627 GCA_009805545.1 Oryza longistaminata | reverse complement strand
ATATAATGATGTAAGATCTTGTTATAAAGATTTAATTACAACGAACGTAATGGTGTAATTGTGGATCTGATAAATTTTTAAGAGAAAATTCTATAAGAAGAAAAAAATGCACTATTGGGTGTACTAGTAGCAACTTATAATACTCTCACCTATAAGTTTCTCTGGTTAAGATTAAACTGAGAGTGTTCTCAGTTTAGATTTTATCATACATCTATTATTTCTTGACATTTATCTTGAGAAAAATATGAGCACCGCTTTGAGTTTGGAGTGGATAGTTTTCATAACAACACCCTAACTTATTAAGCCGTGCTCAGTTCACAATTATCACGTTCGACCCATAGCAAGGCTCCCATTGATATGCATCGCTTTTTTGTTGTAGCTCGGTGCTTGCTTGAGCGCTTGCTGCCTCTTTCTTTTCTCTATCCTCTAAACGTAATTCGTCGTGTTACTCCGTACCTTCTTGGCCTGCTTTGACAAAAAACATTTCGACTGCCAAAACTGCAAAATTATTTATAGTCGGATTTGTTTTTCTTTCCTCGATGTATGGTTTTGCACTTTTGCATGTCTTTTTGGTTGATTGGGTGGCGACAACACTATATATGTTGCTGTATTTTTTTTGCACAATTATTGTAAAGTTCTTAAAACCTTATCCTTTAAATTGAAAATATTGTATATTTTTTGTTATTCAAAATTCAAACACCAGCATGTGCGAGAATATATACTACTCTATAGAAAAACAAATTCCTCGCTACAAACCTGAACATACATATGTAGGTTCGTAGGTAGAATTAATTTTTTTTGACCGAGTCACAGAGGGGTAGGTGGCTGCAGGAAGAGAGAGACAGGGGGAACATGAACGGCGACACATAAAAGTTGCTTAGTACCGAGCTTCACATGTATCACACGTACAACACGCGCCAACGAAGAGAACATGGGCACCCTGTACTACGTGAAACGGGCACCACAAAAACTACACAAGGCAACACCAGTGTGAATTTGTTCCTACACGGCTGCAGAAGGCGACGTCCCATATACTACCTGCAGGCTGCAGCTGCAGGGATGGACCATCATGGTCGGTACATGCATGGTCATGGAGCCATAATGTTGCAATCTGCTGCTTTCATGATGAACTTGTATTTTGTAATATTAGAGAGCTCAAAAAGTAGTTGGTAAAATGTATTGATATTAATGTTCAAATCTTTCTTCGGACTACCAGGGTTCATCTGACCTGCCCAGCCAATTGATGCATGCTAGTACAACCTACATCAAGGACCTGCGAGAGAGGGTACAACAGCTGAAGCAGAGGAGAGACCATTGCTACGCAAAGATCCAGCAGGCGAGCAGCAACGACCTCGAAACTACAGCAACACCAGGATCATGCTCACGTTCACCGCAAATCAGAGTACAATTCGACGGAGCAGCAGAGCATTTCGACGTGAATTTGACGACGAGTTCGGAGAGCCGCGTCGAACTGTACATGGTGATCCGAGCCATCGAGGAAGATGGATGCGTCGAGATCATCGAAGCGAGTTCTTGCTTGGTGCAGGATGGCAACGTTGGTCACTTGATCAAGTGCAGGGTATACAGATATATATATTTATATGGCATTTTCAGTCCCAGTTTGCTAATCAAATTTCCTCTAATTTGATCCTCAATGTCATGGTATCCCTCTCTTTGATAACAGGCGAGAAGCTCTGGGGTTGCATTGGATGTATCAGAGGTGGAAACAAGAATCAAAAGGTTGTTCATGGCACCACATGCAAAACAACAAGGTCTTGGTGCCTAGATTTGGTACTTGTGAACGGCACTGATCAACACCAACGGACCGAGAGTATTGCCTTATGTGTTGTCGTGCTTGTAGTGACTGCTAGGCTCAATTTGCGTGATCTAAAGAGATGTTTGCGGCTAGTTTCTTAACATAAGGTGAAACCCTTTTTCAATTACTACCTACAGGACATCTTACGATACACACCAGAAAAGTATTACTCCCTTTTATAGAAAAATACAGTGGCATTTTCAACACAAAACGGATATATTATCAAAATATATTGAATGTTAGATTCAATGAAACTAATTAGGTGTTTTAGATGTTGCTAATTTTTTCTATAGCTTTGATCAAATTTTAAAATGTTTGAATAGAAAAAAATTCAAAACAACTTGTAATATAAAACGGAGGGAGTACTTCGCAAAAAATAAACATCATCACAACTGCACTTCAAAATCTAAGAGTCTGTTTCATGATATCCAAAAAAAAAAAATCTTTATTTGCACTTTCCGTTAATTTCAGTCAAACTACCATTTGTAGGCAGGTAAAAAGACAATTTTGCCCTTTTGTGCATTCTCCACAATTACTATGCTAGCTAATTATGGGTTGAAGGTAAATACTACTCCCTACATTTTTTTTAATATATAACATCGTTGACTTTTAAGATACGTTTGAGCATTCATTTTATTCAAAACAAAATTATGTAAGTGTCATTTATTTTATTATGACGTGATTTATCATCGAATGATTTTTAATCATGACTTATTTTTTATAATTGTACGGAAATTTTGAATCAAAAAGTTAACGATGTCATATATTAAAACGAAATTGCTAGAAAACTTTCGCAAATTTTTTTTGTCCAAAATTTTCAAATTTGTGATATCAGATTGCTTCGAGATTTATGCAAGAAGAAAAAAAATGCTAGAAAGAAATTTTCACACATGTCACGCGTAAGATTCCGGTGCTAATCAATCGAACAATAGTTGAATACAAGTTTTATATAAGTTATATCGTAGTTACAGTGTAGTTACAATGCAGTTACATTACACTTTAATTATACCATAATTACATCTGAAAGTTTTTCACTAAAAAAAACTTGTGACAGTTTCTTAGATACTCCCATATTAAAAGGTAAAAGAGTATAGGTAGTGTTTTAGTTATCCGGTGTTATGCAAAATCCTTTAAATATAATTTAGTATGTTGCATGACATTGATTGCCATTGGCTGCTCGTTAGCTTAATTTGAATTTTACATTTAGAGTTGATTTTGGATTTTTTTTTCTAATTTGGTTTGTTTATTTTCAACCTAGTTTTTGAAGAGCTAAGAATAGAAGTATAAAAGACTTTCCCTAAAACTATATTTGCGTTGTTTGATTTATTTTCGATGCAACTTAACCTGTGCCGTAAAAATCTAATGTATAATTTAGTTATATAATTAATAAACAAGCTTTGTTGGTACCAAGAAAATGATACCAAAGGGGAAAAAATCGTCTTTTCACATATATACTATCATATATACACTAACAATATGTTGGTGGAGAATTAACCGAAAGGATAAAGAAAGAATAAAGTTTGAGAATGAGGGATATAAGAGCGAGAGCCAATTCCACAAGAGCAAATAAAGGCCCTATCATCTTTTAAGGGCAAATAAAAATATTTCTCCGACAAGTATGGAAAAATAATGTCAGTAACGAATGGATCTATCGGCTAGAAAGGCAGGGCACGTGACAATCAATCATGAACCAAACGCTAGCCTTGAAATGATCAGGCTGTCGTCACAAAGTATATATGACAAAGTTTAGCACTAAACCAAACACGGCCCACGGCCCCTAAATAAGGTACTCTCTCTCTCTCTGCCTCACACGTCTGGACACGCGCAGCTGACTATGTGTGCATTTGTGTTATCCGCATCTACAAAAGAAAACAGCTTGTTCGGTTAATCTCACTTAGAAGAGATCCGATCCCTCCCTCATGTGTTTAACTGAAACAAGAATAAATGGATAATTGGAAAACAGTGTGAACTCCGTGATGCGGCCTGACTTTTACTAGCACCAAATGTACAAGTGTCCCCAAAAGCATGGTTTTAAGAGAGATGACAGTATCCAACTCCAAAAGTAGTGCCTCCACTCCACCGACGGCTATACCCATCAGGGCTTCAATTCAGAATGCTTCACAAGCAGAAATTTGGGTAGATAGGTGAGAGCTATTCTGATGATTCTCCCCTTCCTCGAGGGTTTACAAGCAGATCCTGAAGCTGTCAACTTGACAGCTCAGAGCTTGTAGGAGCAGTTTGTCAAATTCGACCATTCTCTTGTAGCCCAGCCTAAGAACTAACCAAGAACCAAAATTATCCCCAAGAGCCCAGCGGATAACCCGGTTTTCTACCTAAACTATACACGGCAGTATCGCATATTTGCAGACCTACCTACCATAGTACCCAGTACAGTACCTTCCAAGTTTCCTTCTCTTGTGGCATAACCGGAGAAGACAATTGAGCGATATGTTTTCCGGATGCACACCAACCTTCCACATTCCAAAGCCAGCTCCCATGGCAGCCGCCTGCAAACTATGAGGTGGCGACGCCAACCGCATTCCGAGGGTGGTCTGGTACTGCTGGCTCGGTTGACAAGACTTCAACAGGGTGCTCCGCTGTTGCTGACACTGGTGTTGTTGGATCTCTCATGTGGTTGTTGTCTTTAGCTTCCTCAAACAACTGAAGAAGCAGGGCTTGCATTTCCTTTCGCAGTGCAGAAGCCTCTTCACGTTGGAACCACCCTTCGCCAAACTAACAAGGGAAAATAGAAAAATAAAAAAGAAAAGAGAGATAAGGGCAGCTATAAGTATCCGTGCAGGCAGTAGAACACCATCATATAAAATGGTGAAAACTCAACTAATGGTGACTCACCATATTAGATGAGTCTTTGTTGTTAAGCCTTTCAGGTGCTTCCTCGATAAAGCGTCGCATATAGTACAGAACAAAGACACCACAATCGTATTCATTGTCCTGCTGTGGAACCTGGCAACAAAAGGAAGAAGAATGCAAGGATAATTAAAGGAACAAAATACCAAGAACAAACAAACCAGCCAGAATCAAGATGTTCTGAACAATACTAATGGAGAAATTCCATCATATGCCATTGATGAAGCACCAGTTCTATGATTTGCCACTGACAAAGTCCAATAGTTTCCTTTGTATATATCATCATCATTAATCAACCACCTACAGATAGAATAAAATGACAATTTTGCCTCTAGGATACCATGTGCTGATGTGCACTATACTATTATCACAAAAGTAATTTTGATGTTACTACCTACTTGGTTCTCTTTCGTTTTTAAAATTCTAGTGTACAATACTCTGCTCTGCCTTTCACCCATAAAGAAAATGAGGGTATTTCAGTCTCTGAGAACAATAGGTTCACTACTTGACTTGATGGAGTTTTACCAGAAGTTGACTAACAGTGATGACATAAGAAACAAAGGGAGTCAACGAATGGCATATACTCCATCCGTTCCTAACTATAATGGATTCTGGCAGTCTGGCTATGAATCTGGGCATTTTCATGTCCAGATTTACGACTAGAATCCCTTACACTTAGGGATAGGAGGTAGTGATAGAGTTGTACTTCATCAATGGCATGATGTAGAATTGGTCAGCAGAATATTATGGATTTTCTAATTTTTATAAGAAAACAGTACTTCCATTTCTACAAGTGTAACCCTAATTTATTGTTGGTAATGTATGTCCCAAATATCCTGTACTGTACAACTGTAAGACTGCTCCAGATTGGATGCCGTCTATTCGCACATTAGAAAAAGCATGCAATCCCACCAACCCTGCTTATATGTAGTTTCGCTCAACCTAAGGGGCATGTGGGTTATATGTAGTTCGCTCACAACCTAAACATGATAGACACCCTTTGTCGCCATGCCCCTACATTGTCAAACTTTGAGTCTTTGACAGTTTACCGCCTGTACATTTTGAATTGGTTGAACTTAACACCTTCAGTCTCGAAGAAATTGCTCACTTAGAGTAGAAAGGACAAATTGTCATGGAAAGTTGCAAATGATCGTCTTAGCAGTACCTTATACCAAAATATTTATCCTTACATTGCTAATAAAATAAAAAAAATCTTGATGTAGGAGGTCTTAAATTTAACAGTTTTCAGTAACATCACAGTAAATAATACAAGCATGGGTCTGATGCAAGATACATGCATGGCTAAATAATGGAGAAGTAGACTATTGGAAATTTCAACTATATAGGTAGTATACTTTATCTTTTAAAAGATAAGAAGCTGCACACATTTGCAATTGCATTTGGAGGGAGGAAACACTTACTGTAACTGCTTTCTTCTTAATTTTCCGAGGAAGGTTCTTCCACACTGATTCATGTAGATGACAATCTTCTAAAGAACCAGTTTTATTCAGGTAGTTCCATTCTTCTTTAAGGAATCTGTAAACAACTTCAAGGTGTAAGAGAGCGCTAAAAATAATCTAGCTTAAACTGAGTATCAAACAATTTCATACCCATATAAGCAGGAGGAATAAAAAGGCATGCACCAAATAACAGTATACAGATACCAGAAGCTAAGCTTCTACCAATTGCAGAAGTGCAGTTAATGGGAAGTTGGGGAACTCAATTATGAAAAAAGAAAAAAAAACATGTTGAAAAAATGTTGGCCTTTATCACATGTATTTGTGTACTTAAGAGAAAAAAGGTGGTACACCAAATATCACACAACATACAAATTCTCAGAAGTTTTCTGGACCACTTACCTCTCAACGGTGCTGAAAATAAATCTGCTGCTATGAAATTTCAGTGAATCCAAATGAAATATGGTGGGCCCTGATTGGTCTTCCTTTGCAGGCATACATATAATGACCAAGCTCCAGTGTGCGCTGACCAATACAATACAATATACTGTAAGGAATAGCCGAATAGGTAGCGTTGCATAGATAGGTTAAGATATGCATGTGATCAGCTCAGGTCCCAACTCAGGAATTGGGACTTGGGACCTGAGCTCATGAGTTGGTAACAAATAATTGTTGTATTCCTGATGACAACAAAAAAAAGGCAACAAAATTGCTTACTCTGCATGCACAGGAATTATTATGTATGCCTTTTTAAATATATCTACACCTTTCCACCATCTTCTCAGATTCAAGAAATAAGCATCATTGTCCACCTTCAGAGTACGAATACAAAAAAAAATTAAAGGAATAACCATACAAAATAAACATCACATGGATTTTTTTATAAAAAAATCAAAATGGTGAACTAACATCAATTTTTCATTTATGAAAAAGTAATAAAAAAATAGGTACTACCTCCGTCCCAGAATAAGTTCACTTTTATACAAGAATCTGGATATAGGCTATGTCTAGATTCGTGTAGAAAAGTGTAGAAAAGTGGAGTTATTTTGGGACGGAGGGAGTATTAGCTAACAGTAGCATGAAATTAAACATAATTTATGCATGATACATGTAGCCAGCAGTTGCTACATTAGGACAAAGAAAAAGGTGTTTATGGCTTGGGACTGAGGGCTAAAAATTGGTTAGATGGAGGCGTAGTTACCCTCCAGCTTGTAGGAGATTCAATCCTTCGTGATACGACTGATAAACCAGCTAAGTGGACATTAGTCAAGAGTTTATCTCTTACGTAACTTAGAGAAGCTAAACTAGCTCCCTCATACAGATGGTCTACCAACTCCAAACCAAATCTAAGAGGCAACAATTGATTGGGAACTAGCCAACCTTATGCATAACGACTTATGCCAAACTAGCTACTCTTAGTGAATTATCTGAATCCTAGCCAGTTGTACCTTATGAATTGACAAGCTAGCTGCAACCAAAATTACAAGTGCTACCACTGCTGCTTTGTCTACATAACTGCTGTCTACAAGGCATGAACTCCATAACAACAATTACGAACTAAATACCTAAAACACCAGTAAGATTGAATAGAACATATACATATATGGTTAGTCTTGTACTCGTTTCTCTTGTCCATGTTGAATTATAACTATTCATCTTTCTAGGTGCAAAATTCAAGATCTAATATGAAAGATGAACTAGAATACCCCGCAAAAAAAAAAATTATAGAAAAGGAACAAGAAAAGATAGCAAATCTATCAATCACATTATAGCATATTATTTTTTTAAGAAATAAAGTAAATGTTAAGAATCTAATATAGGAAAAAACCTTTGATGTCAAGGCTTCAAGTTTGCTGAAGAAGTATGTATTGAAAATATGATACTTGCCTCCAAGCCTACTTGTCGATGGCATTTGTCCCATTAGGTACCTAGATGGATTTCATTTTATGATTTTGTTAAGAAAAAAAGAGACAGAAGTTCATTTTTAACACATGCAAGACAACAAAAGTATAAATAATCAAGTGTTAATAACACCAATAGATACCAAAAGATGTTGCTGAGATATATTTTGCATCACCATTACACAAAGGCAATAGAGCACGCAAAACAAATGCTAACATCTGAAACGTGGTCTATGGATTGCTATCGAGCTCCGATCTCCATTAAAGAAGGCAATTCAAGCCTAAAGGACAAGATCACTTATTTCTTGTTTAAATGAGAAATTTATGTTGGCATCTACAACAGGAGTTTCATATTTTTTGTTTGCTTCATTGTGTCTGTTCAAATCGTTGAATGGATAATGTTCAAATGCAGATTAATTAGTTGAAGATGTAAAGCCAGGATAAAGTGGGGGGCATACAACAGTAGCTCTACACTGGTGTGTCACTCCATCTCAAATATATAGCATGCATGATGTGAACAGAACATGAACCATCAAGAGGCAATGACAACGTGACAAGAGGCAATGACGCACTGTCTGAAAGCCTAGATTTTTTTTTAGAACATGCAGGAGATCTGTGTATCATTTCATTAAGATGGAGAAGAAAAGGTGTAAGGTGTTAGAGAAAGACTGTCTGAAAGCCTAGATGATGCCATAAAACTAGCATGCAGCAGGATTTATAGGGAAAATGAAAAAGAAATAAAAAGGGAAATACAACTTGAGAAATCAACCTGACCCAGTTGTTGCATGAATACAGCAATGACAATGGTGAACAAAAACAGCAGTTGTGGCAACACGGCAGCAGGCTCTCAATCTGCCTCCCTTCCATTTTAATTTGTTGCTCAATGTTTTAGGAGACAGCCAGTCAGTCATCTTGACCACACCGGACAATCTCAGTGCCTAACTACTGCCTAAATGACACCCAGATATCACCTTGATCACCATGTTTTACATATCAACATGAAAAATGTGAAAATAGGCTGCTAGAATGAGCCATGGATCTTTTTATGGTCTATGTTAATGAAGTGATCTTTATTATTAATTGTTTTCCGTGATGAATACATATTTTTCTCCTAAAACAATGCCCTTGTTTCATGAAACTATGAGTCTATGATGCACATCCTTCTCCACAAACACTTACATAATGTAGAAGTTCAGTATAGGTGAGGACAACAATGATTCAGGCTCAAGACACTTCATGTCAGAATAAGAAAGCTCAATAGAATTAGGGGTGTCCCTGCAGAGAACAGAAAAACAAAATTAACCATCAACTGTATATAAAACAGAGTAAGCTCAAATAATTATGTTAGTTCAAAGACCAACCATGAAGGATAGTGTATCTTCATTGCATCACTGTAGAAGTGCCAGCATTAGTCAACAGTAGTGAAAAAATCACAGAAAAAATACTAGACGTAAAATATAATAAGTAAATTGCACTTTCGGTACACAAACTTGCACAGTGGGTGTAAGTAGGTACAGCATCTTGCAAATTGTTCACTTCAGTGCAACAACTTGCCTAGCCCGTGCAAACCCAGGACAAAACAATCCACAGAAGCAAAAACGATTTGATGTGGCACTCATTGATGACATGTAGGCCTGTAGTACGCACATATCTCGACCAAGGCTCACCAATAGTTAACCATTGTGTAATGAATATGGGAGAACTTTTATGTTGTTGCTTATAAGATGTTGATGGGCAAGGAGCAGAATTGCAGTAGCTTTGTGCAACAATGAAGTAGAAGGATTAGATTACTGTGACGGCCTCTATACATTGTTTTAGCAGTTATTTACGGTGGTTCAAAACTTCAAATACTGAAGAATTAAAATCAAGCAAATAGCTTTGATACTGGTTCAATGTCAGAACCCAATAGCATCCGAGGGATTTTGTTTTCCTGCTTGCTCTAATTCAGTTTGCTATAGTGCAGAACACAAGCAAGTGGTTCAATATCTGAATTAAGTAGCTTTAGTCTAGCCTGGAACTTATGTGTGTACTGCAGGCCTATATGTATCATCAATGAGGGCCACCTCAGATTAGTTTCCACTTGCGTGGACTTTTGTCCCAGGTTTGCACGGACTAAGCAAGTTGTTGCACCAGAGCAAACGATTTGCAGGTTGTTATACCTATTTGCAACCACCACACAAGTTTGTGCACAAACTCACTTAGACACCGACCAACGACATAGGTTAAGATGGTATACACATATGGAAGAACACAAGTGGCCAAATGACAAATCATAAACTCATTTACCATGCAGAGGATGTTTTTTCTGCAGAGTCTGAAATGCAAGTATCTCCATCGAGTAGAACCACCTCTTCAACCACCTGAATAGAAATATCAGAATAAGCTTTGTAAAAAGAGTAACCTAAAGCAAACTAACTAGCATAGATAGTTCTAGAAGCTGTGATGAGTACATCTATAATAACAGGTACTGTGCAGTTTATCAATAACCCAACAAGAGGCAAATTAATTTCACTTTCATTCTGTGGATCTTTGCAATTACTGTATGGGACAGGGAACTGAAAACTGATCATAAACTACCGAAGAATCAAAAGCTGCCCAGGTTTTTTCTATTTTCCTTGTACAGTCCATAAAAAAAACAACCCCCCACCCCCACATTCCCATATAAATCACAATGAAGGGATGAAATATGCATCAAAAATCAAAACTTCCCATCTATTAGTCATACTGGGTTCACAAAATATGTTTTTAATGGGTATATCTGCCGACCTGAAGTTTCATTTTAAATTGTACAAAAGCATTATGTACTCATGTTACTAATACCAATATGCCATAAAATTTTGAATATTTTGATATGTAAGAAATTTTCATGCCATCTTCAATGCAGGACGGCTGAAGTGGGTATACCCCTTATCAGCAGTAGCAAATCGCAATTCACAAGTTCGATGCGTAGACAAATATACTCAATACTTGTCTTATGTTCTAACCGTAGGGATGCAAACAAGATCAAAGGTGATCTTACCATATTATATCATTTTTACATATCAGGAGTTGGATATAAATATGAATTAGGATAGTTATAATTAGATCAGATAAGAATACAATTTATGAATATTTAGCCAGATATTAGACAGTGTAAAGTTCAGAGACAAATAACATCACAAATGAAACATTCAGCACACCTTTTATATCTCTACTAACAGTATAGCTATAGAATTGGAATCCATCATGGTTTGGGTGTAACGATTGGTGGAAAGATATTTATAAACTATAAAACATTAATGCCTTTATAAGCAGCAAAGTCAATATGTGCAAGATTTAAAAACCCAGAAAATTTTGTTGTTTGTTAAGAAAAATAAGAGCAAAAAAACGTTCACACCACAGAACAAACTCAAAATGCCCCATATGCATGAACATGGGGGAGCATTAGAGATCCCATGCCACCACTCCTAAACTAAGAGACCCCTCCTGCCTTTTTGTTTACATAATCCCCCGAACCCCTTGTTGCCACAAGGTTAAAAAAAAGGTTTTTAATAGTACAATCCTAGGACTCTATTGTTACCATAGAACCATGTTGTACAGGGTCCATCTTGATTCTAATTGGAGCAGAATCCTTATTCTAATCGTAATTACTTAGAAAATAACCGGTTTTCTATGTCTTTCCTTCTAAATGTCACATATTACAAATAAATTCCAATTTTAGTAATGCATAGTTGCATACTAGAAATCAGCACCAATGTTGTAACAAAAAAGGTATCTAATCGGTTTATATGGAAATAATATTAATAGATTCTCAAAAGGAATACATTTTGTAGTAACATATCTTATAGTTTTTTACCAGCATATTACTACTGAAATTAGTACACAAAGCTGTAGATTAGAAACTATGGTAACATCTGAAATGGCATGTATTTGTGAAATGAAGGAATGCGAAAATGGTCAAAGTATAAAAAACTCAATGAGCATGCATGAAAAATAACAATTCACTTGACAAGAAGATAAAACACAGCGTGTACAATCATCTAATCAACAATTTATCACCAAGCTTGGTAATAACAGAATCAACCACACATCAGCAAACGGAACTTCACAAATTTATCACAATTCAGTTAAAAGGAGGAGCCTTTAGGGCAGTAAGGTTCATTCTTTGATAGTGAACGAGAAGATGATAATATCATTGCAAATAAATATTTCCTTTTTCCCAGTTAGAAAATATAATTAATCTTTCCATGTTATTGACCACCATAACAGATAGTCAAAAAACAAATCAACTAATTTATGTACTGGCAATAATAGGGGTGGTGGACCTCTGCCAACTGTATTACTAGAACTTTAGTATTCAACATAAAAATTACTACTAGTATACCATGTCACGATGTTTGGAAAGGAAAATGTACATACTAACCTTTCTTGATCGCAATCGCATTGAAAAGGTAGGTGAAAATTCTCCATTCCTAGTAGAGGACAGATAACATAATTCAATACAATAACTAATAAGTTACAGATTAACAAAACATATTCATTGATCAATACATATATACAGTTACAAGTTTAGAACTGGTGAGATATACAACAGTCTAACAGTCTAACAGATGCACAAGACATGGTATATATAATAGCAGTATTGCTATTTGTTTGTCAACTGATTTGCTTTATCTAACAGTCACAATGCTTAGCCTAAATTTGCACCATATAAAAAGTACTACCGCCGTTTTTTTAATATAATTTTGTGCAAATATAAAAAAACTGACGACATGCTTAAAGAACATTTGATGATAAATCAAGTCACATTAAATAAATGATAATTACATATTTTTTTGAATAAGATGAATGGTCAAACGTATCTAAAAAAGTCAACGGCGTCATATATTAAAAAATGGAGGGAGTACAACTTTTATATAAATCATTGCAACTGTAAGATTGCTTCTTTTTTTTCTATGTTTTGCATTGTCTTGGATGCGTTTGATTCAATTAAAAAATCAGTGTTTGATGGAAACCTACATCTCCATGCTTCATAATTCTAAATTGTAAAAAAATAAGTTATCTAAACGAATGTTTTGCATTTCCCTTGATGCTTTAATATCTATAAGGTATGAACACCAAGAATTTTGATAGGGTTATGCATCTCATGAAATGATGCATGATTTTAGAACAAGTTAACTGTTAACATTCCCATAACAAAGAAAATGGATGTTCGGCTTGAGACTCTGCAATACAAGAGTTTGTGTATACTAACCTTTTCCTAGAAGTGTGGACATCTTTGCATATCCTACTGTAGCCATTATCCTTGCCATCATCAGCAGCATCTATATTTTCCATATAAGTTGACCTATCAACATATGACGCCTTTTGAGACGTAGAGGGTTTACACTTACAGGAATCTTCCTCTTCACACAAGATCCCCTCATTATCTGTTGAAGTTTTTGGATCGCCAATGCATGCACTTGTTTCCAAACGAGATACATCAACGCCTGCCTAATGTAAAGAAAATAAAACACTTGCACAAAATATTGGGTTTATATAACAAAGATCAAAATAGTTACCTCTTCATCTATCCCAAAGGAGGACCGAAAATCTGATATGGTTACTGCTTGTTGTTTAACTGAAACATTAATAAAACCAACAGGTTGGCATGGAATAAAATTCAGATAGAATAGTAACCAATTGTAGATATCACTATAAAAGAAACACATGGTAAAAAAATGGCCAACTATTATGAAACAAAGAAATATGATCTGAAAACTAGCAAGGTTTTTGTCTTCCCAATTGATATAGTAGCAGACTAGGCAGTAGCTTGCTCATATAATCTCGAATTGTGTGCTAATATACTCTTGGAGTAAAATTACTAAAAGTGGTGATTTCTTCTTTTAACAGATACATGTCATCGTGACCTGTTACTGAGCATCACACAATTTGAAACTAATTAATTCCTTTGAAAAGAGCTTGGCATCAGCTAATTCTGGATTTTATCAACATTTACTCAACAAATGGAAGTCACATGACATAGGAGTGGCTCACCTTGAGATCATCAAATATTGAAGAAAAATGTGAACCAACAGCTCAAACAGGAACTAACTGTAGTAAAATTGTATTACTCTTCCACATTATTTTATTATATGTATCATTTGAACTAAGAAAACCTATACTGCATTTTCATGCATGTTTTAATCTACTACAAAGCAAAGCGTTTAAGGTATGAAGAATGAAGTAGACAGCTTGCCCATATCTTAGAGAGGGACAGAAGCAAAGGACATATTAAGTTATCTTCACAGAAGGTAAGTTACAGCATCTATCACACAACACTGGCACCGCAGTGAGTAACAAGCGTTCAATAGAACAGCAAGCAAATCAATACTTGAAGTCATGAACGAGAACACGTGTACTATAAGTCCCAGTCATAAATGATCCATGCTACCAACCATAAATCAACCAATATCTTAACACAAATCAATCCCATACCTGATGATTCTGCACATCCCGATTGAACTACCCTTGCGCATCTGTCATCATCCTGCAAGAAGAACATACCATGATCAGTCTTACAATGACCTTATCACCCTTAATAACTACTGTATATGTATTTAGCTGTAGCATTTAACGGATTGGTTGCCTAACATCTACTGCATATATTGTGTGAGGCGCTCTTTTGTTACCTATTTTAGAGATCAGACACAAGAAAATTCACAATATCAACTTATCAAGTGATTAGCATTGGACAGCATTCCCAATATAGGAGTACATTGATAACAGAATATCATTTTCTCCAGTAACCACCATCCTCACACCATAGATAACAAAAGCCTTACAGTACATTGAAGTTGTCAACACTGGATTATTACAGTTGGGTATGCGCGGCAGGCATATCATCGAACAGAAGCATAACAAAAATCAAGATTCCCCATCCCTTCAATCATGCCCTAATTGAAGCGCACCGGGCAAGGATTGAATCTTTAATCCCCTCACCGCACACCAAGAAAATAACTTACAGCATAAAAAAAGAAGAAGAGAAGAAGAATCTCACCGTTGCTGCCTTGCGGCGATCAATCTCGCGGACGATGGCGTCCAGCAAGCGGCGAAACTTGGCCCCACGGTCCTTGAGCCTTCGCTCGATACCCCCACTGAGCTCCCCCTGAATGCGCCGCGACTTCTCCAGCAGCTCCACGTCTGAGAACCTGCGAAGCTCGGTGTCATCTCCGACGCCGTCGGCCCCGTCCTCGCCGCCGGCCATAGCATTCACGGCGGCCAGGAGCAGGAGGCGGCGCGGATTCCCCTACTCTACCCCCTACGCGGAGGAGAGGAGAGGAGAGAGGAACACAAGGAGCAGGAACGCGTGCGGTGCGGCAACGGAGGCCAGGGCCAGCCGGCCTGATGGCCTAGTTAGGGTGCCCGTTCGGTCTACACCCACAATTCCGGTTTATCCGGTTTTTTTAAAAAAAATCGGGCTTTGTAAAAAAGTTCGGCCGGAGGGGAGACGCCTCGGCAGGAGGGATGCAAACAGGCTGACCCCGTGAGCCCAGTGATAATAAACTGATAACCCATAGGTTTTTGCATTATTGTCCTAATTGCTGTAACTTTTTTTAATAATGGAATATAATATTCCGGCCTTTACTAAAAAGAGTTACAGCCAATTATTACACAGTTTCACTCCAGAAAAGAGTGTAGTTCATAAGAAGTAGAACACACCAAACAGGAAAAGAAAGGACCCAATCCAAGATAAGGACAACACATTTATTCTAGCCTATTTGTGAATCTCCAACCATAATTGACAAAAAGTTATACAACTATGGTATCCAACTTGCGACATGCAACTTTGAGAAACTCTCCATCTTCATTACACCTTTGTAGTTGTGCTCAAAGCCGGAGCTAGTGGGTTGCCCTGAAAATTACCTACATATAAGACATTGAAGGTGTTTTATCAAAAACCATATTATTTCTACTCAACCATAGAGCCCAACAAATGGCTGAAGCTCCAACAAATATCAGTTTACTCTTTTTCTTATCAACCCCCAAAAGCCACCCATCAAAAATATGAGATATACTAGTAGGAAGGTTAAAGCCAAAAGATAACTAAACTGCTCTCCATATGAACTTCGCATAATGACAATCTATAAAGAGATGTTGAATAGATTCATTGTTCATATAAAAACTACACCTCAAACTGCCATTCCAATTTCGCATCGCCAAGTTATCCTTGGTTAACACAACCCCTTTAAACAAGTACCACATAAAGATCTTAATCTTAAGCGGCATCTTTAAGCTTCCATATACACTTATTCCTCTCAATATAGCCATTATTAATTAAAGCTAGGTACATTGACCTTACCAAGAACCCACCATTCTGATAATAATTCCACCTAAAGCTATCTGAAGAAATATTCAACTGGATATGTACAATAGAAGCACACAACTTATGCCAATGAACAAGATTCTGACCAACTAAAGCTCTTCTGAAAGAAACATTAAGCGAGACAGATCCCATGACAATGGCAATAGAAGATGATTTCCTTGGACAATAGCATATAAAGATGGATATTTATCCTTAAAGGCCATGTTGCCTAGCCATTTATCTTCCCAAAATCTTATTTGTTTCCCATCATTCACTATCAAGAACCCATATTTAGAAAAGTAATCTTGACTTTCATAAATCCAGACCAAAAATAGGAGTCACCTTGTTTCTTGTCAACTTGGGTTATAGAGTTATTATAAGATACTTTCTCTTCAATAAATCTTGCCAAACTCCTTCCTCTTTAATTAACTTAAACAACCATTTACTTAAAAGACATTTATTCTATATCTCCAAATTATGTATCCCAAGACCTCCCTGATCCTTGGGTTGGCAAATAATATCCCACCTAGTGAGCCTATACTTTTTCTTATGATCATCCCCTTACCAGGAAACGTGATTTATAATAATCAATTTTTTGAAGAATCCCTTTCGGTATGTCAAAAAAAAATCATAAACATAATTAAACTCAAAAGTATTGAATTAATCAAAATTAATCTATCTCCAACAGACAGGTGCTTGCCTTTCCAACTACTAGGCTTTTTCTCAATTCTTTCTTCAATAACTTTCCAGTCTTTATTAGAAAGCTTTCTAAAGTGCATTAGAATACCTAGATATTTAACAGGAAAAGATCCTAACTTACAACCCAAGATATTAGAATTTTGGTCATAACACTCATTTGCCTGACCAAAACAAAATAATTCACTGTTGTAAAAATTTATTTTTAAGCCAGATAACTTTTCAAATACAGATAAAATCAATTTCAGATTCTTTGCATGTTGCATGTCATGCTCCAAAAAAATGATGGTATCATCAGCATATTGCAAAATAGACAAACCATCATCAACAAGGTGAGGAACTACCACATTCAAGAGTCCCGCCTCTTTAGCCCTCTTAATTAATAAAGCAAGCATATCAGCTACTATATTAAAGAGTATTGGAGATAAAGGATCCCCTTGCCTAAGGCCTTTGAAAGTTTGAAAATTGTTTCCAATTTGATCATTAACTTTTACTTATAAGAGCATCTCCAAAGTGTCCAAAACACATTCCGTAAAAATGATCAAATTCACTCCCAATTTATCTACACTCCAAATCGAATGTATCATTGAGACTTGAGAGCACGATCTGCCTGCTAGTGCCGATCTCACTCGTATCATATGGGAGAGAAAGTAAAATAAAAAAAACAAATGAAGTAGGACACACCTATGATAAGTAGGACACACCTATGATAACGTGGCATATTTTACAGCATGTTCAACGGTAGAACCTGTTGGAAATTTGATCATAATTCGGCATATTTTAATCCAAAATATTAAGACAATAAACATGACATACACAATGAGAAGCGATCTAGTGATAAGGCTAAACATAAACATGAGCATGCTTAAGGTAAAATAAGCATAGACATCGTTGACATTCACATAGGATGAAATCCTATGGATAACATTGTGAACATGTAAATAACAAGAAGAAAATCAAATAAAGTTAGAATCTTATACCCAGAGAATGGTGCAGAAGATGTTGAGGCATTCGTATTGCCTCCGTCGATGTTGTCTCCTCCGTTCTCTCCAGTAGAAGCCATGGTGAAGCAGAAGTAGAGGAAGATGCAACGTTGTCGTCGAAGAATGAAGAACAGGAGCAGTCGTGCTTGAAGCGCTACCCAAAAACTTGATCGCCTGCCTACCCGTGCAAGTTCTCAAGCGGACGGAGTTCCGGAGGCACCTGCTCGTCCCGTACACCTGCCGCGCAGGTAAACAGAACAGGGGAAGGATTCTGCAGCTCAGGAATAGAGGAGGAGGAACTCGAAGTGCAAAGTCGGGAAGAACTTCTCCTCCTCCTTCTGGTCGCTGCGGAGTGATATATATATATATATATATATATATATACTATATATATATATATGCGAGCGCGAGAGTAACGTTCGGAGTCATCAACCGCGGTGTTTAATTTCGTAACCGCCGCACTCGTTAATACGGAATCAATTCACGATGTTTAATTCCGTAACCGACGGAATCAATTCACGGCGTTTAATTCCGTAACCGACGTGCTCATTAATACGAAATCAATTCTTCGTGTTTATTACAGTCCGTTACAAAACGAGAGAGAGAGAGAGTAGCAGCAGTTGCCTGCCTCGCCTCACCCCGCGCCGCCTGGCTGTCTGCACACCATCGTCTCAACCGGTCAACAGAGACTCTCAACTAGCTCCGTATTTAAGTTAAGATCTCTTCACTTAGATTTCCAAGGTGGTATTATTACCCATAGCACTTAATGTGGGCCAATGGAGTTTATTAGGATTTAATTGGGCCAAGCCCATTAATCTAACAATCCCTGCCAAATTTCATGGCTCACAGTAAATGCTCTCGATTCTGATCCTGTTTGTTATACCAGTGTTTCGATGGAGACTGTTAAGTTGAATTTCTACCTAGGAAAAGAGCTACACCAGATCACAACTGAACAATGAACTATGCCTTGAATTGTCAGTCTTGTGCTATTCAGGTTTCACTCAAATCCTTAACTAGTACTAGGCTGCCGTTTGCATCCCCTCTGTTTAGAGCGTATAAGTCATACTCCTGGCCTTTTCATGAGTATCTAGAGATCACCCAGATCTCATAGACTGTGACTAGCAGTCGGACTCATATAGGTGTGTTCCTTCTAAGATGTTCTGTAGGCCAATATCTCTGCTTTATGAAAAGCCACTCGGATCACATTAAGGTGTATACCATCCTACCATACAGATTAGAAGAGAAGTGCATCATGAAGATAAGCCCATTTTAGGGTCTCTTCTCTCAGCTACACAATAGTTTGTTTCGCCATCCAAATTCACGGGATCTCCGATCACAATGGACAGGTTTCCACCATTGTGCAACTCTAAGTGGGTCTCAAGCCCATCTCCCTCGATGCACAATCTATCACATTATGTGGTAGCCCCTTGGTAAACTGATCTGCCAGATTTTTAGCAGTCTGGACATAGTCCAATGCTATCACTCCGGAGTTTTTCTGCTTTCTGACAGACTTCAGTCTTCTTTTAACATGCCTGGATGACTTCATGTTGTCCATCGAACTGTTCACTTTAATAATCATTGTTTGATTATCACAGTTCATCAGGATTACTGGTACTGGTTTTTCAATCACCGGCAAGTCCATCAGGAGCTCACGAAGCCGATTCGACCTCAACTGTGGCAGTATCTAAAGCTGTGAGTTCTGCTTCCATTATTGACCTCGTTAAGATGGTCTGCTTGTAAGACTTCCAAGAAATAGCGCTCCCTCCAAGTGTGAACACATACCCACTTGTGGCCTTTATCTCATCAGCATTAGATATCCAGTTTGAATCACTATAGCCCTCCAGTACTTTTGGGTACCCAGCGTAGTGAATTCCATAGCTCATTGTCCCTTTTGGATAGCGCATTAGTCTTTCAAAGCATGGCAATGATCATCTCCTGGATTTGAAACAACCGGCTCAACTTGCTCACAGCAAATGAGATGTCAGGCCTCGTTGCACTAGCTAAGTACATCAATGAACCAATAATCTGGGAGTATCTCAATTGATCCCTTGCTATTCTTCGGCTTTTCCTTAATAGCACACTAGGATCATAAGGAGTAGGAGCTTCCTTGCAGTCACTATAACCAAAGCGACTCAGGACCTTGTCCACATAGTGAGATTTCACAAGTGTAATCCCACCCTCATCTCCTCTCAGTAGTTTAATGTTAAGAATAACATCAGCCACTCCCAAAACCTTCATTTCAAAGCTTTTGGACAGAAAGTCCTTGACCTCCTCAATCACATTGAGTCTGGTCCCAAATATCAATATGTCATCGACATATAAACACAAGATCACTCCCTCTCCCCCACCATAGCGATAGTACACACATTTGTCAGCTTCATTCACAACAAAGCTAGCAGATGTAAGTGTATTGTCAAACTTCTCATGCCATTGCTTAGGCGCTTGTTTGAGACCATACAAGGACTTCAACAGCATGCACACCATTCCCTCTTGACCTTCTAGTACATACCCATCTGGTTGATCCATAAGATCTTCTCATCCAACTCTCCATTGAGGAAAGCTGTCTTAACATCCATCTGATGGACGAGTAGACCATGAGAGGCTGCCAGAGCGAGTAGTACTCGAATCGTGGTCAAGCGAGCAACCGGTGAATAAGTGTCAAAAACAGTCCTTGCCTTCTTTTTGGGTAAACCCTTGGCCACAAGCCTTGCTTTATACTTTTCGATTGTACCATCAGGCCTAAGTTTTTTCTTGAAAACCCATTTGCATCCTATAAGCTTGCACCCATATGGACGCTCGACGACTTCCCAAGTACCATTAGACATAATTGAGTCCATCTCACTGCGTACCGCTTCCTTCCAATAGTCAGCGTCAGGAGATGAATATGCCTCTTCAATGGTTCTTGGAGTATCACCCACAAAATATTTTTATTACTACTTTTCCTTGTTCACACCCTCATGCAACGAAGTTTTTATTTTAGAGAGATTATTAAGAGTTGTTGCTAAGCAGTTGTTAACCACGTCTTCTCGCTTCTCTCTTCCATATCTCTCTTCCATGTTAGTAAAAGTTCCTAATTAGCGAGGCTAAGAAACCCTTATTAATGATCATTGTGCATGCCCTTAAAGTTTTTGGAAACCAAATATAGCGGCGGTTGGAGGCGGGGTGATTTTGGGTCCAACCGTTTAGATAGCCCGATCCAAGATATTTCCTGGAGTTAAATTCTTTGTTGCAAAAGACCGGAGTTCTGCCTGGATTATAGTAAAAAGGAGATATAAAAGTTACAACTTTAAAGTCCTATGGAAACTACTTTCGAAAGATAAAATAGAGAGAACTGCTAGCGGCTAGGAATCCACAAGTTGCATGCAAACTAAATTAGTACTCCTTCCATTTCAGCTTATAAAACGTTTTGACTTTAGTCAAAGTCAAACTACTCTAAGTTTGTAATTTTGTAGAAAAAAGTAGTAATATTTTTAATCTAAGACAAATATATTATGAAAATTTATTCAATTATAGATTTAATGAAACTATGCTAGTGTTGTAAATATTACTATTTTTTTCTGTAGAGTTAGTCAAACTTAGAGTAGTTTGACTTTGACTAAAGTCAAAACATCTTATAACCTGACACACAGAGGGAGCATTTGTGTTCTATGCATTGAGAGAGGAGCAAAGCAAGGAATATTGTTATGGGCAACCTTAAGCTTAAGGTTAGATCATAAGAAATAAAAAAATTATTTCATGCCTTTGCAACACATATGTCCTCAAAATAAAGAGAAAATAACTCGTGAAAACGAGCTAAGTGTTAAAAACTTATGAAAATCATATAAAAGAATTATGTGTAGATATGAAATACATTTGCACCAAATCTTAAGTGAAAACTCAACTTCATTTGAGAGAAAATAAAAATAACAAATTTCGAATGGATAGTGTACTGTTACTATTCACCCAAAATTTTTCTTTTCTATTACTCCTAAATAAACGGTGTCTTATATATTTTGATACGAGGGAGTATTACGTATTTCCCATGAAGGCGCTTTGCCCTGTGTTTACCTCTGATGGTCCTGCAACTGCGTACAAGTAGGCCGAGCTCCACTAATCAAACGGCTAACCACTGGTACAAAATCTCCCATGTCATGCTGCCCTTGTCTGCAAAGCAGCCGTAGTAGACAATGTCAGGGACGCGACTACTCTCCTGCTACCTTCCTCCAAAGGCCCATGCATAGTATCTTTCGACAATAGTACATAATAGTATATGAATGTGTAAACATGTTGGCAAGTGTATATAAGTTTTGGTCGTCATGTTCCGGCACAGCTCAGCAGGTGTCGTCGTTGCCGCCACGTTCTTGATCAGGTACCAACAGCAGCAGAGAGGGAGAGCAAAAGAAGATGTCTTCAGACCACCACCTCTGATTCTCTGCCTCTTCTTCTTCTTCTTCCTCTTCTTCTTCTTCTTCAGTTCGTCTTCCTCCAACGCCGGCGTGTCTTTTTCTTGGGCCGATGCAGCATGAGAATTGAGCTGCATTGCCCTGCTGGTCCGTCCGTGTCGCCGCTGGCGTCGCGTGTAGGGTTCTGCGTCTGATTTGTGGAGGTGGTTGCTTAGCCTCCTCTGATCTGAAGAAGAATAAGGTACCATTCATGTCTTCTGTTCACTTCTCTCCAACTTACACTAGTTGCTGCAGACCTGAATTGTTCAGAATTGTTGTTTGTTTGTTATCTTTGGTTTTTTGGGGGATATGTGACCTTCTTGGCGTGTATAATTTCACAAATTTGAAGTCATAATTTCTGCTTTCAAATTATCTATTATGCATTGGACTTCGTAGTTGGCAAATTGCAAAAGTTTTGTTGATTACCATTGTTCTTCCATAGTTCCCTCAACAGCAAAGGAAGCTTCCATCCAATTGGTTCTACTCCTGTTCTTAATTACTCCTAGCTGGGAGAATCTTTTACTTTGGGAGACAATTTTTTAGTCAGAAGACGTGTTATGATCGGTGGAATTAGAAGATTTGTCAAGGTTGTTAGGTTTGTTTATTTGAGCTTTCGTTTTTTTTTTCATTTAACCCCACCTTGATCTCCTCCCATTTTTCATAATTTGCTGAAATTTAAGCTGTTTTTAAAGTAAAACATTTTGGAGTTTTGCAGGGATACAAATGGTGTTTTTCCTGGTCGAAGAGTTTATAGGAACATTTTTGTACCATCTATAACATTGAAATGTTACGGTTCCATGATGTTGCTGTAGACCAAGAAATGCTAATGAATTAGTTACATTTGAAAGTTGACTTGAAATTCTTCAAGATCATGAAGTAATGATATATTTGTATGATGTTTTCTGCAACTTTATCTGTTGTAATAATTTGTGAACATTTGCAGAGCTGCAGTAGTACACACGATGAGAACTCTGCTCCAGGTGCAACCCGGCGGCAGCGGCGGCGGCGGCGGCGGCAGCGTCCCACTTCCGCCCACCCCGACGGTGACATCACCGTTGACTGGTGGCTCGCCGCCGCCTCCGGCGACCTCGTCGTCCTCCACCCCTCCTCCACCTTCTTCTTCCTCCTCATCATCTGCTCCGCCGCCGCCTTCTCCATCGTCTGCCAGTCCGCCGCCACCTTCTCCTTCAGAGCCACCGCCGTCGCTTCCACCGCCTCCGCCGCCGGTGGTGACTTCCCCTCCGCCGCCGGTGGCGGAGCCTCCGCCTCCACCAACCGCATTGCCTCCCCCGCCGCCGTCTCCCGTACCGACGCCCTCCCCACCGCCTCCCACAGCACCGCCTCCAGCGGACAACGCCGCGCCACCGCCCGGGTGGCCGACGCAGCGCCGCGGCCGCCCGCTCCCCCGCCGCGAGCACACGCCACTCCGCCTTCGTCAAGCGCGGCCCCTCCACCCGTCGCAGCGGCGCCGAGAGCGTCCCCCGTCGACGCGCCGCCGCGCGCACTACGGCATTCGGCGGTGGACTCTGCGACCCCGCCGCCACCTCCGCCGGCCCGGACGAGCGCAGCGACCACGACGCGCTCTCCGGCTGAAGCGGGCAGCGGCGCGGGCGTGCCGGCACCGCCCGTCAGCGCGGGCGTTGAAGCTCCCGGCACCACCGCGGCCGTGGTGGTCGTGGTGGTGGTCGCCTTCCTGGGCTTCGCCGGCATGTTCGCCTGCCTGTCGCAGCGACGGAGGCGGAGGCAAGCCGAGCGGTACTACCCGGGCTTCGCGGTGCCGTCGTACACGCCGCAGCACATGTCCGGCGAGGCCCCGTTCCTGCGGCCGCCGTCTGCGTCGGGGTCGATGAACTTCAGCATGGGCCAGAGCCAGGGCGTGTCGCCGATGATGTCATCCGGGCAGGCGTACGGGCAGTCGACGTCGTACGGGCAGCAGCAGCAGCAGCGGTTGACGTCGGCGAACTACAGCACGGGGAGCCAGGGGGGCGGGGCGGCGGCGAGGAGCGTGGCGGCGTCGGGCGAGCTGAGCGTGGGGAACACCAAGGCGTTCACGTTCGACGAGCTGTACGACATCACGGCGGGGTTCGCGCGCGACAAGCTCCTCGGGGAGGGCGGGTTCGGGTGCGTGTTCAAGGGGACGCTCGCGGACGGCAAGGCGGTGGCGGTGAAGCAGCTCAAGGGCGGCGGCGGGCAGGGGGAGCGGGAGTTCCAGGCGGAGGTGGAGATCATCAGCCGCGTCCACCACCGCCACCTCGTCTCCCTCGTCGGCTACTGCATCGCCGAGGACCACCGCCTCCTCGTCTACGACTTCGTCTCCAACGACACGCTGCACCACCACCTCCATGGTAGTAACCAACTGTTCGACCAGCTCCTTCGTGTCGTGTAGTGTACAGCTCGCTTGCTTAGAGCAAGTTTAATAGTACAGCCGACTACTAGCTCCAATTCATCTATAGCCAATCTAATAGCTCATTCATACAATAGTTACATACTACACTATTAATACCTAGTCCCACCTATCATACACACACTGCGTGTTGGAGTCCGTGCTACAGCTGGCTACAAATCTGTAGTCCGCTACCCTTCTCTCTCCTTATTTATCCTCTTAAAATATGTTTGCAGCTAGCTTATAACCTGCTATTGTACCTGCTCTTACGTACCAGCGGCGCTTGCAGGGAGGGGAAGGCCGGTGATGGACTGGCCGACGAGGGTCAAGATCGCCGCCGGCTCAGCACGCGGATTGGCCTACCTGCATGAGGATTGTAAGTTGGGTTATGTCAGTGTTTTGTTCTGTCCGAAATCCTGATGTTCATAATTATATTTGCTTTCTCTTGGAACTTTGTTTTTTGTTACTATAGGTCATCCAAGAATCATCCACAGGGACATAAAGTCATCAAACATCCTTCTTGATGAGCACTTTGAAGCTCAGGTGTTCTTCTAACTGCAACATTTTTCTCAACATTTAGCTACTGATGTGAAATGTGCTATATATATGTTTCAATTTTATACTGATGGAGCTTGACTGCTGTGTGTGTTTATGCCCAGGTGGCAGACTTTGGGCTTGCCAGGCTGGCGGAGAACGACGTCACCCACGTCTCGACGCGTGTGATGGGCACATTTGGGTAATGTATTCCTGCCTGTAGGCTGTAGGAGTTTGCCACAATCACGTGGTTAATGCAAGGCGCTAGTGTTGATTCTGCATTTCTGCTGAATTATGTACAGGTACTTGGCTCCAGAGTATGCATCCACAGGAAAGCTTACCGAGAAATCGGACGTGTTCTCCTTCGGCGTCGTTCTTCTGGAGCTCATCACGGGCCGGAAGCCTGTCGACTCGTCCCGTCCCCTCGGCGATGAGAGCCTCGTGGAGTGGGTAAGCTCCAGCACCTAATATCACCACTGCGTGCGAATCTCTTAAAACATAATTCCTTCGTCTCAAAATAAACCAATATAGGATATAATTTAAATAGTATAACAAATCTGAATAGGTGCTTTGGAGATATACAGTTGTACTATTGGTGATTGGTAAGATTGGTAACATGTTCTTCCTAACCATACTACTACTCTTGCAGTCGAGGCCATTGCTGAACCGTGCAATTGAGAACCAAGAATTCGACGAGCTCGTCGACCCTCGCCTCGATGGGGAGTATGATGATGTTGAGATGTTCCGCGTGATCGAGGCAGCTGCGGCGTGCATCCGGCACTCAGCTGCGCGGAGGCCAAAGATGGGACAGGTACTCATGAAAGTCCATTTTGACACTAGCAAAATCTGGCAATCGGAGATTGCACTTTGCAAAATCTTGCATATTGCTCACTGCCATTGGGATGTTTCTCTGTCTCTGTTTTCAGGTCGTTAGAGTACTTGACAGTTTGACGGATGTTGACCTCAGCAATGGTGTGCAGCCGGGGAAGAGCCAGATGTTCAATGTCGCGAACACTGCCGACATCAGGCAGTTCCAAAGGATGGCATTTGGCAGCCAGGATTTCAGCTCGGAGTACAGCCAATCCAGGTCTAGCATGAGCAGCAGGAGAGACTTTTAGGCATGAAAGAATCTCCGGAACAATTTCATAGTTTCACGATTTTGTTTGTGTTGATATCTTCATTTTTCTTTGAGGGACTTTGAATTGAATTCATTGTCTTACTGTTTATTCGTTTCTTTGTTGTTTATGTTGATGAAATCGATATATACACACGATTCCGTTGGTTAATTTTATCAACTCACTGTCGATATGGATTAGGAAGGGAAAAATCCCGCTAGTTCCCTTTTCTAACAAGAAACAGACTAAGAGGAAAAAAAAATCTGTTTTTGTGTGACTGGTACAAAATAAGTTCGAATTCTAATTGGAGATGAACTTCTGAGCCTCACCAATGGGACTATAAAAGCAATAGGAGGAGAAGCAAAGCCGCAGAGCGGACACTCGACTTCTCTATGAAACATTCTAAGCCCCAATCACCCGATTGATTAGACGCCAGAAGGGGTTTCGTGAGGTATCTCTTGAACTGGTCGGCAACGAGTGTCAAGATCGTTGTCGGGTCGGCAGTCAGAGGTGTGTAAGTTCAGAAGGGGAGAAATTCAGAAATATTCAGAGAAAGAAGGTTCAGAAAAGGGGGGATGCATCTTTCATTTGAGTAGTCTGAAGAGCGGACGGCTAGTACAGATTCATTTAAAACTTCCCGCTTCATCTAACAGCGTGGACTTTTACCATGTACGATTCACGGTCTAAGTTTTGTCGTTGCCTACAAGCGCGACTCCTTTACTCTGCTTTTTTCTGTTTGGACTATGATTCTGAACCTGTTTTGCGTGACATGACTGGGAGTATGTAACCCAGCGCCGAGGAGAAATGAATTAAGAAAAACAAATATTACAAGTCTCTTGGAATAGCTTAGAATGCTAGTTTTTCCCAATCTTGCGGCGGCCACAGATTTGAGTGAGAGAGCGGGTGATCCATTTCAGACTCTAAATAACTCGGATCTGACATCGATGCGCGGATTGGCCTACCTACATGAGGATTGTAAGATGGATTCAGTTGGGCTATGTCAGTGTTTCGTTCTATCAGAATTCCTGATGTTAATTTGTTGTTCTTCTTGGAACTTTGTCTTGTTATTCTAGGTCATCCAAGAATCATTCATAGGGATATAAAGTCATCAAACATCTTGCTTGATGAGCATTTTGGAGCTCAGTTTTTTTTTCTAACTGCAACACTTTCTGAACATTTAGCTACTAATGTGGATGTGTAGTATGTTCAATTACTGATGGAGCTTGACTTCTGTGTTGATTGCCTAGGTGGCACACTTTGGGCTTGCCAAGCTGGCGAAGAACGATGTCATCAATGTCTCGACGCATGTGATGGGTACATTTGGGTAATGCATTCCTGCAGGAGTACTGCAACATTTAGTTTTGTCTGAGAATGTACAGTAATTCTACATTTCTGCTGAATATGTACGCACAGGTATTTGGCTCCCGAGTACGCATGGAAGCTGGCCGAGAAATCAGACATGTTCTCTTTCGGCATCGTTCTTATGGAGCTCATCACAGGTCGGAAGCTTGTCGACTCATCCCGTCCCCTCGGCAATGAGAGCCTTATCGAGTGGGAAAGCTCCAACACTAGTGCCCCAAGTGACTGCAAATATCTCCTCGGAGATGCACAATTGTACCGTGTGATGTTGGTGTTTGGTGATATGTTCTTCCTGACCATACTCATACTCACACTAAAGATTTGTGTATTCAAACAATTAGCACAACATATTCATTAGCACATAATTTGAAAGAAAACCCCTAACATAGATAAGCTGCATTAACATTAATTCAAAAATTTATGTGCAGCTTAAAACAATAACCAAGAGAAACTTTCAACAAAAATTCGAGGTTTTTTTTGCTCATTTTGAATATTGATAACATAATAACATACATATCTTAGATTGTTTGATTATATCCTTGTCATGATTATTGTTTCCAAGGATTCAACACGTATTATTTTTCTCACCACCAATACATCATTGTTGTTATTACTGTTTCAAAAAATCTGGTACCTATTTTCACCTTTCTTAAAGGTAAATGCAAGCAAATTTGTAATCGCGCTTGTGCCATTTATATTGCATTTGTGGAATGAAAATCCAACAAGTATAGATGTAAGCATAAGTCATTCAAACTAGCACTAGTTTCAATATTGTATATTTACTTAGTTCAAGTATAAGAATTTAAGTGACATGCATCATATCACTTAAAAGTAAGAGTGACAGCCCTGTCCGTCCTTTGTATTCCTCCACGTTCGGGTATGATATAAGAGTGCGTAAATGCCATAACCACGCTGGCAAACCAATAGGGAGTGGTCTCTCGGTAGTACCTGGGTGCCTAGAACTAAGTCCTATGTTGTAAGCATGTATATGTGTTAAGTGTATACTAGACATGATTAGTATAGAAGTACAGTTGTATCGTAATCTCTAATGTTCTTATCCACTATGCTTGCGGATTTATCTATTAACGTAAGAAATACCAACAGTCGTTTCCTCCTCTCCATCTCCTTCTCCTCTGTTGCTCTGCACGCCATCAAATTCTTGACCGATATTGTTGGTGGCGACGAGATTCCCCTCCCCAATTACTTCACCGGCTCCCACGTCAATGTATGCACAGATCTGAAGCAAAAAAAAGAGAAGTAAATCGGACAATGACGTTGGGCGCATGGAGAAGGGTGGAGGTGTGAGCTAGCCGGCGAAGAACTGCTCCTCTGCCGCCTCGCCCTCCACCACTTTGTCACCACCTCTCCCTCGACGTCGTTTGCCGCTGTGGGGGATCATGTAGCTCCTGGAGGTGGCGGAAAGGAAGACATGGCAGACGGGTCCCACTCTTTCTTTTAAGCTGACTGGACCGCCACATGTGCACCACGTATGATCCAAATCCGCTTTGAGTCAAGTTAGGGGATTTATTCATCCGATTTAGAAAGTTTGGGGTATGAAATGTTTGGTTTTGTACTTTTTTTTGGGGGGGGCTTCTATGTCGATTGTGTTGGGTGTTGATCCTGTTGGGTGTTGATCCTCCTCCCTCTCCTCCTAGGGGGGCATGTATTTATACCCATAGGTGTCCCCTTGTCCAAGTAGAACTAGGGAAACCAATATGGATACAATCGGAGTAGTCCTTGTCGTTTCCATGTAGAACTCTGGTTGTCTTTCCTTATCCGGAACTCCTCCTATATCCGAAGGTTGCTTCCGTATAGGACATGGTATGTAGTGGGCCCTGCCGAGATTTAGTCAACTACTATTAGGTATGTGGTATCCATAACCCTGACAGAGATGTTGTAGAGCATTAGCAATTTGAGTTAAGTCTCCTGGGATGTGACACATTTGGTTGTCGCATTCGGGTGGTTTGATGGGCACATCTCAGGCTGAAGTTGACTAGCACGCTAAGTATGAACAATATTCCTTTGCTTATTATTCGGCATTGCGGATTTTATATTGAATAGTGTCAATTTGTACCATAGACACATTGAGATATGAGTGGCTATTTATGTGTGTATGGATTCCATTAATCCAAAATTATGTGGTGATCACAAATGACACTGGACGGTATAATTTTTGAGTGCTCTATAAACATCATGTGCGCAATGAATGGAATACATTATAGCTTTATGAATTTGGACAACGGTCTGTCCATATTTGTATTAGTAGAATATGTCTAATCTGATCATAGGTTACTATAGTTTATATCTTTTTCTTTGAAATTCCTATAGAATAGATAATTCTATAGAAAATTTGAAACAAAGTTAGCAAGAGCACTAACTTCTTGAAACTTTTCTTTTAATATATCTCTTATCTGATTCGTATGGTTTTTTTTTCTACGGTCTAATTTCTATATTTTTTCCTGTATGTTATAGTCTTGTGTTTTACTCGGGGAGCGATACGTCCGATGCAAGACAAAAAATCGGATGCTCTTCACGATGGGGTGCATGTTGCTCTGATTGTACTTTGACACTTCTTTTTTACGATGGGGTGCATGTTGCTCTGATTGTACTTTGACACTTCTTTTTTACCATGTGCATCCACCGTTGACTAAAGTAGTACTATATATTTTCTCTCTCATGCATGTATATAACAACCTTCTTGTAAAACTTTAAACTATTTTTTCTCCTAATTTATTTATCCAATCTACGATTCAATTATACCATTATATTCGTTGTAATTAAATCTCTACAACAGGATATCACATGACTATATTTTAATAAAGAATAATTACATTCCTAATTGAAACATTTTTTTATCATGCATGAAACATTAAGTTGGAACAACTAAACCATTACAACATACTTGCTAAAACATTGTAGAACACTGTACAACAACTACAAATCAATTAGTGAGATATCAGAAAATATTTATTAAAACACCATGTACAACTAAAAAAATCCAAAATGTTAAAATGTACAACATAGTTAGTAGAATTCCAATTGAAACATTCGCTTCTTCCATGTGAAACATTTTATTTATTATTATACATGAAACATCAAGTCATTAACTACTGAAACATAAAAAGAGAAAGACTGAAAATGTACAACATAGTAGAATTCCAATTGAAACATTTGCTTCTTGCATGTGAAACATTTTATTTATTATACATGAACCATCAAGTCATTAACTATTGAAACATAAAAAGAAAAAGAAAAAAAAAGAAAAGACTGCGTGCAATATTTGAAAATGAACTTCTGAAACATCAGATAAACTTATTGAAACATCTAAACTACACAACCGCGACATTAGAACAGATCCATTGAAAAAACTTAGTATGTGCAATATAGTCGAATATTAGTTGAAACATTTACTTCTCACTTGTGAAACATGGAATCTTAATGACTGAAACATATATGTTTCTTTCATTAAAATATAGCCACATGAGATCTCGTTGTAAAGATTTAATCATAACGAATATAAAGATATAACTAGATCTTAAATTGGATAGATAGTTTTAAAGGAAAAATATTTTAAAGATCATATCCAGTTTTGTATATCCTTGCATGCAAGTGCATGCATGTATGTATTGAGCTGACACTAATTATGAAGTGGTCGATACCAAGCATTTCCGGTTTTACTCTTATATTTCTATCGAAATCTTTGATATTGTCTGTTTTTTAAATCCCAACATGCTAATCGTTCAATTAAAATAATTGATTATACCCTAATTTTGGCTATTAACAAGAGCTAGCGAGAGAGACGGGGGCGGATTCCATGGCGCCCCGCAGAGATCGAAGGGAGGGCCTGCCATGGCCGCTCCACGTACTCCCGCCCCCTCTCCGCCCTCCACTGCCTTCTACACATCCGCTCCTCCCTCTCCACTCCCCCGCTTTTGCACCCACCACCGCATCCCCCGCCCGGAGACCGGCGACGACGGACGGAGGGGTTAGCTCCGACGAGCGACCGACCACGAGTTATGATATGAGCTCATCTGCGCCTTCCCTCACAGCGTCCACCTACTGATCATCCTCCAAAATCCGGTGAAATGGTAATCCCTCTTGCGTCCGCCTGGGGGATGCAGTCGCTGAAGATGTTTGATCCTTGGCATGCTTTCCGTGAAGCTTCCTGATTGTAGCAATTCGTTTAATGCGGTTTCAAATCGAAGCGATTTGATTTTTTTTCCCATGTTAATCCGTTTTAGAGTTCAAACCGAATCACCATTTTAGGGAGGTTTTTTTTTTGAAGTTCATAGAGGATTACAATGTTTCTGCATATATGTGAAACATGAATGCATTGAACACTATTGTAAATTTCCCAATGACGAATGGAATCATGAGAAGATGTCCAATTTTTTCTTCTATTGCAGGGGACGAAAGTTAATATTATAGTAGGTTCTCATGTTTGGGCTGAAGACCCTGAAAATGCCTGGGTCGATGGAGAAGTTGTTAAGATCAAAGACGAAGAGGCCGAGATCCAAGCAACCAATGGAAAGACGGTAAGCCGCTAATTCGTTTTCGGCCTTTCAGTTTGATGTACTGCTACTTATGTTTGTGCTGTCAATTCTTTTAGATCACCGCAAATTTGTCGAAACTGTATCCTAAAGATATGGAAGCAGCTGCTGGTGGAGTTGATGATATGACAAAGCTATCCTACCTCCATGAACCAGGAGTTCTGCAGAATTTGGCAACCAGATATGAACTTAATGAAATATATGTATGTTATTCTGCATGGCCATTTACTGTAAATATGCCATTGTTTCAGTCGTACTGTATGACCTATAGCTTAACATTTTGACAGACATATACGGGAAACATTCTCATCGCCGTCAATCCTTTCCAAAGATTGCCACATTTGTATGATCCACATATGATGCAACAGTACAAGGGAGCACCATTTGGAGAGTTAAGTCCACATGTTTTCGCTGTGGCAGATGTTGCATACAGGTAAAGTAAATATGATAGGTGGTATTTGAGTCATCAGTGTTTCTATTTTTCTACTCCTATAAATCATGGACCATCCTGCTGTCTTTTACATGAAACAGAGCAATGATTCATGAAGGGAAAAGCAACTCTATTCTTGTGAGTGGTGAGAGCGGTGCAGGTAAAACAGAAACAACAAAAATGCTCATGAGATATCTTGCCTATTTGGGTGGCCGAGCTGCTACCGAGGGAAGAACAGTAGAGCAACAAGTTCTCGAAGTAAGGAATTGAGTTCTTAGCTTTGGAAGGCCATTGTACTATTAAGTTAGTTATATTCCAATTGAACTTTTGCTGCATATTCTTTTTATGTCTGCAGTCAAATCCAGTCCTTGAAGCTTTTGGCAATGCTAAAACTGTCAGAAACAACAATTCTAGGTACGTAAGGGAGATTTAACACAATTGTCTCAATCATAAGACTACTTGTATTTCTTCAAATTATAGCTAGAGGTATATATATATATATACATGTTGCAGTATCATTTCCTCCGTAATTCTTTCTGCAGTCGGTTTGGTAAGTTTGTTGAGATTCAGTTTGATAAGCAAGGGAGGATCTCAGGTGCTGCTGTGAGAACTTACTTGCTAGAAAGGTCACGGGTGTGCCAAATTTCTGATCCTGAACGCAACTACCACTGCTTCTATCTCCTTTGTGCCGCACCACAGGAGGTAAATGATATCTATTCTCTTTGAACACTTCTCATCCTCAGATCTCTGGTGCTATTGCACTAATAACTAATACAGACAATTAATATCCTGTGACGTTTGAACTTTCAGGAGGTTGAGAAGTACAAATTAGGAAATCCTAAGACTTTTCATTATCTTAATCAATCAAATTGCTACGAGTTGGTTGGGGTTAGTGATGCTCATGAATACTTGGCTACCAGAAGAGCAATGGATATTGTTGGCATCAGTACTCAGGAACAGGTAGCTCAATTATCTCCATATGCTCTTTCATCTGATCAATGGCTAGTTGAGCTGAACCTTTTTCTCACTTCTCTGCAATTTAATTTGTTTTCAGGATGCTATTTTCAGGGTTGTTGCAGCTATCCTTCATATCGGTAACATTGAGTTTGCCAAGGGCAAAGAAGTCGATTCCTCAGTTTTGAAAGATGACAAATCTAAGTTCCACCTTGACACAACTGCTGAGCTTCTTATGTAACGACTGCATTTGGTTCTGTTCTATATATATCTGTTGATATTACTTATGTATAACATGTTCCATCAATTGTTGAACTGTATTCCATGTGCAGGTGTGATTCTGGAGCCTTGGGAGATGCTCTTTGCAAGCGTGTCATGGTAACACCAGAGGAGGTTATAAAAAGGAGCCTTGATCCTTACAATGCAACTGTCAGCAGGGACGGTCTAGCTAAGACAATATATTCCCGCTTGTTTGACTGGTAATATAACTATGTTCCCAGGAGTAATGCAATACGTAAAAAGAACCTTGCAGTCATATTTCTGACTCACCATTATTTGTTCAGGCTTGTTGATAAAATAAACAGCTCAATTGGACAAGATCCTAACTCTAAATCTCTTATTGGTGTCTTGGATATCTATGGTTTTGAGAGCTTCAAGTTGAATAGGTTACCTTTACTGTAGTTTATTCTTGTATGAAAGTTTACTGAGTATTTTTTTTACAAACTAATGAATTATACTTTGCTTTTGCAGTTTTGAACAATTCTGTATTAATTATACAAATGAAAAATTGCAACAACATTTCAATCAGGTACACTTGTTCACATGGCATGGTTCGTGTACACCAAACTCTCTTTCCCAAAGAACATATATTTATATGGAAGATGCCTATGTCTTCTTTTTCAGCACGTTTTCAAGATGGAACAGGAAGAGTATACCAAAGAACAAATTGATTGGAGCTATATTGAGTTTGTTGATAATCAGGATGTTCTTGACCTTATTGAGAAGGTATGCATAAGTAGCCAGAATATAGAGTTCCTTAACATCCCAGTTTCTCGAAAAGTTCTTGGTTTAAATAATTCAGGAAAATTGAAATTTGCCCCGTGTTTGCATTAAATATGTCAAAATTCTTGTTTTCCCCTAATTAGCTTCATGATATGTATGAAGTCAACAACTCTGCATAAAAGGATCTCTAGATTTGATTTCTCTAATTCCATCTAAGGTGCATCAACATTGGACATCTCAAAGTGCTGTAGTGTATAAGTTGAATACATGGTCAAACATATTCACTAGCACCTATTCTTATTTGAGAAGATTGGAATAGCCAAATAGATCTATGATTTAGGCAGGACTCCCTCCATATTTAAACATATGGCATCATTGAATTTATTCGGTCCAACTTTTAAAATCAGCAGGTCTCCAAATATTTAGTTTGCAAACATCAAAATCATATGGGCAGATTTTTCTTTATAAGACGTTTACAATATTATAGTTTTGTTAGATATTATCATTATATTCTAATAGAAAAATACTGGTTAATATTGCACACAAAAGACTGATTAATATCAACATTGTCACATATTTAAATAGGGAGGTTCATTCTTTTTCTTCTACTTGTTTTTGACTAAGTAATATATCCAATAATTTTGTGATGTATTTTCACTTGCTTATTTTCCATGTGTTTACTGAATTTGTCAATAAACGACATTTAATTAGTTTGTTTAAATTGTCCCTTTACAGAAACCTGGTGGTGTTATTGCACTTCTAGATGAGGCATGGTACGCTTGCCATTTATCTTCTGTTTGTTCTTGCTGTCTAATCAATTTAATTTCCCTATGTTTAGTTAATCACTATGATTTCTGTTATTGTTTTTGCACAGTATGTTTCCTAAGTCAACACATGAGACTTTTTCCCAGAAGCTGTACCAGACATTTCAAAAACACAAACGGTTTGTCAAACCAAAGCTATCTCGCACAGATTTTACAATCTGTCACTACGCTGGAGAGGTTAGATTTTCTCATCAAATTCAATTCTCATGATCGTATCAGTTCTTGTTTTAACTGGTAGCTATGCTTCCGTTATCCAGGTGTTGTATCAATCTGACCAATTCCTTGACAAAAACAAAGACTATGTTGTGGCCGAGCACCAGGAGTTACTAAGCGCTTCCAAATGCTCGTTTATCTCTGGACTTTTTCCTCCTCTGCCAGAGGAAACATCCAAATCCTCCAAGTTCTCTTCGATTGGAGCACGCTTCAAGGTTTTTTTTTTTTGCCTATCTTTTTCCCAGTTTTTAGCCAGTTTGCTATCATGTATAACTAACTGCTAACCTGTGGTTTTCATATTGCAGCAACAACTTCAAGCTCTTATGGAAACACTAAACTCTACAGAACCTCATTATATCAGATGTGTCAAGCCAAACAATGTGCTAAAACCGGCGATTTTTGAGAATGTCAATGTCATGCAACAGTTGCGTTGTGGTGTAAGTGCTTCTAAACTATGATTGTATTGTGCAAACAATCCAACATGTACTGCAATCAAATAGTGGCTATGTTAGAGTGCATCTAACTTGCATGCCATGTATATGCATTAGGGTGTACTTGAGGCAATCAGGATCAGCTGTGCAGGTTATCCTACACGTCGCACATTTTATGAGTTTTTGCATCGCTTTGGAATACTTGCTCAAGAGGCCCTTGAAGGAAAGTAAGTTCTTCCTTGAAGCTCTCCATACTCCAGCTTTATAGTGTATTGTATTATCTGAGACTGAACTGAGTTCGTTGATGCTTTTTAAAAGTGATATGACACGAACTTTCTCTTTTATCATATTTCACTAGTTGCGACGAAAAGGTTGCATGCAAGAGGATTCTTGAAAAGAAGGGTCTTGTGGGATTTCAGGTAATCAACATGAAACTCTGCTCCATCTAAGTCAACATTAAACTGTGCCGTGTTAGGTCTTTTGAGTCGTTTTAGATCGACTAAGTCTGGTTCGTATGTCTCAGATAGGCAAAACAAAAGTTTTTCTGAGAGCTGGCCAGATGGCCGAATTAGACGCTAGGAGAACTGAAGTGCTCGGTGCTGCGGCAAAAACGATTCAAGGGAAAATACGGACACATATCATGCGGAAGAAGTTCGTTAATTGGAGGAAGGCATCTATATCTGTTCAGGCAATATGGAGAGGTCTGTTTTGGTTCTGCTTTTACTGTACAACTGTTCTGTTTTATTTTACTAAAATTGCCTTGTATCATATGCTTTGTGTTTCAGGAAGATTGGCTTGTAAACTGTTTGATCAAATGCGAAGGGTAGCAGCTGCCATCAAAGTTCAGAAAAACCAACGTATGCATCAGGCTAGGAGGTCCTATAAACACCTAAATGCTTCGGTTCTTGTAGTGCAAACGGCATTGCGAGCGATGGCAGCAAGAAATACGTTCAGATACAAGAAGCAGTCTAAGGCAGCAGTTAAAATTCAGGTAGTTTTCAATTTCTAGTAAATACTAATAAAGCAATTAAACAATGTATGTATCTTAACAAGCCATATATGTTTTTCACTCTCTGTTACAGGCCCGTTATAGGTGCCATACAGCTCATGTGTACCATAAGAAGTTGAAACGCGCAGCCATTGTTGCGCAATGTAGATGGAGAGGAAAGATTGCAAGGAAGGAACTCAGAAAACTTAAAATGGTATATACTCGCATTATCCCAGCCAATGCACTACTGCTACTACATATTATATATGCTTGTTCTGAATAGAGGATGCAATATGAAAATGCTCTAGTCATTGACATTTTTTCCTATGATGGATTTGGATCATGTATCATTCTTGTATAATATTTTTCTTCTCACCAAATGCACTGCAACTTATCTTTCTCTGCAGGAAGCTAGAGAAACAGGTGCTCTCAAGGAAGCAAAGGATAAACTCGAAAAGAAAGTGGAAGAACTTACATGGCGTGTGCAGTTAGAGAAGAGAATGAGGGTACGGTGTGCAACTTCTTCTGTTATGTACTCCTGCATATTTTCCATTCCATAAACACTTCTAAAAGAATAAAATGCATTAAATCATGGTTTCATCTTCTACCACATATTATTTGAATAGTTTCACACAAATCATTTCACATGCATACAGACAGACTTGGAAGAAGCAAAAGCACAGGAGTTGTCAAAACTGCAGAGCTCTATGGAAGCTCTGCAGGCTAAATTGGACGAGACAAGTGCAAAGCTTGTTAAGGAAAGAGAAGTTGCTAGGGCTATTGAGGAGGCACCTCCTGTAGTGCAACAAACTGAGGTTCTAGTCCAGGACACTGAAAAGGTTGATTCCTTGACAGCAGAGGTGGAAGAACTCAAGGTATGTATGATATTAGGATAATTTACCATCCTTGATAACATACCGAGAGGTACCATATTTTCTAGTTTAAAATTTGGTACTTTCAGATACTAAGTACCTTGAGGTACTAAATTTTTTAGTGTAAAATTTCGGTGCCTACGTGTACTTTCTCAATAACTGTAATTTTTCTCATGATATTATTGTTCTTACGTACTGACCCGGATTTCTTAATGCTTTGCTCACCTGATGATTTTATATTACAAGATATCAACACATGAACTTGGTATTTTATACCTAGATGATTAAACACTTCCACTCCCCTTGTGACATACAACCCTATTTGTCTGTAGACCTCACTACAATCAGAAAAACAAAGAGCGGATGATTTGGAAAAAAAACGCTCTGAAGAACAACAAGCAAATGAAGAAAAACAAAAGAAAATGGAAGAGACGGATGTAAAAATGCGTCAATTCCAGGAATATCTTAGAAGGTGAAGCTTTTCGCTGTTAATTATTCTATTTTCCTATTTTTATAGGGTTTGTGTCCTTGTGCAGTTGTGCCCCTTTGTACTCCATATATTATCCTTTAGGCCCAACTCAATACATTCATATGTTGCATTTTTTATCCTTTTGTGCATGAAACGTGTCCATATTTCCCTACTACAGTTTTTGGACTGCGTATGTAAAAGAAACCATTCTAACTTATTTAAAGCCTTTTGGGTGTTTCAAAAAAGTCTAACCTATACCTAGCTCTTAGCAGACTTTGGGGCAGTATAGTAGTATTTCATATGGAATGTACTGTATGTTTATGGAACGTGAATTAACCTGTTCTCATGCAGGTTAGAGGAGAAGCTCGCTAATGTAGAATCTGAGAATAAAGTCCTTCGTCAGCAAGCTGTCTCAATGGCTCCAAGTAAAATTTTGTCAGGCCGTTCCAAGTCCATTTTACAGGTGAGAAAAATCAGCGTAAATGTTTTTAATCTTTGGTTAATTCCCTCTTATGATACTTCGACAGTTTATACTGCTTCTTTATTTTCCAGAGGAATGCAGAAAGTGTTCATGTATCAAGCGGCGATTCGAAAGCAGCTCCAGTGAGTAGACACAATATATATTTGTTCATCGGTTATATAATTTGTAAAAGTAACATGGTTTTTTTAATTTGTTATTGTTTAAGGAGTCCAATAACATATCCTCTCCTAAAAAGGAATTTGACTTCGATGATAAGCCACAGAAGTCACTTAATGAAAAGCAGCAGGTGTGTCCGCTGTTTTGGTGCTTATTCTTAGATTACTTTGTAGATCCTTCATATACTCTCTGCAATTAACATTTTAATCTTTGCAGGAAAATCAAGATCTATTAATTAGGTGCATTGCTCAGCATTTGGGCTTTGCTGGAAATCGGCCAGTCGCTGCTTGCATCATATACAAGTGCCTTCTTCACTGGAGATCATTTGAAGTAGAGAGGACAAGTGTTTTTGACCGCATTATTCAGACCATCGGTCATGCTATTGAGGTTATAACCATACCCTACAACTCTGTTATCATTATCAGAATTAAGAGATTTGCTCCGGTCCAACAAAAAGTACTTCGAGGTACCGGTACCTCACGGTACCAAATCGTTTTTTATAGTTGAATCTAGCTGGGCAGGATTATCATTGTTAGATTCAACTATCGGAAACGATTTGGGGTACTGATACCTCGAGGTACTTTTTATTGGACCGGAGCAAATCTCCAGAATTAACGATACTGACTTATCATTTTATCTGTTTTATATAGACACAGGACAACAACGAAGTCTTAGCATATTGGCTCTCAAATGCTTCAACACTTCTGCTGCTGCTTCAAAGGACACTGAAGGCAAGTGGATCAACAGGGATGGCTCCGCAGCGACGGAGATCGTCATCCGCCACTCTTTTTGGAAGGATGACCCAGGTACTCACCGCATTTAAATCATCATTAGCAGAAGCTTTATAATAGTTACTGAAATGACTGTAATCAATACATATTCTATCTCCAGAGCTTCAGAGGAACTCCCCAGGGTGTGAATCTTTCTCTGATAAATGGGAGCATGGTCAGTGGAGTAGAGACTCTACGACAAGTCGAAGCCAAGTACCCGGCGTTGTTGTTTAAGCAGCAACTTACGGCGTATGTGGAAAAGATATATGGAATGATCCGGGACAATTTGAAGAAAGAGATCTCTCCTTTGCTTGGTTTGTGCATTCAGGTACCTGTGGTTTCTTAGTCTAGAGAATGAGAAATTTTACGGTCGTTGAGAAAGTAACTATATATACTAAAATTTTACATTAAACTTTTTTTTTACCTTAAGGTACTATGTACTTGTAGATATCAAATTTTACACTAGAAAATATGTTATCTTCCAATAAAATTACCACTATAGAATGGTACCTACTAATTTAGTGGATTTACTTCTATTTGTCGAGTAGCAAATACATTATATTCTATACTTAACTGATATCTATTTGCAATACTCCCCACTGATACAAATACTACAGGCACCAAGAACATCAAGAGCAAGCTTGATGAAAGGATCTTCACGTTCAAACACAAATACGGCTGCACAACAAGCTTTGATTGCTCACTGGCAAGGGATTGTAAAGAGCCTTGGAAATTTCTTAAACATGCTGAAATTGAACAATGTTAGTAAAACGTTAATTGTTGAAACATAGTTTTGTTTTTTTACATCATTGCAATAAATTCTTTGAGTGGTTGCGCAAACACCAGCCATATGAATATGCATGCTTAAAACTATATATCAGCCAGCACTTGTGATCAGGGCGAATGTGATTAAAACCATATATCAACACATCCTGTTCATGTGTGTCATTGCTGCAGGTTCCTCCATTTTTGGTACGAAAGGTATTCACTCAGATATTCTCATTCATCAACGTACAGCTTTTTAACAGGTAAATTTTATTTACAATACAAGATATTGATCCTGGGCTTCTGGCCTGTGAAACACTAGAAATGCATGACCAAGCTCCATTTGATTGCCATATCTGCAGTCTGCTGTTGAGAAGGGAGTGCTGTTCATTCAGCAATGGTGAGTATGTAAAAGCGGGATTAGCTGAACTCGAGCATTGGTGCTATCGAGCTACCGATGAGGTAAAAAAAAAATTCATTCATCAAGTGTTGAAGCAAATAATTCTTCAAAGGACTAATGTCCTCTCTAATACATCTCTGTGAAATGGCAGTAAATCTTTAGAAGTTCCCTGTTTTTCTTGGAATATTTTAAGTAGCATCCAAAATTGGTGTTGGGCTCTTGGATCACAATCTGTTCTTGTTCATATGGCTGTGGTTATATCCAGACTTTTACGGTGATCTATAAAAGGAAGTAAAGATTGTTTGTGTTTGCCCTGTTTTTTACTCTGAGCACGTTCTAATATGTACATGTTTTTAGTTGAAACACATTATGTATATTTGCAACAGAACTTCATGGATGGTTGTGAGCATTAATATTGATTTCTCATCTAGTGGTTTCCTATTTGCAGTATGCAGGTTCAGCCTGGGACGAACTTAAACATATTAGACAAGCTATTGGTTTCCTGGTAACTATTTTCTCTATTTGCTCCTAAAACATGTATTGCATATATGATCTTTTTCTCTTTAGACCGATATTGAGGTCATTGTTGCTAAACTATGTGTTATGATCAAATACAAGACTATTGATAAAATGGTTTTCAAACATCCTATCTTTGTCCTTTATAAATTAGGATTTTGACTTTGAGGATATACAGTTACATCTTTAACATTTGGGATATGAGAACTTATATAAAGAAGTATAGTATAGATATAAAGTAGATTGCAGTATTGGACATTGCCAAATCAATTGTACTGGTCTCTCACATCTATCATTTATATCAGGTGATTCATCAAAAGCCAAAGAAAACGTTGGATGAAATAAGTCATGACCTTTGTCCAGTAAGTGAGATATAACCAAGCGATTCATTTATCCTTCATTTGGAAAGTTGGATGTCCATGGAATTAATTCACAACCCTATATCTTTCTGCTCAGGTACTTAGTATACAACAGTTATACAGGATCAGTACTATGTACTGGGATGATAAGTATGGAACACACAGCGTGTCCCCAGAGGTAAGCTTTAAACGACATTGCATAATTACATTTGATTCCACCTGTTAAGATGTGACAACATATGGTTTATCATGTTAGGTTATATCAAACATGAGAGTATTAATGACTGAAGACTCTAACAATCCTGTGAGCAATTCATTTCTTCTGGATGACGACTCGAGGTTATTTATGCTTCCATCAATTGCTCATATTACGCTAACTATTCCCAAAAAAAAAAGGTATATTGTACTTACTCATTTGAACATAATGCAGTATACCTTTCTCCGTCGATGATATATCCAAATCGATGGAGCAGATTGACATTTCTGACATTGAACCACCTCCGCTCATTCGAGAGAACTCAGGCTTTGTATTTCTGTTGCCGCCCCCTGAATAAATAGATGGCATAAACAATGCAAGACTTGGTTATGAAAAGCATTGCCTCAGCCAGATAATTGGACAGCTTATGCCAAGTGAGGTGTACGAGTTACTATTGCCCAATTAGCGAGATACGAAGATTCCTCGTTTGCCATATTACTGATACAGGTCGATGTAAGCAAATGCGGCAAAAATATGAAGCCTGGCATGCCTAGACCCAGCTTCTATGCCTTGGGTTTTTTTTTATCCCCTCCTATATTTTTGTTTATTCTTTTAAAGTCCAGAATGGTTAGACATTAGTTCATATCAAACTAGTTTAGAAAATTTTAGCAGAATCAGCGAAGATTCATTTGTTTCTAGGTTATTGACTTAGTTCTAGAGCCTTTTTGAGGTTTGCAAGAGATGTGCAAATTGCAAATAGGATTTTTTTTCTTTTCCTCTTCCAGTCATTGGGTTACCTACGTTGTACTGATCGTGTGTATAACAGAATACTATATTGAACTGCAGTTGATGATTCTTTGCTGTATAACTTTCAGAGCTCATTCTTGTCCAGTGATAGATTTGCCATGTTTTTTCAATTGATAATTTGTTTTCAACTTGTTATTGTTCTCGAGATATCCTGTGGCCACGAGCACCTTGTGTGCTTCTGTCTGGGCAAGAAGTGATAAGTGAAGATGGTTGAGGTCTTAAGGAAGTTGAAAAAAACATTTTCTTACTATTTGTTAATATTAGTTTGGATTTTATGAAGTCACCTAGAGAAAAGTTAATATCATCCACGATAATATTTAGAAAAGTTACTCCCTCCAGTCATAAATACTTAATGTGTAGGATAATATTTGATCAAACTTTTTTGGAACTTGACAATCAATAATTACTCTAATGCCTAGTTTAAAAACAACAAATGGTATGCAAGGATTTGCCTTGAAAAGTGCCATCATAACATCATAATTATTAGGTTTTGTCAACTTGCTCTAACCTAAAATTGATGGTGAAAGTTTAATAGTTTACCTCCTGCAATACATTTATTAGAGTTTACCACCATTCCCATGGATTTATTAGAACTCTCACTTCCCATGAGAATCGTCACTTCCTATGTCCCCCCTCTCATTTGCATCTCACCTGGTATTTCACTAATGCCTCCGTCGCTCACTGCAATGCAACACCTTCCTCTCATCCCAATCCCCAAGGCTGCCAGCCTGCCACTGTCCACCTATTCCTCTCATCCCAATCCCTGAACGATATGCTCACAACCTCTCGTCCACCTATTCCCTCAACACTAACCCTAAGCTCCACTATCACCGTCCTCTTGGCCTTCTGCCCATCATTGACGACTTTTGAACTCACTGTCAATACCTTTGCCTTTTCAAGGGAAAAACTTGCCGTTGTAACAATTTTTTTTTAACGACTCGCACGAGACAGTATGAAGTTTTATTGATAGAGCAAGAAAAAATTACAAGATTACAACCCTGTAAGGTCGTAACTAGAAAAAAAAGAAAAAACTATACCACAAAACTATACCACCACCCACACACTGACGGCGCCAACACATAGGTCTGGGAGAAGGCTAGCACCAGACCGGCCACCGCTAAGCGTGACCGACCGCCATTAGGCCAACAACGGAACACAGACAAGATCGCCCAAAAAACACATGTACAACCAACACAACACCCAACTCTATCCATGTCTTCCGAATTTAGGGAGAGATGGTGAGAGAGAAGATGGAACACCTCTCCCTCCCTAGGCCCTTTCGACGTGGCCAACTTGTATAAACTAGGACGCCACCACAAGAGGATGAAATCTAGAGTGGTTTCGACAAGGGGATGCCTAAACGACGTCTCCAAGGAGAGAAGCGACGGAAAACCGCCACCGTCCGTCAAGGTCTCAAAAGAGCCAGGACTGGGTTTTCGCTCGGCAACCACCCTTGAGGGTAGAGATGGCACGACAACGCCCTCAGGAGGGGAAATGACACTCTAGCGCCATAGTTGTCGGTTCGACCAAGGTCGGGCTGGGTTTTCACCCACCGCTCACCACAAGCAAGTCAACGGATGACACACCGAAGCTCCACCACCGCCCAACCTCTGCCGACATGTGGGACCACTGCACCGGCACCCCCCGCCGGCCAGCCTTCGTGCGCCGTAGATCGCGCCACACCCATCGCCACACCCATCGGCAGTTCATCCTCACACCGTGGTCGCCTCCTTCGCCGCTGGGCGCGCCTCTCGCGCCGCGCCGGCCACCTCCACCGCCGGACGCGCCTCTCGCGCCAAGCCAGCCTCCACCGCTGCGACCGCGCCTCCTCGCGCCATGCCGGCCTCCGGTGCCCTCGGTCGTGCCTCTCTGCGCCGAGCCGGTCTCCGACCCCTCCTCCAACCGCTGCCGCACTGGCCAGATGCGGCCGTCTGCCACACCCCCGGCTAGCAGCCATGGCCACGGCCACCACAGCCATCGCCACAAGCCATCCGCCGTCGCAGCTTACAGCCACCGGCACCCGCTGTCGCCCGCCCGCGAGCTCCACGCCACCGACCACGACTCCACACCGCCGCTGCCCTCCACGACGCCCTCCCGCTACCGCACGCGTTGCACTCGGCCTCCACGACAGAACTCTCCACCGCCCTCCACCATCACCGCCCCCTACCACCTCCTCCCCGGGCCTAACTCCAGATTCGCTGGCGGCCGACACAGATTCGGTCGCAGAGTCCACCGCCGCTGCCTTCGCGCCCGCAGAAGACGCCATCCCCGCCCCAGCGCGCGCCCCTGCCTACGCTGTCGCCCTCCCTACCGCTAGCCGCCATCCGCCAGATCCGGCCGGAGCGGCCCGGATTCTGGTGGTTGCGCCGCCGCCGCCATCGGCGCTCACCCCTGCCCACTCGAGCGCGTGATCGACGAGAGGCCCCGCAGCCACCGTACTTGCGGCCGCACGGCTTTGCCGGCGGCCGCTCAGGTGGCGGCGAGGTGAAGGGGGAGGAGGGGGAGGAGAGGGGCGGCCGGGTCATCGCCTCCCATGCCGCCCCAGGGGAGGGTGACGCGAGAGCACTTGTTCCCGTTGTAACAATTTGCTGCTTGACCTATGAGCTAGGAAGCTCGTGTGTGACTAGTCCGCTTGCCGGTGACCTGATTTGTGAATCATGGTCATTACTCAGCATTTGCTCGAGCGCATGGTGAATTGGTGATGAGTGTCGCTGACCTAGACTCAAGTGCACTGTCTCCAAACTTGGACCACCCCTTCTCCATCAAGCCACAACATCTGTAAACTTTTTCGCTGATGCAAGGGCTAATTTGCAAAATTCTAGACTACTACCATTGTGTTTTATCGCAGAACATAAGCTTCCCATAAAGTGGGTATCCAGGCAATTCTAGACTAGTTGTACCTTTTTCTTTGAAGTCATTGTTAGTGGTATTGGTTATATGCAAAATTAAGGGCTGATACGGATAGCGATCGAACACTCAGATATACGGGGCCAATGTATAAAAGTTAAGATTGCTATAAACAGTGGCAATATCAAACAGTCAATATTCACGAAATTCGCAAAAGTTAGTATTGCTACAATTGGTAGCGGTCAGAAACAAGGGCTAACTTTATTAGGGCAAGTGCTATAATAGATGTGACTACCACCTCTAAATTTATTTATTTTATTCACTCATGAACTAAAAGTCAACCCATACAATGTATCACCTCTATCTAGTACACAAATATCAATATGTCTAATATTCTCGTACACTTTTTGAAATTTGTGTGGAGGTTACCTCTTGATTTAGGGGTGGCTCATCTTCTTTCTCCTCACTTCTCTCCTTCACCTCATCACTCAATCCAATGTGGCACTCTTAGAGGCAACATATGGTACATTATAGTACTTGCCCTTAATAAAGTTCAGTACCACGGTGGCTGTTTGATGTAGGGGCAAGGTGTAATGACGAAGTGGCCAAGTGCCAAACGCTGCTAGTGGTCATAATAAAGATCAAACTAAATTGGCCGAAGCTTTAACCAGATGGCAAAATTTGCCACTGAACACTGAAAAAACGTGTAATTAGCTGGTAGACATCGCAAAAATACGAATTTGCTGTAGGACACCATAAAAAACTGGTAATTAGCTATCGGACACTCGCTACCATATTTTATTATTTCCGAAGGAATTGGAGAGGGAAACACTCATTAAAGACAAGTTTGCCCTTGGTCAACACTGTAAATGCCACAAACTTTGAACGGCCCATAGCAAATTTTGCCTAGATAATGATATGATTATTGCTTCACACAAACCAGTGGATTGGATTTGACACAAACATTAGGGACACTTTGGCCACTCGAAATATTTACTGTACTTCGTCATGGCGTTCCTCCTCCTCGCTGCCCGCCTCGCGCTGCCCAAGAACGCAGCCAAGGAGGTGGCCTACTCGGACCTCTTGGCTGGCCTCCGTGCGGGCGCCGTCACCGCCGTCACGTTCGAGGAGGACTCCCACCGCATCTACTTCCGCAGGGCCACAGACGACGGGGGCGGCGGCGAGCTACCGACGCCGGCGCGGGCGAGTCCTGCAAAAGCGCCTCGGCGGCAAGGTGGCCGTGCTACACAAGGAGGGTGCCGCACAATGAGGGGTTCTTGTTCGGGATGATGCGGGATGGTGGGGTGGACTACCTACCGGTCGGCGCCACGGCCGGCGGGGAGGCTATTGCTGTACATGCTAAACACGCTGCTTGCGCTGTGGGTGGAGCGGCGGCGGCGGGCGAGTGTTGCGATGACGGGCGAAGCGGCGGGTGAGGTTGAAGGCGGCGGTTGAGAGCAGTGAGAGAAAGAGAGAAATAATGAGAGAGAGAAAAGGATAAGGAAGAAAAAAGAAAATAAAAAAAATCAAAGGGTAGAACCGTACTTACACAGCTATTTCTCTCTCTAAGTCTTCCGAATATAATAAAATAATCCCGCGGGTGTCCAGCAGCTAATTAACAGTTTTTTATGGTGCCGTACAGCATAAACGCGTTCTTGTGATGTCTTATAGCTAATTACACATTTTTTGGATGTCCTCTAGCAAATTTTGCCAAATCAGAAAGTTCAGTCAATAGTAGTTCTACTGAATTTATCCCGGTTAATTCGGTCATCTCTCTTGGTTAACCGAAATTACCCAAGTACTATTGATAAAGTCCATTAGAAGCGTGTAATGTATAGCCCAGAAGCTCATTGGGCAAAGGCAGAACATCAAGAATTTGACAAATTGACCCTTTTCAAAACCTTATTTGAAAAGTAGATCGTACAAAAAAAAAAAAAAACTTCAGCCAAAAATGGACCAGGAGCTTTGTTTCCAGGCAGATAGCTATCAGCTCTCTGCCCAGCAACATCCTGTTAACAATGGAATTTGGCATCAGATTCGGAAAAGAAGGAAGAAAATCCGAGATTGATTTTCCTTAAAAAGAAGGTGCACTATATTTTTGGACCGAGGGAGTATATATCAAGAACAAAATCAACAGTCAAGAACACAATTACAGAATTAATATTCAGGAAACAAATCCACATATCAACACCAAAATCGAACATGTACAGAGAGGATAAGGACGCCGAAGAAAACACGGCCACAGCCGCCAGTCTTCCTCCTTGTTATGACAGACAGATCCAACGGCCGTTGAGCCCTAGGTGGCTAGATATGGCGGTCTCAACCTCCAGATGGCCACCGAGTGATGCATCGATCTCCCATAGAGAGGAAGAGGAGAGCGAGCCCTGCCGAGAAAGGGGGGGGGGGGGGGGGGGATACGGTGCGGGTGAGGAAGTGGACCGGCGGCGCCGAGCTCTAGGCTGCCAAAACTCCGCCTCCACTCGCGCATCGGCCTCCCACTTTGTGCATTGGTCCTCCCACAGAAAGGAGAGAGAGAGAGCCCCGCCGAGAGAAGAGGAGACGCTGTGCTAGGGTAGTGGACTAGCGACAGCAGCTAGTCACCGCCTCCACTTACGCCAGCGGCCTAGCCACTTGTGCGCCAGTGTCACGCCCAGAATTCCCTAATAGAATTCCAAGCAGAATGTGCATTAAAATCCCGTCTAGGACCGGCGGGTACACAAACGACAAAGTTGCCATAAGAACCACGTCTTACAAACATCATAAAAGTCTTACATAAATGCAGCGGAAAATTTAAAAGATAACTGGAGCTAAGCCTTGACTTGGACTCGCAGCGGGACACCACTCCACAGGCATCCTCGACGGCACGGACGAGCCTACTCCTCGAGAAGCCACCATCTGACACGTACTCAACTCTGGGGTTTGGAAAATAGAGCAAGACTGAGTAGCAACCACCGTACTCAGCAGTCTACCGGAATAGGAGTATGATGCAGGATATAACCAAAGGATGGCTAGAGCGGTTCATTTGCATAAAGCTAGCATTTAAAGGCATAGTTTGAAGCAGTAAAACAGTTGTATAATTTAATCAATATTATCATCCCACTTTCCAACGCTACACCAGCGTTGCGACAGGCCCACCATCCACCTGAACTAATCAATTCCATTAGAACTAGACTAGGGTGAGACTAATCACAGTGAATCTGGTTGACCGCCCATACCGCGGCGCACGGCTATTCGAATAGTTTTACTCTGATCAGAGGTGTCAACTGTACCCACAGACACAGCCCCACGACCGTTTCCGTGCGCCGACATGCCACCACGACATAACGGTAGAGGCCGTGACAGGACCCTTCGCATAACCCCTCTAACCAAGCACACCACACCTCAGTTACCCCCACTCCTCGTTAGGCAGTGGGCAGTCCCTCTCGTGCCTAGGTGAATCCCGGAAGCTGCATAGGCCGTCGCAGGGCCCATCCAAACTCCATCAGCCCCACCCTTGCCTGGATGCGTACTAGAAGGAAGCTACACTACAAGCCTAGCCGTTGCCCACGCTGGCTTGTGGTAAGTACGATAAGTTCTTCGAGGCATCCCGCGAACCGGTCCCTAAGTGCATGGGCGCGACCATCAAAACCATGCACCCAGCCCACCATTTAATATATTTTAATTAACCAACACCGGAGCGATGGCATTTTAACCAACATCGTTACTAGAATCTGATATCTTATGCATTAATGTAATTCCAATGTGGTGCTAGTTGAACTAAGCATGGCTAAGCGTCCCTAGCCCAATGTCTAGTCATGTTATATCCCAAGCTAACAAGGAGGCATGGTACCAAAAAAAATAGCATGGCTGTAACAGTAAGGTAAATATCCACAGTAACATTATAAAACAATGCAGTATTTGGGAAACGGGTAGAGCATTTGCAAAATAGGATCAACATGGTTCAAGTGACAAGCATGACTTGCCTTGCACTGCTGCTGGGAGGAACCTCGGCGACTATTTCAAAGTACACCGGAGCCGTCGGGAAGCCGGAATCTAGCGACATACAAAGCAAACAATACAACAGGCCACAAGACTACTGAAACAAAGAAACAACCATTTTTTATGGATTTTATGCATTTTTTCTTGATTTACTGAGACTTGAATGGGCTTAAACGGAGCTCGGATGAATTAGATATGAAATTTTAGAAGATTCATTGCGTTTTTACACTATAAACAGAAAAAATCCTTAATTGATTTATTTGCGCAATAAATAAAATCCCAGGGGAGAGAGAGAGCGGCGCCGACATGCGGGCCCCACATGGCAGTGACTCGGGTGGCGGTGCCGCGGTGGACCGGGTCCACGGACGGGGAAGGAGCGGCGGCCACGTGGCGCTGACGTGGCGGCGCAACGTGGCGCACACGTGGCGGCCAAGTGGCAGCCACGCGGGCAAGCCGAACCGACGGCCGGCGGCGGGAAGCCGCGCGGCCGGCGCGCCGGGCGGCTTCAAGCCGGCCCGGCGGCCATGGCGCAACGGCGGCGCTACCCGCGGGCTGCGGCGGCAGACGGCGGCGACCGACGGCGAGCGGCGGCGGCGGCGGAGAGCAGCGGCGGCACGACCCCGAGCGGCAAGGGGTGGCGGCACTAGGAGGGGAGGGGAAGGACGAACGGAGGTGGCTCACCGAGGGTTGCCGCACGGAAGGGCGACGGCGACGGCGACGAGGACCGGCGAGCGGCGATTGCGAACGACGGACGGTCTCCGGAACCACTAGCGGACATGACGAAAGGTTTAGAGAGGGAGAGGAGGATGGAGAGGGCGAGGACGCCGGCCGAAGGCGGCAGCCATGGCGGTGCTCACCGGCGCAACGATGTGGGGTGGGTTCCGGCGGCGGAATCCGACGGGAGAGGGGTGGACGGGGTGGCACTTTCGACGGGAACCCGACGGCGCGGATCGCCACGGCGGCTAGCGGCGACCGGAGCGATGGCGCGGCGGCGAAAAGGAGGACGACGGCGCTAGGGCGGTGGAGGCACGGGAGTGGGTGGTTGCAAAACGAAAAAGAGAGAGGAGGAGGCGGGGCACTTTTGTCGGACGTTTGATGTCTCGACTACGGTATTTGGACAGTATGGGGATCGTTGGTGCTAGGATATACGCGAGACTGGGTAAAAGAGATGGAGACAGGGATTTTTATACAGGTTTCAGGCCCCTGAGTGGTCAGGTAATAGCCCTACATCCTGTTGGCCGAGCTGGTATTGCTCTTTATTTCCCATAATCACACCAGTAACAATATGTGGGGTAGCCTATCTAACGGTTTGTCGACATGGCGGCCTGAAGGTCTGACTCGTAGTCGACAACAGGGTAGCCTTCCTCCTCGAATCCGTGTCCGGCGAGATCAGAGATAGCACTTTTCGTATCTCCTGACGGTATCCGGAGACACCGTAGGGGAATAGCCATGCCTATCCCTGAAGTCGATATCCGGCGGCGTGTCTTGGCGTATGTAGGCTTTGTATGTTGTGGCTTCTGGTGGGCGTGTGTTGATTGTCATGGGTGTCTTCCATGGTCTCGGGTGGTCGTCGATGAGGTGGTCGTCCCAATCGTGGTGATCGTGTTGATCGTCTCATGGTGAGTCTGTCTGTCCCCCTGTCCTCCGTCTGTTGGGGGCTTGTATTTATACCATAGGTGTCCCCTTGTCCAAGTAGAACTAGGGACCAATATGGATACAATCCGAGTAGTCTTTGTCGTTTCCATATAGAACTCTGGTTGTCTTTCCTTATCCGGAACTCCCTCCATATCCGCAGGTTGTTTCCGTATAGGACATGGTGTGTGGTGGGTCCTGCCGAGATTTAGTCAACTACTATTAGGTATGTGGTATCCATAACCATGACAACTTTATATAGACCCGCGGGGGTCGATCATGGCCGGGATGGCTGCGATTTCGCCGGCGGAGTGGGGAGAGGTGGGGAGGAGAGAGAGAGGCGGATTCGAAATTCGAATCCCGGTCGTCTCAAGCGCGGGCGGGGCGGAAGAGAGGGAGAGTGGGCCGCGGGGAAGGGGGGTGAAGTGGCGATGTGGGCAACGTGGCCCGGAGGCGGCGGGAGCGAGGGGGGCGGCGGTTGCGGGATGCGGCGGCGACGCCGGAGGTGGGAGACGGGCCCGACAGGTGGGCCACCCTATCGGCAACCAGAAGGGAGGAGGGAGGCGGCCGGCTCACCTGGGGCGTGGCCTTCGGCCGGCCCAGCGGGGAGGGGAGAGGAAGAGAATGGGCCGGCGGCCCATTCGAAATAGAAAAAGGAGGGAAAAGAAAAAAGAAAAAGAAGGAAATGAATTTCCTAGGATTAAATATTGCTTGTGCTCAATTTTAATTGGTTAAAATTATTTCTAGAGCTCTGAAAATTCCACTAAAAATGTTGTTAGCACATTTCGACAGAACTCAAGAAAAATTCCACATGCCAATTCCGATTATTATTTCCATTAATTTATTTAGGGTTTCTCTCTTGCTTTTACACCGATATTTTCTTGAGGCTAATTATAAATTCAATTTAGGCTTGGGAAAAGAACTTCAGGGTGTGACAGCCAGTCTCCCATAGAGAGGAAGAAGAGAGGAAGCCCCGCCAAGAGAGGAGGCTAGAGACGCTTCGGGCGAGGAGGTGGACCAATGGCAACCGAGAAGAGGTGGCGCTCCAAGCGGGGAGGAGAGCGAGCGGAAGAGGCATGGCGCGCGACGGAGGTGTTGCAGGCAAGGTGATTGTGTAGGCGGCGGAGAATGAGAGGCGAGAGAAGGCTGTGAGTGAGGGAGAGGATAAGGAAAACAACTTAAAGAACTTAAAGACCAGCTGGTTCGGCTCAGCTTCATCCCTAAATGTACCAATCTTTTATTAGAAAAACAACACTTTTATCTCGGAGGAGCCTACGCGTCGGGCGCATGATGAGGGAGGGGAAAAATCAGGCACTGACATCAGCATGACGCATGCGTGGAAAACCACTTTAAACTATTTTTTCTCTTAAATTATTTATCCAAATCATGATCCGATTGCACCATTAAATTCGTTGCAATTAAATATTTAAAACAAGACCACACATGAATATATTCCGACAAAAAAAATTTAGCTTATTATTGAATGCACGATGTTTCACCAAGTATATCAGAATTATTTCACTAAGTAGATCGAAAATGTTAAAACAATGTTTCAGCAAATAGCGAAAGAATGTTTCAGTTCACTGCAACATTTGATTCATACATAGTGAAACATTATAAGTACACTAGGTGAAACATTTTTTGTGGAACAAAAAAATGAAACGAATTCCCTTAATAGAGGGTTTCCAAAATATGTGGGTGATTTGTTGCAAAAGAATGTTTTAATTCACTGCAACATTAGATCTATACATAGTGAAATATTGTGAGTACACTAGGTGAAACATTTTTCATGGAGACACGTGGCAGGTGGGGACATGTCACATGGTGGGGCCCAGGGGGGAGCGCCCGATTTTGCTCCCCCCGGCCGGTCGACCGATTCTAAGCATTATCGTTTTATCTCACCCATAGGTGCTGGTTTAATAGAAAATATGGTACTTATATTATTAGGTGTCATTTTTTTTTAATAAACCGGCACCTATAATACCTAGAAAAAACTTATGGGGCAAGTTTTTAACTTTAGACTCGAGTGAGGGGTTGGATACCTAAAGTATGGTTGTGCTAAGTGAGCGTAGCTCAACTGGTTATATTCATCGTGGTGGAACCTGTCCACCCAAGTTTAGTCCTTGACTTGACATAGGCGATCTATTTTTAGCTAATTATTCTTTCAATAGTAGCTGACATACCCGTTGAGAGAGAGGCGCTTGGGTGACTTACTCAACCTCAAGATATGTCCGCCTAGTCTTTTGGATATGTTTATAAGGATAGGGTGAGTGTATACCTTTATAGGAATGAATGTGCACGCGTTGTGAGTGTATGCATGCTAGATTAGTCTTTTGGATGTGTTCATAGGGGTATGGTGTACGTGTATATATTTGTAGGAGTGAGTGTGCGCGTGTTGTAAGTTTTTTATGCGTGTCGTGAGCACGTATATATTGTGTTTTAAAAAAGAGAGAATCTACTATGTGCCACTGACTTTAGTCTAGTTCAACGATCTGCCATTGACTTTGTTCAATTCCATAATATACCATTGCCTTTTGTTTAACTTCTACGATTTACCATCACCGTTAGTTAAGTCTCCGTTAGCACTGTACAATTTTATACTAATGACCAAAATACCCCTAGAACAAAAATCCTAAAACCCAATCTATTTTCATGCCCGCCTCAGTTACGGCCACAAGTACACATGCAATGCAGGCTGTCCCCACGGTCCACAAGCCCGTGGCACGCGGCTGCATACATACGTACATACTGCTAGAATTCTAATTAAGTGTACACAGGTATGCGACGACCAATTAAAAGCTTGACAGGTGCTCACACTCATACATGTATGCATGGGAATCATGTACCTTACGTCCTAACTTGCTTTGAACCTACACACACAGAGATATACTGCTAGTAGCTGGCTAGCTCGTTGAATTTCTGAATATATTAGTCAATACATAATATAAAATAAGCATGTGATTAGATTTATTTTTGTAAGTGCAACATGCCGTAAAACAAGTTGCTAAAACAATCATATGTATGCTTAGATAATCATGTATCATCATAGAAGAATATGAACCGTGCAACCTCTGTATAGTATTTGTGAATAAGAACATGCTACAGTATAGTATTTGTGAATTTTCGGCCAAATTCTGAAAGTTTTCGTCTCAGGGGTATTTTTGTCATTAGAACAAAAATATATGGTACTAACGGAGGCTAACCGGACGGCGATGGTAAATCATAGAAGTTAAACAAAAGGCGATGGCATATTATAGAACTGAACAAAGTCAGTGGTAGATTGTAGATCTAGGCCAAAGCCAGTGGTACATGATAGATTTTCTCTTTAAAAAAAGTGAATTGCACTTTATTGCCAAAGTTTCACTTTGGACTAGGCTATGTTTGATGTTTTCACTTTAGACCAGGATATGTTACCTTCTATTGCACATTGGACCATTCTTGTGTTCATTACATCTGACCTACTTTTGCTACACCCATCAATACTCTATTTGATCATCCAGCATCTTGATTTTCTTTTTTGATCTTTTTCTCCTGCCAAAATAATGTGAGATGAGAAAAATCACTTGATTGTGAGCTCACAGGCAACAGCTGCAACAGCAAGCAGCCCTGTGGCTTAATTTTGTGAGTTCGAGCTCAGGAACGGATCCGAGAGAAGGAATGCTAGTCATGTGTTTGCTTGGGTTGATCCACGGCAACATCTCAATGGAGAAAAAACTAGGTACCGATTTTCCGGAGAACTAGACATCTTTCCCCCTTATCTAGTGATATCGGACGAATTACCCCTCTAACTCAATCGGGAGTGGTTTTGGTCGTACTTAACAGCCCAGTCAGCAATTCTTTTTCTAAAAAAAATTCAGTGGGCCCCACCTATCAATCTCTCACCCTCTCTTTCCCCTCACCTCTATCTCTCAGTCTCAATGTCTGGTTTTTGAGTTTTAGGGGGCAATTTGTACTCACCCCATCAGAGTGTAATTCAAAATTTTCCCTTAAAAAAAGTACGACGGCAGGGATGGAACAAAGCTGAGTAACCTTGTCCACTAAGCAATCAACGCCAACATGATTACTTCTGGACTTTAAGCTTTTGGTTTGCCCCTAGCTTCTGCATAGGAAAGCTTCAGAAAACTCGGTTTTCCAGCATCCCTGCTTTGCCAATAAAATCATGAATAAAGTACCTGATGTTCTCCTGATTCAGCAAGAACAAATAAATATTTGTCTAGCTGCCAGAATGGATACGTCGGTCAGCTGCCAGAAGCCAATAACACATCATGCAGTTTTGTATATCTGTATGTTTTTTTTAGATAATGTTGTATATCTGTATGTACGTAGGTAACAATGCATTTGTCAATATCATATCATCAGCCAAGCTTTGCAGGGGAAAAGGGAAGGACCATGTTTACAAAGATTCTAGGGTGGCATTTTATTTTCAAGCAAAGAGCTAGAACATTTGAAGCAGAGCTGCGTTAATTTACAACAGAAGATTCCACTAAAAATATTAATTATTGAATGGTCCCTCTTTTTTCTCCTTCTATAATTAATATCTTGACTGGAATCTTTTGTCCTTCCTCCGTTTCACAATGCAAGACATTTCGATTTTTTTTCAAAACAAAGAATTATTCAAGGAATCATGTTCAAACTTTGGCTGATGATCTGCTTCATCCAATCATCCATCATCCAATCCAGGCATCTAGCCCTCTTTTCTTCTTTAATTCCTCTCCATCCAAACAGTTGTTCTTGGCATGCACACCCATCACCCATGATTAGATCAGATGTTCAGATCAGTTCCTCTCTTTTTTTTCTGGATACATGCATGCATGCATACAAACACACCACACCATCTGATTTCAAGCTTTTGTATCCCTCCTTCATCATCTATCATTCATGCTTTCTCCTTTTGTTTCTCATGCTGCTGGTGTCCACTGAATTCTTCCACACAAAAGCTGGCCATTCAAAGCTTTTTCCCTCCTTTTTCTTCCTCACCTCTTTATTGATTATGTCTAATTTTTGCCCTATCCTCTGCTGCATCAGCAGCACAGCCTCACACACACTACTACTACTAAATTGCAAAAGAAAGTGATTGCTTTCGCACACAGCCTCCTCCTCCTCCTCTCGTCTCCTACTGCAGCTCACTGCCTTCCACTCATGGTCACCTCCTCAGCTCAGAGTGGTCGCTTGCACTGCCACAGCATCAGCATCACCGAGAATAATGGCGGCGACGACGGCGCCCTCGCTGCCAGGGTACGAGGTGTCTGGCGGCGCCGCGGTCGCGGCGACCCGGCGCCACGGCTCGCCGGGGTCGGGTCGGCGTTCTTGGCGTGCTCGCCGCCGTGGTGGGTGACCGTCCTGTCCTGCGTCGTCGGCGGGCGTGCGCGGCGCGGGCCGAGGGCCCGACGAGCGGTACGACTGCGCGGGGCTCGCCGGCCGGAGATGGTGGCGGTGGCGGTGGCGGCGGGAGCCTCGCCGGCCGGTCAGGCCGGCGGCGGAGGAGGAGGAGGTGGAGGTGAAGCAGCCGGCCGCACCGCCGGTGCCGGAGCCGTGACCACGAGACATGCTTGCAGGTTAGTTTTGGTAGGGACAAAAACCAAATTCACATTTCAAAAGAGACTTGTAGATGATGATAATATGAATGTGATAGATATTGTAGCACTTTTGCATGTCCATTTGAACCTTTTGTTTTTTTTTTTTTGGTTGGTGTTGATGGTTTAAGCTTAACTTGGCCTTAAGTTCTCATTCATTATTTTCTTAAATAAGATTATATGATGCAGCAGTAGTCCCAGACTGTCAGGTAATACTGTTGTAAGATTTGTCTATAACTTTGTATAATAATAAATGTTAATCATTCTTGTTCCCCAAAGGAACAAAGTTAATTCATGTCCATGTGAATGGCAATTTCCTTCTCATCACCATTTTCATTTACTTAGGAACAGACTTGAGACTTCCTAAGTAACATAAGAGCAAGAGACGAACAGCTGCTTAAAGTGTCATCAGTTACTACAAAACAAATGTAACATCAGAATGACCAAACTCACAAGTTTATTTCAACATACTTCCATTTATGATCCTTTCCAATAGAACACTGGCGCCAGCCATTATTTCATCACAATTCCTTACCACTATTTGTTTACAATACACTTGAGGGGATAGCAGGTAAGGGGGAGTAAAAAGGCATACAACAAAATGAAATTCTACCATCAAGTTACATACATCTAGAGGTGTAAAAGAAAAGGTGAAAAGAATACACAACCCTAAAATTGAACTTTACAGTAGGTGCTCTCTTGGTCTTCCTGTGGTCTATCTACTAAATACTGTGGTCTTGCTCTGTCTAAACTAGAACTCCACAAATACCATAGAAGCAACAACCCAAGAATGTCCCTGAGTTCCAATTAGTCTACTTTTTTTTTTGTCATCTTTCAGGAGATAACATCCTATAAGCTGTACAGGATACAAAATCTAAAGGGAAAAAAAAATTATCCCTGAACTTGTAATTCGGTTTCCTTTGTTACTTGCATAGCCTTGCCATCACGGCGAGCAGAGATCCCAACCATCCTCTGGTGTGACGATGTCCGGTGTCGTGACGACAATTGTCTCGCCACTTCCGGGTCTTCAGCCTTCCCTAAGTGTCTTTTCCACTGAATCTTGTTGTGGAACATAGGGAAGAATCTGATCTGGATTGCGGCATAGCAGAAGTAAGGGATGAGTGTTGCCATCACAGCAAAAAGTGTGACCAACCAATATGAAAGTGCTGGAGCCACTTGTTCAATGAAAACCATGTAAGCTGATTTCGAAAACCTCGGGTCCACAGCACCATAAGCCAAGAGGAAGAGGTACCATACGGCAATGCTTCCCCATATGAATATGTGCTGGATTATTGTGAAGTAGTTCACAGAGAGCGCCATTTGGCAGTTCACTACCCATACCACACAAGTGTACATGAGGACTCCTAGAGCATCCAAGCCTGCAACTTGGCCATCCTGACGGAATGCCTGGATACCGAAGGCAGTAGTGCAGAAGTAAAAGATTAGGATGGCATTGATTACGCCATTAGCCATCCAGCCAAGTATCCGGCGCCAACTAAACAATATATTCTGCACACCTTCTTGGTAGAGCCCTGGATACTGCAAATTAATAAGCAGAACATATGTCAATTGAAAAGGCTTAGTAAAGTGAATGGTCTCTGGGGTAAATGTTCTTGTATTTTATGAGACTAGCGTGTGTCCCATGTGTTGAGACGGGTAGCAAATAAATGTACTATAAAATCCAAAAAAAAAAAGAACATAAATCATTATCCTCCAATTTTAGATGGTATATATAACCGCATGATCAAGTAGCCACCTACCTATGCACACGAACTACCAATATATAAATGTCTACATATATCTCCTTGAGTAGGGAAGGGTGTAGAACATTATCAACTCTGATGAGGAACAACAGTAATAAAGAGGAACAAGAGACTGAGAATATGTTCATTGTGTAATTTGGATCCATACCAGATATTTTGCCAATTTTGTAATATTCAGAAAAGACAGTAATTTTTTTCTCAAACATTTTGACATTAAGGTACCTGCAGACACAGCCTTTGAGACACATCTTGGTCAAATACCCCCAATGCAATGACTGGGAGAGAAGTGAAAATAACATTGTATAGTGACAAAAACCAATCATTATAAGCTGGTTTCCCTGAGAAAGACGCAAATGCTTCATAGAGAAAGATAGTGACTCCAAAAGTTACATTCTTGTAGAAGAAATAGCATATCTGCACACAGAAAAAAAAAATCAACATGAAGCTTGAATTGTAAAAGGTAATTTTGAAACAATAACAAAAGCATACCATCACTGAAATGCGACGGTAACACCAATGCCCATGAATAAGCAGTAACCTTTCCAGGAAACGGAACTGAGCAATTGCAAAATCACTTGCCATGACAGCCTAAAACGTTGAGAACAGGAACAGGGTGTTAATAAAATAAGCATTGTAGTGGGCATAAGGCATAAGCACGTTCACAAGATTCACAAAGCATCAAATTTGTAACCTGCATCCCCTCAACACCACTAATGCCAACCCCTATATCAGCTTCCTGAAGCATGCCAACATCATTTGCCCCATCACCAATTGCTAAGGTCACTCTATTTGTATGTTTAACAAGTCTTGTAACCTGCAATTATTGCACCAACTATCAAGTCAATGTATTCACATGCATACTTCTAGAAACAATAGTAGAGTAATCTGAACTTCAGAAAACAAAACACTGACCAGTGCCTTCTGTTTAGGTGAAGATCGACAACATATAACTGAAGCACATTTCAAAGCAAGATCCAAGAACTTAAACTTGACATCATCTTCCAAGGCATATGTTAAAGATTTACCATCAATGATCAGTGCAAAGGATTCAGTATTTGATTGACTTGGGGGTGGAATCTGTTTGATTCCATCCTCTATTTGATCCATTACCCTTTGCTTTGATTCCTGGAGAGCCAATAAAGAGTAAACTATCAAGATTTTAAATTTCTATTACAACGTGTATAAATATAACTGCCTGTTTCGTTACACCTACAATTTTTTTCAACATTTGGGCGCTCTTGGAGAGAATATTATCATCCCAAATTACAGTTCTTCTATAAATAAAACACTTAATATCTAATGATTCAAAAAATAATGGTAATGCAATGATTTACCCACCCTTGCAATTGATTCCTTGTCTCCATTTTTCTCCAATGCAATAATGTCAGGTGCTTCCAGGGTAACAATTATCTGTGTCATTCCTTGTCTAAGTAGGCTACATGCAAAGCTGAAGATGAAGAAGCACATGAATCAGAACAGAAAATACCGATGTTGGACTAAAACGTTTCTTCTCCAATGCAAGAAAGATACATACCCAATATTGATAGCCGTCTCCATTTTGTCTCCTGTGAGGACCCATATTTTAATTCCAGCTTGTGCAAGCTTGTCTATGCATTCGGGCACCTAAATTTAAATGTGCATGCACATAGACAAATATTAGTGTTCACTAGAATGCATCTTTGTTTTTACGAGAAACTTAATGCATTAGTTCACTATAAAATATTAGTTAAATTTATTTTTTTAACTAGAATGCATCTTAGTATGGCTGGAACAGACAGCCTGTTCTAAAAAGGTCATACCCCTTTCTGGAGCTTGTCCTCAACAGCGGTGGCACCAAGAAGAAGCAAGTCTCGCTCGATGCTCTCAGCAGCCGCCTCAACTTTTTCATCTCTGTCAGCACTTACAGATGTTCTGGCAGTGTTGAATTTCTCACTAAATTTCATGTACTCATTCTCATCCAAGAAACGGTACGCAAGAACCAAGGTTCTTAGACCTGAGTCAGAATACTCATTTATGTGCCTTTTAGTCTCTTCCTCAAATTTTCTTCCAGTTGGTGCGAGCCTTTTGAACATAACACTGTTCAAGTAGCAAAACAATTAAGAAACCTTGGACAGGAACAAAAGTTAGCTTTAATAAAAGCTACAGAAATTTAGAATAAATGGAACTAACCTATCAGCTCCCTTGCTAAAAAGTAATATCCTTCCCTCTGGTTCCTTAACTATCACAGACATCCGTTTCCGTGAACTACTGAATTCCAAGACATTCAGGAGCTCATACTTTCTGTAAAAGAATGTAAAAGGGTCTCAAATTTAGAATTAGAATTATCTAATAAGGAAACAAAGGCATTTGACTTACCTATCTTTTACAATATTCGTGATCGGATCCCGTTCACGAACAACTATACTTGACTGTGCCCTATGATAAAACTCAAACCCCAACTCTCTTGCCGCAATAACAAATGCAGCTTCATCAGGGGACTCAGCTTCATATGAAACCTTATGGGTTTCTTCATCCTCTTCAGGTATACATGTGTGACAGATGGCAAGCAGACGGAAAAAATCTCTTATCATATCACTGTTAGGCTCATGAATCCAGTTTCCATCCATGATACGTGGATCCTTGAAATTAAATCCTTTAATGTGAGGGCTTCCATCATTTTTTTGGTCTGTGTGCTCTATATTTTCTATCCCATCACCTAAAACGGACCCTTTCCTCAGAGCCATAGCTTTCTCAACTTCTGTGACACCCTGACCATAGGCAATGCCAGCAATCGAGCACTTAATGAACTCCATCATGTTACATGTCAATGTCCCAGTCTTGTCAGAAAGAACCGTATCAACTTGACCAAGTTCCTCATTTAGATTCGAAGTACGAGCATGAGTTGGCTTATCTGATTCTTCATGATACATTTCAATGTCCTGGTTGATGAATAGAGCCTGCAGTATCTTGACCATCTCAATAGATATGTACAACGAGATTGGGATGAAGTAGCTATACAACATCAAGGCTGTCAACAAATGAAAGAAAGAAGCTAGAGCTGCTCGCTTTGGATCATAGAAGATAGTAGAATCATCTGGCCTAAGATACCATCGTTTCATCTCGCCATTCATTAAATCTTCTTTCGTCCAGATACCAAACAACACTGAACCAAGTAATGCAATTACGAGTAGTGAAGACATTAGCACATAAATGATTTTATCCATTCTCTTCTCAATTTTGCTTCTTTTAGATGGTGGATCAGTTGCATTTTGCATTACTTTTGTATCATGGCCTGCGAAGATCACAGCACCATATATGTAGTCAGTGTTCCTTAGTTTTGAGTCTCGAAGAAGAAGCTGCTGCGGTGACAGATTGTACTGCTTGTCCTTCCATTCCATAGTACCAATAAAAGAATAGAGATTCGCGTTTGGATCTTCACATTTGATTGTCTGCCTGAGATTTACAAAACTATTATCCTCTTCCAAATGCAATGTCACATCAAGAGCTTGCTTAATTTTCAAATTCGTTTCACCATCAAGGTTCATAGTCTCTACATAACAGATTCCATCTGGATAGTTAGATGAAAGCAGAACCAAATCTGCAGGAAAGAAATTATCCTTCTCCACCTTTATTACATCACCAACTTTGATATCCTTCCATTTTTTCTCTTCAAAATCGCCGTCGCCTCTATGCACCTTTACTGTCCGATTATTGAGTTCATGATCCTGGGCGAAGTAATTACATATATCCAATTAATGTACCAATTGCACATAGAATGTACTCGAATATCCTGGCTAACTAAATGTTCAGGGGGCACCGCAGTAAAATTTCAGATGAACATGTGTGCATGAAGACCATCACTCCAAATAGATTTAAACCAGATAAACAAAACGAAGATGATTATGAATTTTAGCCATGTTATACCATAAATTCATAATGTCCAAATGAGCTCAATTATTGATCGATTCACATAAAGAAATGAAAGAAAGTTCTTCTAAAAATAAATCATGCGCTGTGACTGAGATAAGTGTTTGGTAACTCAGTTTGCCAGCTGCCTTCTAGGATAATAAAATTTATATACCAGTATATATAAAAATCGAAACTTATTCTTTTAGTAGATAAAACAACTTTGTATTTCTCTGCATATTCGTAACCATAAATCACAGGTTTATTATATAGAGAAAGATCATTTAGCTTTAAATACATCGCTACTTTGTGTCATCCATAATCATAGAATAATGCAACGCCTTTTGCCTTTAGTGATGCAAACCTAGATGTGTATGAATGGGGGGTAACACTATTAAAAGCAAGAAAACAGACACCGAAATTGTTTGGACTCACCAAGTAGTTCATGAAACAATCAGTTAAGTTGTTAGGAGCTGTATATCAGAACTAATACCGACATGAATCAAATATAAAACTGAACAGCAATACCTGATGTTTCCTCCTCCAATCCTCAATGCCTTCTTTTGCCATTGTCGCCGCAATCACAACGCACAGCGGGAGGCACAACTCTAGTTCATTTTGTGAGAGAGCTCCACCCAACTCCGCTCTCAGTTTTGATGGAGCTGAAACTATTTGACTGAGCTCCAGCTCCATAAGAATTTATCACTAGACCCACATATCATAGCCACATGATGTGAGTGGCAAATTTTTTATTGTCACATCCTGTTTTTCTCTGTTTCCGCTCGTTTAAAACTGAACAGCAATACCTGATGTTTCCTCCTCCAATCCTCAATGCCTTCTTTTGCCATTGTCGCCGCAATCACAACGCACAGCGGGAGAAGTGCGCTGACTGCGGTGTAGGGCGCGAGTGGGGTCAACGCGAGGATCCCGGAGACCAGGAAGTAGAAGTTGGCCACCCTCCTGAACTGCTCAAAGAGGGACTTTGGAATGAAAGTCACCAAACTGTACTTTGTCGTCGACACCTCGTTTGGCTGATACCTGAACCCCTCCTCTTCATGCCTGTCGGGCTCATTGACATAAACAACCCTGGAGAACCCTGTCGTCCCAATCCGCGAAGAATGGTCCTCGCCGGATCCCTTGCTGCATAGCGCGAAGGTGTACAATGCGCTGAGCTTCAGCTTGAGCCTCCTGCTCGTCCTGCTCCTCCTCCCCCTGGCCATTGCCCCAAAACTGACAGCCAAATCAGTGAGCAGCTCTCAGCCAAATCAGTGAGCAGCTCTCCACAACCCAGGAGGACAAAGAGGGCAACAGGAACAGAAACAGGGCCTTTGGCCACCACCACCACCACCACTGAGACCTCAAATTGCTTCAAGATTGTTTGAATTTGTTGGGAGCAAAACAAGAACCCAACGAAATCAGCAGCTGATTAATCAGTCCTCAAATTGGCACTGGGCTGTTCTTCCTCCGAGCAAGAACAGCTCAGATTCAGGGAGAAAAGAAATTCCCCCTCCTTTGGGCCAGGAGGAGACACCTCGCAATAAATTGCGAGCCCCTCCTGCCACCCAACTCCACTCCCACCCACACCCACCTACCCAAAGGAAACCGCACGCACGCACGCACAGCTGCGCAACAAGCTGGGAGCTGCAAGTGAACTCGCAGCTAAGAAGAGGAAGGAAGGGAGAGAGAGGGAGAAATCCTAGAGAAACCGCCTCGGAGATCCCACCAAGGCGGCGGCGGCGGCGCACGGGTCCCAGAACCCCAAGAAGCGCAGCTCGAGGCGGCGGCGGCGGCGGTGGCTGAAGCACCGGAGACCCTGATCCATGCGGCGCGCGGGGGCGACTCGTCGTCGTCTCTCCTCCTCCTCCTCCCTCCCAACAACTTAACTTGGCGCGCGGCGCGGGAAGGAAAGAACAAAAAAAAAAAAGCGCGCGCAGCGCACGGATGGAATCTGGTTGCGGCGGCGGCGGCGGCGGCAATGCGCGGCGAGCAGAGAGAGAAGAGAGAGAGGAGGTTCCGTGCGAGGCGCGGCGTGGGGCGAATCGCGGGGGACGCGTGGTGCGGCTACGCGCGAACAAGAAGAAGAAGAGGAGGAACTAGGAAGGTGGTGATGGTGGTGGTGGTGATGATTTTGGGAAGGAAAAATTCGAAGCTTTGAGAGGGGGGTGAATGGAATTGGAATGGAGTAGGCGACGGGGTGAGCCGGTGAGGTCGCGATGCCGAGTCGACGACGTGTGGGGCGGGTTGGCTCGTTGGCCTCCTCCTTGCCTTGTCTGGCCGGTTGGGTTTTGGTTGTTGGTTGCCGTGGTGGTATAGTAGTGGATTAGTGGTGATTGTTTTTCCCGGAATAATTAACTAGTATTTGTCACTCTTACAAGTGGTAATTAGAATAGGTACAATAGCAGACTATAAGCCAGCTATAAATATATTTTAAAAAGATAAAGGAAAAGAGAGAAGAGCAGCGGACTACAGATCTGTAGCCAGCTGCAACACAGACTCCAAGACGTAATATGTGTATGACAGGTGAGACCTAGTATTAATAGTATAGTAAGCAACTATTGTATGAATTGGCTATTACATTGGCTATAAATGATTTGGAGCTAGTAGTGGGCTATATTATTAAGGGCCTGTTTGGTACAGCTCCAACTTCTAAATTTAGCTCCAGGAGTTGGATCTGGAGTGGAGTTGTGGAGCTGCCTAAACCCAGCTCCACAACTCTAGTTCATTTTGTGAGAGAGCTCCACCCAACTCCGCTCTCAGTTTTGATGGAGCTGAAACTATTTGGCTGAGCTCCAGCTCATAAGAATTCATCACTGGACTCACATATCATAGCCACATGATGTGAGTGGCAAATTTTTTATTGTCACATCCTGTTTTTCTCTGTTTCTGCTCGTTTTTTAACTTGTTTTAATATTAGGTTTAGACATGTAACAAGAAATCCAATCGTACGTGATCAGTTGAGTTTTAATTATTCTAAATTTGAATAATAAAAATAATTTATTTGATATTATAAAATAGATTCTATATATATAAAGGTTTTTTTATAAAAAATATGTTGTTTAGCAGTTTGAAAATTTTGTCGACGGAAGCATGGGGACTCCGTCCTGCCTGCTCTGTTTTGCTGCCATGTTTTCTGCTGGTGAGGTGGTGTGCTTGGGTTAGAGCATTTGGAGGGTTGTGAAATTGGGTTAGTAAAGAATGGAGAGGGAGAATAAACTACGATGTTTGGGATGTAGATCTCCTATCGATGTCTAATATTTTTTCTCTCTTGATTAGTGTATGATTTGTTTTGTCCTTACATGTTCTAGTAGACATCGCGAGAGTACTACCTTGACATATTCAGGCCGTGATGTTTACCTAGACACGTTCAAGTCGATAACTCGCGGAATACGTCGCTTGCATCGGTTAATATGTCAAAAGCTTTTTCGTACGCGTTAAAAAAAGTTTCATAAAATTACTGAAATACTCCCTCCGTTTCAGAATATAAGTCATTCTAGTATTTCCCACATTCATATTTATGCTAATGAATCTAGACAGATATATGAATCTAGACATATATATCTATCTAGATTCATTAGCGCAAATATGAATGTGAGATGCTAATGAATCTAGATATATATATCTATCTAGATTCATTAGCATAAATATGAATGTGAGAAATGCTAGAATAACTTACATTGTGAAACGGATGAAGTACTATGTTCTTTCTTATATACTTGTTGCTCGGGATATCGACATGGTAACATGTCGAATATAGCAGCATGAAAGAATTTTCTTTTCCAAGGTGAATCTACAGATATCATTCTTATATATGTATTGAACCTTTTAGTTTTCTTATATATTGATGGATTAAGATATCAAGATTTGATTGCGTATGTTTAGTATCTATGGTAACGCTGTCATTCGGATGTTTGATTGCGGATGGTATGTAGTGCAACCATGACAAAACTGTTAGAGATATAGATAATGAGCAAGGTTGTTTGATTTAGTGGGTAAGGTGAGAGCCTTGTAGAACTAGATCTTCTTTTTAAGAGATGAAAAACTATGCAGGTTTGTTGAGTGATGTAAGGTCACATAACAGGACACATGCGTCTCCAAATTTCTCAATCTGTTCCCTTCTGTGCCACTCATATGGATAATACAAATGGCATCCAACAGGTGCAGCTTCTAGAACCTGCCAGAATATATTTCTATTTCTACTAAGCATATGTGGACCTTCTAGGAAGCTTCCATGGCATGAAGAGACAAAAGGGCATAGGAGTGAAAAGAAGCATCTATTTCTTTCTTGTGTAGCCTACTCTATACAAGAAATGTGTCTTCCTCAACATTTCATTTCAGATTCCGAATTTCATTCTTTTCTTCCTCCCTTTGGAACGCAAAATTGCCTTTTATGCCCCCAGTTTGCAAATTGTTAACATTTGCAACTTGCAAAAAAGTTACCAGCCAAATGTCTGTAACAACGAACAACCGCACTGCCGCACACAGCAAAGACAAAAACTCCAGCTCCAACGTCCTCTTGTTTTCATGCCTTAGTTAATTAATTAGTCATCTCAAGCCTTTGTTCGGTGAGATCGCAATTCTGCTCTACTAATGAACGCAGTATTTTTCACAGGAATAACTCTATTTCCTGCATGAATAAAAATTTATGAATTCTAAACGGTGCCTTATAGGCCCCATTGTTTGGCTTATTCATGGTATATTTGCAAACAAGAAGTAATTTGTGAATAAAACTTTTATATACGTGCTCTTAGCGACCTAAAAGCAAATGGCTGAAAAATAAACTTCAATGAAAAAACCCCCAAATCATTTTTTAAATTTAAGGTTGAAAATTCAAATTTTGGCTCATAAGCATAAGCCAAGGCCTTATCTTTTCGCTTATACTTACGCTTATCAACTAAACTTTCTCCCTTACTTTCATTCATTTTAATCTAATGGAAAAGACTTAAGATTAAAAAAAAAGAAGATTTTTTGCAGCAGTGCAAATTAAACGTTTTGGATTTAAGAAAAAAAACAACTTGAAAAGTAATGAGCTTATGAGCCTAGGTAAAAGGATGGACTACATATATACATGTTTTTCTCTCATATACCATCAATCAATGAGACATCCTCTTCTGACATATCTATTTTCATTAAGTGGCACAGAGAGTGACATATATTTGGAGAGACAAATCCAAAAGGTGATATATTACTTCTTTTTTCATAACATACATTCAAAAAAGTCCCCTTATCTATCATGGCCCATAACTCGTAGTATCAAAGTCAAGCACTTACTTGTCCATTATGAATTTTGTCTCTTTTCATATTTGTATTAGCAAAGATTATTCAAGATCTGACCTGGCACATTAAGGCATGCAGAGTCTTCTCGGTGGCTTGATCATTTTCCTAGTTGGCAACACTAGGTAGCAGGCTTTATCCAAAATGCAGCTGCAGGGTAGATATATGGAGCTTTCTGTACGAAAATTAGGCGGCCTTATGCTTTCTGTCAGTCCACTGCGAGGTTAGACGTCACAACCTGCTCTTTCACTCTCAATAAATTAAAAAAGAAAAGGGATGTTATCATTATTATTTTTAACTAGGAAGGTAGCCCGCGCATATGCGCGGGCATGTTTTCTATCAAAAATATTCTTTCACTTTATCATAAACTAAAATTAAACTAATTTGTCGTGCTTTGAACGCTGGTTACTTGAAACATATAAATTGAATTAAAATTACTTTAAACCGTGTTGTTTCTAATACATGAGAAAATTTTGTGTCGAAACAATAGATGTGTTCCCTATGAATGTCCAATTATTTTTGTTAGATTCTGTTTGAAATCTTAAATATATTCATTTTATTAGTCTTGCTAAAATGTTTGAATATTTCTATTTAGAATGGGTTATAAACCCAACAAAAACTAAATTTGGGGTAGAAATTTTAAATGATCATAAATTTCATTTTATTTTCATTTCTTTTTATCTCCATTTTTTGGATAAATCCACTTTATGAAGCATCTTTTAAAATGCTTTGATCTCTGAGTAAGCAGAAATGAAATTAGTGTGGGTTGTCCTACAACCTGCCATGGGGTAAAGACATCATTCTAAATTATCTCGCTCCAATTAAGTAAGAAAAAATAAAATAGATGTCGTAGTATTTTCTTAGCAAATTACCACTTAAACTGGAGTTCATGTAATAATTGCATATTTCTAGATTGTTCTATTTTATATGTCACAAATTCACGATGATGTACTGTAGGAAGTTTTACCCAAAAAAAATAGATATGGTCTTTTAATTCCAATATGTAATTGGCTTATATATAGCTGAGGCCACAGTTCATGGTTGTTTCATTCTTAAGATTCCTTGGTGCAACCAACGTGCCCAGTACAATCGTTTGTTTTTCAACTGGCCACACGTGACTGTCTCATAGATCATATATATAATTTAGAGCTATGATCATTTTATGATTATTTATTTATCTCTTGAAGTGATCATTTTTGATAAAAGCATCAATATCAAAATGTATGGGTAAATAGCTCCTATATATAAGCTGAGAAAAAGTTGATAGAAAGTCGTTAGATGTCTACAGGATATAAGTAATGGGTCAACCAGTTTTTATAAAAAATTGAGCTGTGATATTTTTGATTTTAGTGAGCAATTTTAGTATTTTTCTTTTCTTTAGGGTAAAATTGCTACAGGGTATTAAAAAAACATGTATTGGCCGAGAGACACCGTAAGAACGCGTATCTGTTTTGTGGCACACCCGAAAAATTGGTAATTAGCTACTCGGAGGCCCACGATATTTATTTTATAATATCCAAAGGAAATGCAGAGAGAGACAATAACAAAAAGTATGACTTTTCCCCCTACCTACTAAGTCTGGCTTGCAAACACCTTCGACGCAGCAACAGCACCCGCCGGCGGTGAGGTGGCCTCTCTAAGAGAGTGGGGAGGGGTCAAGGAGGGCCCGTGCACCTGGGCTTGTGGCTCACATGTCATTCTCTGCCACTTGTTGTCGCTACAGTTTGAGGGCTATGCTAGCGCTGATGCTCCGCCACACACCCACGCTTGGGGTGAGCACAACGTGGACCACCTCTTAATTCATGTCGAGTAGGGTGTCGCAGAGGCAGGCTATTGTTGTCAATCTCGGAGTCGTGGCACGCCACGCTGCCATACCCTCCACACCGCCCATGTCGTGACTACCACGGCGTTAGAGCGATATGCGAGCCACACATGGCAAGAAGGGGCAAAAATCATACTTTCGTGATTGTTTCTCTCCCCTTTTCCTTTGGATATAACAAAATATGCCACGGGTATCTAGCAGCTATTACCAGTTTTTGCGGTGTCCCATAGCAGATATACATTCTTGCAGTGTCTCTTAGCTAATTATACTTTTTTTGGGATGTCCTATTGTAATTTTACCTTTATTGAGAAGAGGCTTCAATATGGATGTGGGTTCATAATGTAATTTTTTTGTTAGCAGTTAAATATAGTCAATATGGGCATTAAGTTATTGTTTTCACTAGAAAAATAATAGCTGGCTAGACCTAATAGGTGGAGATTCGTTTGTGGTCTTTTCTTTGCTCAATAAAAATAATTTATTTTAATTATCATAGAGATATAAAAGCTGTGAAAAGTAATGTTGCACACTGCATGTGAACGGGGATGGAGGAAGGGTTGAGATGTTTCTTTTTTTTTTAGAAAAATATTGATTGATTTGATGATCTAAAATAATGTGTTGATGTTTAAGTAAAAAACCGATGGTTGGATGTTATTTTTTTCTCAGATTTATTAGGTTTTTTTTCTAATTAAGTGAGACAAGTAGCAGCTTAGCAAAATACCCATAGGGAAGGAGAGGAAGGGAAGATGGTTTGGGATGATTTTTTATTAAAAAAAATTAGATACAATAACGATGTAAAATATTGTGTGTATCGATTTAAGTGGAAAACAATGGATGGATGTTTCTCTAATTTAACATTGTCATACCACGATTTAGAAATATTTAAGATGTTTAATGGACTTTAACACCTATTTTTGAGATTATTTTGATAAAGTTAATTTTAGTTTTAAGTGTGACAGGGATAAAAAACAGAAAGGAAAGGGAGCCTACTAATTGATCCCTCTAGCGTGGTGGACTGTATGGGGACGTGGGTGGTTTTGGTTTTCTAAGATAGATCTAATGATAATAGGTTCACGATTTAAATAAAAATCGACGGAGATTTATCTATTTTATTAGGGTGCCACGTGGCGACTTGAGAGTATTTATAGGGTGCCATGTCATGGTTTGGGAGTGTTTGTAGGATATTTAATGGATTTTTAAGTATAAGATAGATAGATAGTACTACATACATATGGTTTTTCTCTTTATCTTATACGGTAGAAAATTATATTTTATATTTTTTCTCCCGATTATACTATGTACTTTTTTTTACTTTATCACACATATATTTTTTCTTCCGACGAACGGAACGTAAGCTTTATTGTTTTTTTTTTCCAAATCATCGTACTTACTTATGATTTTTGTTTTGCCGACGGTACGTATTTTCCCTTTATACAGGGAATGTATTATATAACACACCTAATGATTCGTAATAGGTCCACTAATTTAAAAGAAATCAACATAGATATAGATATAATCTATTGTCTAAAATGATGGGTCCACCAATTAAATGAAAATCAACGCGGGATATTAGACAGTGCCACGTGGCGGCATAGGAGTGTTTATAGAGTACCACGTGGTGGTTTGATGGCGTTTTTAGGAAGTTTAATGGACTTTTAGTATATAATAGATAGATGCCCGACATATTAGAATTCCTCAGCAATAGGAAAATCATAAATATAAATATATCATGAGTAGTTTGATGCATATGTTATATTAATGTTGTTTTTAATGCTGTAGTAATTTGTTATTAAACCTATTGGCAAAGAAAAAAATGTATATGATAATTGATTAAGGAATAATTGCCTAGAATACAATCAAATAGTAAGAGGGCTTGTAAGAAGCGTCGTGACTAATATTTGAATTTTATTGTTATAGTATAGAAAATCCCTAATTTAAAAAGGCCATCTATTTTGTTTTCGATGGTTTTAGCACCGTACTTATACTTACTTTTAGGGTTTTATAGTTCTTTTTTATCGTGCTTACAGCATACATGTGCATGTTTCCTTTTTTTTTCAAGTGACGGTATATCTCAATGTTTGTTTTTCTTGGTAGCTTTTTTCATCGTATACGTACGTTTGTTGTTTTTTTTTCAAACGAACATTACGATAGGTATATCTTTGTACGTTCGTACTAATTTCTGGTAATCCGATTCTCTGGTATATTAGGAAGTACAAACCAATGGATATAATCTAATGGTCTAAAATAATGAGTCCACCAATTTAAGTGAAAATCGACGGTGGGATTGTAGAATGACACATGGCGGTCTAGGAGTATTTGTAGGAGTGCCACATGGCAGCGTAAGAGCGTTTGTAGGAAGTTTCATTGACTTTTAGTATATAATAGATCTCTTTTACAAGAGAAATCTTCGATAATTTCGGATGTGGTGGAGTAAGGGATATTTGAGGCAACTACGTGCATTCATGATTTAAGCCAGTAATTTGCATATGTTATGGTCAAATTAAGCCATTGATTTGGTACTTTAACTTTTCAAGTAGGAAAGTACGAATTAACCTGAACCATCATGGTCAATCTAATTACCCCTTAAACTCGAATATTCAGATATTTTACACCCTTAACTTTACAAACCGGTCAAAATACCCACCCCCTCGGCTCAATCCGGAGTGGTTTTAGTCCTACGTGGCAGTCCAGTCAGCATTTTTTAAAAAAATTAGTGTGGGCCCACCTGTAAGACTCTCATCCCTCTCTTTTTCCCCTCTAACCTCTCAATATCTCTCTACTCTATCTCTTCCTCAATCCCCATCCCCCTCTCTCTCCTCCCTCCCCTTGCTGCAGCGTGTGGCGGTGCACACGGCAGAGCGCCTCTCCCTCCTCCATCCCCTTGCTGTAGCGAGCAGCGCCACCCGGCCGGCAAGGCGTGCATGGCGGCGCGCCCTCTCTGGCACGCGGAGCGGGCCGTGGGCGGCAGCGCAAGACGCGGAGGCAGAGGCCGAGCTGGGTGGTGAGTGGCGGACCGAGCACGGCTGGGTGACCGCCCGTGCTGCTCGACCTGCACTCGAGCCCCGCGCGTCACCGTGCGCGCCGAACGCCGGTGCCGCTCGACCTACGCTAGAAGAGGGGGATAGGAGAAATAGGAGGCTCGTAGCCACCGGCGCGCCGCTCGTCCTCGACAGCACCGCCCTCGCCTCCACGGTCGCCGGCCTCTGCAGCCACCCCGCTGCATTGAACCCTCTCCCTCGTCGTGAGGAGGCTTGCAGCCGTCAACACGCTGTTCGTCCTCGGCCTCCGCCAGCACTCAGGATTCCTCTGCCTCCAGCGGCGTGCCACTGCTCACCACCCGCCGCACGCCGCTGTCCACCGCCAGCCCCCACACACTGCCGTGCGCATTTGCGCCCGAGACAGAGAGATTAAGAAGTGGTTAAGAGGAGGTATGACATATGGGTCCCATCATTTTTTTAAAAAAAGAAAATGCTAACTGGATTGCCACGCGTATGCTACGTAGGATAAAATCGTTCTGGATTGGGTCGAGGGGGGTAATTCGTCCGGTATTGAAAATTCAGGGTGAGCAATGTTTGGTTTTCAGGTTAGGGGGTAATTTGTTGAACCACGGTAGTTCCGGGGGTGATTTGTACATTTTCCTTTCAAGTAAGATATGCTATTTGCGATGAGATTTATCAATAGCATCTGTTGAACAAGTTATTGGAAATGATTTGATAGACCCCTTTGATATATATCAAATTGTCAAGTTGAATTTTTTTTTTCTAAGAGAAATCACCTCAAAAGCAATGCAGAAATTCATAATTGTAAATTGAACAGAAATTTCATGAGGCCCCATGTATTATGGTCAAGGAGAAAATGTCTTTGGAACAACCTTAAGTTATGGCCCCATGGTTACCCAAACACTTACTCCTATTTAAATCAGCTAATTTTACCAAGTTCCGGCACAAGTTCTCTAAGACAGCAAAGGAATTAAATAGGTAATATTTTTTGCGATTACATAGAAGACGCATATGCACACACATAGAAGAAATGTATATATACTTAAAAAAAGAAGAAGAAGAAATGTATGCAGATGTTTCGTTTAAAAACAAATATGCCATATGATTTTTTTTTTTGCCTCGATCTTTTAACGGACTTGACCTCACACCCTGGTCATTTGACATCTTGGCTTGATTCTGCAAGAATCATGAGGAAGTTTCCCAATTGCATAACAAATTACCCGAAGACCGACTTGTCACTGGCTAGGCGCAGCTGGGACGACTTGGTTGAGTAGACTCAGTAAGACGTGAAAAACACTTCAAGAAATTGCTGGTGCAACCTAGCTTGATTTAAATTCCTGACCGTACAAATCGATCGAATAATCTCTGCATCTAATGAGGAATATTACTGTCACATCCTAGAAATCTTATCCGAATTTTGACGGGAAGAATGATCACTTGTTGTTTGGGTGATTAACAAACCAGCGACAGTGATAGTGACCACGGAACTATGGACGAAAAATCAGTTCGGATAGCAAGTAGCAACCAGTAAACTAATTAATTTCGTACAAAAAATAATCATTCTGCGGACGTTTTTTTAACTGAGACGCCGCTGATTTGAAAAGTTTGTAATATTTTTGTAGAGATTCTAAATTTAGTGGAAGGAATGGGAAGCCAATCAAATTGTTCGCTTGCATATGAAGTGAGTAATGATACTCGTCAAAAAGTTTTGCAGTTGGCCCCAAGATATGATTCTGAGATTCTCCAATCTCCATGTATCATATCAGATATTCAGATGACACTGACATATCATTAAGGAATAAGGAGTTTAGAAAATTTGTGTGCATATTGCACACAATATTTTACAACATCATAACCTTGTTTTGGCATACGGCATTTACAAATAGAATGTTTCTGATGCATCTGGAATTTATATCTAAACTTTTTTCCGCTACCAGTAGAGACCATTGTAAAACCTCTTTTTTAAAGAGGTGCATACCTAATCCCTTCACACAACCACATTATTTAAACAATACTCTGTTTTGACTAACTATTATTCGAAGGACTATTCCTTTTGAACAATTAGATGAACATAAAAGAATCAGCATCCTTTTTTTTAAAAAAAATTGCAAGGTATTTAGTAAGACACTACAAACATGAAAATGAAGGGTTTTCTAATCTAGACAAAAATAAAACTGCATACATGCATATATCCTCTTAGAAATTGCATTAAAAACGACTCTATAAGTTCGATTAAATCTAGTACTAGTTGCGATGCAATTTTAATTTGTCAATGTTTCGTACAACTATAGATGTTGCATTTACATAAAAAAGAATAATTTAGATGTTGCATTATGCAAATTAAGATGAATAATAACTGATAAAACAAAACTCTACGTACTTTACTGCCATACAGCCAATGCCTTTCTATTTCTGTACTACCCTTTTTCACTAGTTAGCATCTTCTGCTTTTTTTTTATCTTTCTTTTAAGAGAGACACTTTTGTTTTTTTTAAAAAAAAAAACTGATCCTTTTTGGTATCTGAGACGGTATGAAGTATGTTGCTGCTAACACACGTGACTATCGACAACTCCGATAGTTTTGTCCAGCAACAGCCCCACACACAAGTGGCATTATATTTCTTGTATATATTTTCTAGGAGATATCGACATGATATTAAAAAAAAAAAAACAAGTTACTACAATACTCCTGGAAGAGTACAGTTGTTATGCTGATAATTTAATGGAATGTGAAGTGCCCAATGAAACTGTCTCCTTGAGAACAATTAAATTAGTTAATTACAAACTAAAACAGGTCATAGAGGACCTAGAGGGCAATGAAACTTGTCCTGTAATTCAGTTTGCCCTTTGTCAGTGTGACTGTGAGAGTACAGTGACCATGTCCAGGCCCAGCAAAGAAAGTGTCAATGTGTGGATGGATGGAATTGGTGCACAAAACGGCTAGAGAACAATGGGACAATAATCTCAGAAGGTCCAATAATTGTGATGGTGATCCTCCCATAAATTATTGTCTGCCTATAAAAGCCGGCATTATGGATTGCCTAGTCAACTTGCTAACTGGTTGCAACTGGGAAATAAAGATCCAAAGTTGGGATTTAACTGGGAAGGCTTGAGCTTGGGACAATGCATATATTGTGATGCCAATGTTGACCTTATAGAAACAGGTTTCTTTACTCCTGATTAATAAATATGGTGTTCAAAATTAAAAATTAAGTGCCCTTGTGCATTGTCATTCTAATTTAAAACTATGGCAAACTAAGATTATGAAAACTGTTACATTTAATACATACTTTATATGCAATAGTGTTTTTATAGCAGATTTAAAAATTATTTCTTTCCTTGTATATAATGTATTACCTTCAATGAGGTAAGGGAAATACTATTCATTGGATCATCACACAATGGACAGTCTAAAATAAAGTTGAAGCACGGTAAAAAAAATCCAAATAGATAACATTGAGTTTCATGAACCAATTAGTTATCTAAAAGTATTATTGGTAGACAAGAGACCACTGAAGTATGAAGGTCACTGAAGAATAGGGAGTCGCCTAGCAGAGGGTCGGACTATTGAGGGCCAGACAGTGTTTACCTGAAAGTATCATATCGATGTCTATTGTTTTATTCTATTTTATCGTCTTATCACATCACTCTAAGAGCACCCGTAATGGTAAAGTAAGGTGCTCTCTATAAAACATGTACATCTCAGCCATAGACTAGATTAATAGTAAACCACCTCAATAGTATGTCTACATGGGTATCTATAGCTCTCTCATGCATTGCCTCGTTTTTCTCTACAGACTATCTTTAAGTTGGTAGATAGCTTTGCTCTCTCTCTCTCATTTATATATCTTCCAAGTAGAAAAATATGCTGATATGATCTCTTATAGAGAGCTTATAGATAACCATTGTGGGTGTCCTAAGGGTGTGTTTGAGGAGAAGGAGATTGAGGAGATTGGGAAGATACGCAAAATGAAGTGAGCCATTAACTCATGATTAATTGAGTATTAACTATTTTAAATTTCAAAAATGGATTAATTATGATTTTTAAAGCAACTTTCCTAATAGTAATTTTTTTTTTGCAAAAAACGCACCGTTTAGTAGTTTGAAAAGCGTGCGCGCGGAAAACGAGACTCTCAATCTCTCCTGTCTCCACATAACGAGCAGAGCCTAAGTCCATATATAGCTAAGAAAAATACTATGCGTACTATGTTTTTGGTTATAATCTTTGTACGATCTAATGCGAGAAAACTTTTTTTTACGATTGTTGGAACATGCACCTGTTAACATAAATGTTTGATCGCAAGGACATCATAAGCAAACATCGTATGTGTAGCAGCTCTTAAAGCTGAGTGGCCTACACTCATACGAAAATCTAGAATAGAAAACATATACTAGGATGTGTTTAGTTCCAGCCAAAGTTTGGACTTTGGTTGAAATTAAAGATGATGTGACCGAAAAGTTGTGTGTGTATGACAGGTTGATGTGATGAGAAAAGTAGGAAGTTTGGATGAAAACTTTGGATCTAAACACACCCCTAGTGTACACATGAGTCGTTGTACAGTTGGCTAGGGGTATTCCAAAGCTAGGTGACTAGGTCAGGACCAAGAGAAAACAAGGGCCTGTTTTTAAGTTGGTGAAGTGAAAATTTTTGTGTATCACATCAAACGTTTGACTAGATGTCGGAAGGGGTTTTTGGACACGAATGAAAAAACTAATTTCATGACTCGCCTGGAAACCGCGAGACGAATCTTTTGAGCCTAATTAATCCATCATTAGCACATATGGGTTACTGTAACACTTATGGCTAATCATGGAGTAATTAGACTCAAAAGATTCATCTCGCGATTTTACATGCAAACTGTGCAATTAGTTTTTCTTTTTAACAATATTTAATGCTCCATATATACGTCTAAAGATCGATGTGATATTTTTGGAAAAAGTTTTTTTGGAACTATATAGCCCCAAAAGTGAGAGAGAGAGAGAGAGACTACTGAGAGAGAGTCCTGTGTGTGAGTGAGCATGCAGGTACAGGTTCTCATAGGATCGGAGGCCCGGGTTTCCTGGATCTTGACCGACTGATGGTTCATCTATGTAGCGTGCAACATGTCACCATCACTGGATCTTTGCACGCGCGTGTGCGCAGAGACAGCTTGGAGACACGCATGGATGCAAGGTCATGTAACTAGCAGTACTCAGAATTTTGTTGAATTTCTGAAAAGCCCTAATATGACTGTATATTTATATGAGCTCTTGTAGATTAAGTACTACCTCCGTCCCAAAATAAGTGCAGCCGTGGATATCCGTGTCCAACGTTTCACCGTCCATCTTATTTGAAAATTTTGTGAAAAATTTAAAAATATTTAGTCACACATAAAGTACTATTCATGTTTTATGATCTAATAGCAATAAAAATACTAATCATAAAAAAATCTCAAATAAAACGAACGGTCAAACATTAAACATGAATAGTGCAAAACTGCACTTATTTTGGGACGGAGGGAGTAATAATTTACGGCTTGACGCTAGCTGCCCTTATAGATAGAGAATAAACATGATACTCCCTACGTTTTATATTACAAAGACTTTTTGTAAGTTAAACTTTTTAAAACTTGATTAAGTTTGTAGAAAAACATGATCTTAGTGTTTTCTATATTTTTGATATCAAACAAATATCCTATCAAAATATATTCAATGGAACTAATTTAGTGTTGCAAGAGCTACTATTTTTTCTATAAACATGATCAAACTTATAAAAGTTTTACTTAGAATATAAATAGAGGGAGTAACATGTTTATTCTCTCTCTCTGTCTTTATAGTATACAGTATAAAAAAGGGTCAGCTACTGTACGGGATTCCATTACATTATAGAAGTCACGGGATAACTAAACACCCGGCCGATTTAATACATCCCTCACCCCCCTCGCGGGCCGCATCAATAGTAGGAAAGGAGGGAGCGTGTCGAGGGGAGAGAGGGAGAATAGGAGAGGAGAAATCGGTGGTAAATGGCTCACTGGCTGGTTAGGAAGCGACAACCGCGCTTCCTCCTTGCGGCATGATACCTGATACCTGGTACTTAGCACCTGATACCCCATATCGGCTGATACCTTGCAATCAAGTCTGATACCAGTGGGTATCAGGTTTGATACCTCGAGATATCAGGAATGATACCCGAGGTATCAGGCTTGATACCTAGTACCTGATACCTAAGGTATCAGGCATGGTACCCGATATCAACTGAGGATGACGTACCAGCAAACAATAGAGACGAGCAGCGAGGAGCGCGATGCGGCAAGCTCGAGACACGTAGGAAGCACCTTGCGACCACCTCCACCTTGTCGTCCGTGCCCTGGTCCTCGTCCCCCTCACTCTCAGCCTCGCGTTCTCCCGTCTTCTCCATCCTCAACGAAGACAACGCCAATCTTGCTGTCACAGTGACCTTCCGTTTGCTGACATCACCGATTTCCGATGGCCCCATGACCTCGCCGGTTTCTCTCACCGATGTCCAATCTGGTGTATGAAGGGGGGAGGAGGATGAAGGACGCCTTAGGGTTAGGAACGATATCAATTGGTTCTCTGGCGACTGGACATGGGATCGATGGGGTTGGAGGAGTAGGGGAAGGGAGGGAGGAGGACGATGGCGATGAGCTCAAGGAAAGACGGGGAAGAAAACGGATCTGGGAAACAGTCGGGCTCTATTATATTGAGTCATCCCGTTAGAACGGGAGATCGTTCTATAGTTTTTCGATAAAAAAGGGAGGGAGTAATTATATATGATGGAGATTCAGTGCATTTTTTTCAAAAAAAAAATCATTACAATGGCGTCAATTTTAGAAGGCCACCCCCCAGAAACACTGATGTGATAGAAAAGGTTAGCTTAATAAAACATGCCGACAATTCTTACACACTAGCGAGTAAACCTCATAACACATGCTCAACAACTAGAGACCACAATGATAAATACTCAAAGTGTCATAAATTATTGTACTTGAGCGAGCAAACCTAGTAGGCAAAATCATGCCATTCACAACTTTATCACCACATTAAAAGAGTTTTCCTGACTAAAGCTATGACGTCCCTAACTTCCGCATAAGTTAACTAACTAATTAACCAAAATGGTGTGTTCTTTTTTTTCCTAGTGCTAACACATCTAGCACGTCTACGAAACATCTCATGAGTGCTCCCTCCGTTCATTTTTGTAAGTTGTATTTCAATTTTTCAAAGTAGAATTCGTTACATTTACTGAATGGAATTCATACCAATAGATTCACACTTTAATGTATGTTCACGTAACATTGGTTTTACAGCGATTTAGAATATACTTTTTGAGAAATCTCACTATATATTATTCAAACTTCAATCTTATAGACACTTTGAAATCAAAATGCAGCTTATATGTATGAAAATGAATGAATTATTAATCAAGGTGGATTTTTTTTTATTTGGCATGGAGTTAGCTCGCTAGATGTACTAAGGTCATTTGCTATTAAGGTTATTAGCCGCAGTCAAAAAATTAAATTTTAAAACTTTATTTTAAAGTTGATTTTCATTTTTCTTCTACCATTGTTAATTTATTTTATAAAGTTGGCTTTTATGTCACTGAAAGCACACATATAAAAGTTTTACACCATTTATTTTTTATCTCTAATAAGCATTACGATTTATAATCAGTTGTACATAAAACATCAGTGCACTCTTCCTCCAAGCAACAGAAACCAAATCATTTTGACTTTTTAAAGGCAATATAAGACATGAAAACTTTTACATCATATTTTTTTGTCCATTGATTTGTTGGCGAGTTCTGGAGATGTCCAGTAGTAACTGGTTGTAACTGGCCCTGAAGCCAATGACAGGAACCTGAGCAAACCATCTGAAATACTTTAAAATCAAATTTCACATTTGAACTCTAAAATTATGATTGTGTTAATTTCTTATACCAGCAGTTTCTTTCAGGTTACAGGTTACCTGCTAGTGACCATTATTTGAGTTCAGAATTTTGATTTGAAATTTTGTTCGATTAATTCTGGAAACCTGCCTGATCAATAGTCCAGCCCAGCGGACAGGTATTTCTACAAATATCGGTTTTTAAAACGTTGGTATGTACTTGCAGTGAAGGAAAAAATGTCTTCAATGTGGCAAAAATGAAAAGTATCTATTTCACCTGAAATAACAAGATTGTGATCTGATGTTATTAAGGTATTGTCGAATTAGTTTTAGTTGTGCCTCTTTCATATATCCGACAATATGTTTAGTCGAAATATAATTAATATGCCTTGATTGCACAATATCCAGGTTGGCATGTTTTAGATGGAAGACTATATGTGTAGTTAAACTAGTTACTACATAATGGAAGGTCAATTTAGAAGACATATGTCTTGAACATCCAATCGGTCATGCTCCAATTATTCTTTACCTTTTTTATATGTAAGACAATGCAGCAATGTAATTTCAAAAGTGAGCCACTACTAGAAAAATCTTTTTTCATACCGTTACCCTTTTATTTTTACTGGCAGGTTTGATAAAAATGTGCTTGTGAAAATAATTGAGAGGGATTCCGGTTACCAACCGTTAACGAAAATCAATTTTCACTGGTGGTCACTTAAGAGCTCCACTTGCAAAAATAGAGGTATTTTTGCAAGCGGAGCTCTTAAGTGACTGCTAGCGAAAATACAATTTTCCCTGGCGGCTGTCGAGGACCACCGTCTACAAAAATACTTTCACTATATTAAAATGACCACCGACTGTGACGAATCCATCTCTATCTCCTCCCGAATTCAGCGCCTCGGAGACAACTCCTCCTCTCCGCCTCCTCCCTTGTCCCTCTCCTCCTCCTCCTCCTCCTCCTCCTCGGTGAGCAGCAGCAACTCCTTCTCCTCTCCAGCCGCCTCCTTCCTTCTCCCTCTCCTCCTCCCTCAGCGAGTAGCGGCGCTCCGGGGTTGGCCGGTGACGGGCGGCCGCGAGTGGCGCGGGTCTTTCCCCTCCGCGGTGGCGGGGGCACACTCCTCCTCTTCGCCGTGCGCGCGAGCTCGGGCCGGATCCGCCGCCGCGACGAGGGGGGGTGGATCCGCTGCCACGACGACGGGGTGGCCGTGTAACATCCGGCCTAGGGCTTAATAGGATTAATAGATACTCATATCAACAAGTTGCAACTTCTTTCCGGAAGCCAATCTCTAAAGAACTCTGAGGTTAAGCATGCTTGGCCTGGAGCAATTTCGAGATGTGTGACGACCGGAAATTCTTCCAGGTGGACACGAGTGAGGACAAAGTGTGCAGAAAAGACTTGTGTTAGTATGTGAGGGCAATCTATGACCTATGAAAGCAGCCAGTGTAAGCGGGCCCGGCCTGGAGAGGCGGGACGTTACAAAATGGTATCAGAGGTGCACACGAGTGAGGACAAAGTGTGCAGCGAAAAGACTTGTGTTGGTGTTGAGGGGTGCACACGAGTGAGGAGACAAGTGTGCAGAAAAGACTTGTGTTGGGATGTGAGGGCAGTCTATGATCTATGAAGCTGCCATTGTGTTGGTATGTGAGGGTGCAACAGAGTGAGGACAAAGTGTGCAGAAAATACTTGTGTTGGTATGCGAGGGCAGTCTGTGTGCAGAAAAGACTTGTGTTGGTATGTGAGGGCAGTCTATGACCTATGAAAGTACCATTGTGTTGGTATGTGAGGGGTGCACAGAGTGAGGACAAAGTGTGCAGAAAAGACTTGTGTTGGTATGCGAGAGCATCTGTGTGAAGAAAAGACTTGTGTTGGTATGTAAGGGGTGCAGACGAGTGAGGACAAGTATACAGAAAAGACTTCTGTTGATATGTGAGGGTGCACACGAGTGAGGACAAAGTGTGCGAGAAAAGACTTGTGTTGGGATGTGAGGGCAGTCTATGACCTATGAAAGCTGCCATTGTGTTGGTATGTGAGGGTGCACACGAGTGAGGACAAAGTGTGCAAAAAAGACTTGTGTTGGTATGCGGAGGGCAGTCTATGACCTATGAAAGCTGCCAGATGTAAGTGGGCCCGGTGTAGGATCGCGATGTCGACTAGAGGGGGGGTGAATATGCGATTTAAAACTAAATGATACCTAATCAAAACTAACCTAAGTTGTAGGCTTGGTGAGGGTCAACTCTAACTAAGCAACTAAGTTATGTTTTGCAAACCTAGGGTGATAGTGCTCAATTATATCTCTAGGAAAGTAAATCACACTCCTATGTCAATGTTTAGCATCCTAGGGTGATATGATCTCAAGTTTGTCTCTAGAAATGTAAATTGCACAAATGTAAATGCGACAATCAAATGAGACAAGGAGACAAGAGATTTTTCGCCGAGGTTCAGAAACTCGCCGGTTCCTACTCCCCGTTGAGGCGAGCCCAACTCCACCGCTCAACCACGAAGCCACCGCACGCCCCCTTTGTCAAGGGGTGGGCAAGGCGGGAGCCGGCCCACGGAGAGGACTACCCAAGCCTCGATCACTAGGGTAGTTCTTCCTTCACTCGAAGGTGTGTGAACTCCAAACCACTCACAAACCGGCGCCGGGCCTCCTCCACAATCTTCTCGGAGAGGTCACGGGCAACTCCTCCACAAGCCGTCTAGGAGGCGGCAACCTCCAAGAGTAACAAGCAATGACCCGGCGTGGAGATGATCAATCAAGTGACACACTAGCTCTACAAATGGAAGCAATGCACTTAACTCTTGGCTAATCAACCTCTAACACACTAGATCTATGAACACAAAGCTCAAGTGGGTGTGAGAGAGGTGCAAGGGATGTATGCAATTGAATTGGGTGCCAAGAGAGTCCCCTTGCTGCTGGTGGGGAGTATTTATACTCCCACCCACCAAAACTAGCCGTTGGGGCGAATCCCCAACTTTGTGCTCAACCGGTCTGACCGGAGGTATGTGGCGGTCAAACCGTGCTAACTCTGCAACGGCTAGAACTAGCCGTTGTAGTGCTGTCAGAGGGCCCCATCGCCTGGGCGGTTAGACCGGCGGCTGAGTGGCGGTCAGACCAGCCACGGCTCGGTCTGACCGACTACGGCTCCGTCGCTCTATATCGGCCACCCGAGCAGCACCATCCGCCCTCGGGGCCGATCTGACCGGCATCGCCGCGGTCAGACGTCCTTATGGGCCGGTCAGACCGGCCAGGGCACGCTGAGCCATGGTCAGGCCGGCTCAGTGAATGTTTTTGTGTGTGTGATGAAAATGTGAGCACAGAGAAAATGCAATGACCTAATGTGGCAATTTAATCATCTCTTTGCTAGGTCATTACCCTCTTAATAGTACGGCGAAACTAGAAAATAAACTAGCAAATTTGACGCCCTACACCTCGATCAATTCTAAATTAAAGCACTAGTTTACCGTCTTGTTCTCTTTGCTTTGCGCCGTCAATTTAATCCATCGATAGTCCATCCATGCGCACACATGATGTGGACCTAACTTAAATATTATCTCAATAGCAACGGTTAGTCCACAATTAGCGCTTGTCATTAATTACCAAATTAACAACGGGGGCCTAGATGCTTCACCCGGCTTGGGAGAGGCGGGACGTTACGGCCGGATCCGCCGCCGCGACGACGGGGGAGGCTAGATCCGCTACCGCGACAACCGGGGGGGGGGAGGGCGGAATCCGTCGCCGCAACGACAGGAGAGGCCGGATCGCCGCTGCATGACAGGGAAGGGGGGATCCCCGCCACGACGAGAAGGGAAGCGGGATCCGCCGCCTCGACGACGGGGAGGCTGATGGGAGGGCAGCGACGGGGTGGGAGGGGGGCGCGGATCCGACGGCATGGGTGCTCGGGCGGTCCTGCACGGTGGTGAAGGAAGTGGGTCCGGTGGCTGGCTGCCAAACGACGACGACAGCTCCCGCGAGAATGACGATGGTGGCTACGTGACGATGACGACAACGGCTACCACGACTCCAACCCCTCCTCTACTGCCTGGCGACCACGGCGTGGACTTCGGCAGGCGGCGGCCACGGCGAGGTGTCGCGACGGCCACCGGCGGTGCTTGCGGCTGTGGCAGTCGGCGGCACCATTTTGAATTTTTTTATCCCAAAAATTGGTTTTCACTGGCGGTGCACTTTATTTTTGCCGCCATTTTTTACTAGCAGTTGTCTTAGCATAACCGCTTGTGAAAACACATTATTTTCACTGGCCTTTAGGCACTGGTGGCACCTCTGGCCGCCAACAAAAACCTGTTTTTGCCGCCAGCAAAAAGCCTTTTTTAGTAGTGAGCACGCCAAACCTAGATTTCAGTCCATAGGCAAGATGCTTACATACAAGTATTATTTCATCGAATTTGATGTCCAACAAAATGATTGGCTCTTAAATTGATGAATTATGTTACATTGTAATAATGTTTGACATACTTGGTGGTTTGTTCAGAGTATGCAAGTTTTAAGTATGGTTTAGATTGTGTTATTTTGCTTTTACGATTCATTGTTGCACATATATTTCTTAGTATAATCTGAATATGGCAAGTTAAGTTACCTAAACAAGTATTGTAACCTTAAAATAGGTGAGTTTATACCACTGGGCTGCTAAATTATACTCGTTATTGCTAGAAACAAGGTTGCAAAAGGTCATTTTTTTTTTTTGTCTAAAAAGGTCCTTATGTGTGTGTGTGTTTGTCAAGGATTGATGTGTTATTATCGTACATGTTTAGAGATGGAATTCTGAACATTATATGCTCATATTCGTAATGGAAGGTCTGCATGTGCTTAGATACCAAAGAGTTGGCAACTTTTGTGTTCAAGCGTTTGATACATCTCATTTTTGTCCTTGGATTCAAACCGATCGAGTATTGGATAAAGAGCTGAGCTAAAAACAAAAGAAGGTACTACCTCCATCCCAAAATATAGTAACTTTTGGCTATGAATATAGACACACAGTTGTCCAGATTCATAGCTAAAAATGCTTATATTTTGGGACGAATGGAGTAAAAGTTTGTCCTTTACAAAAGATAAATAGTGAAAACATAGAATAAATCTAGTATAAAATTTCTAAGTGTGTCACAACCAGTTAAAATATTAATTACATCCAATTAGTTAAATCAAAAGCTAGCACACGAAATGAAAAAAAATACTCCATCCGTCCCAAAATATAACAACTTTTAGCCCTCAGGATTTGTCCCAAAATATAACAACTTCTCCACCAACATTCTCTTCACAACCAATCACAACTCTCCACCATTCACTTTTCTCAGCTACCTCCACTACTCATCCAATCACAACCCTCCACCACTCACTTCTACCTACTTTCTTAATAACCGTGTGCAACTCTAAAACTTCTTATATTCTGAGACGGAGGGAGTAGGATTTTACGCTGCCCTAACGAGATATCCACACTACTTAAAAGAAATCATTTTATGGGTGTTTAAATCGGCATTTGCACACGTTTAGCCAACCGCCTATAGAAATGTTGCATTTCCACAAGGGGAGAACAACTGCATGTTAAAATTCATTTTTAGAAGCAATTTTATTAATAATTTTTTTAGAGGCGGTGGTCATATCTTCTCCATCAGCAGTTCAAACTTCAAAATAAACAAAATTTTCTATTTATAATTTGTATTGTATGATTACATGTGTATATTATAAGGTATTTAACTATTTGCCACTTTTATGATGTGACAATTAAGCATTTGCTACTCTTAGTCTATAACATGTGAGCCCCCATATATTTATGATATACGAGTCTAATGACAAATAGTTAAATATCTCGTATATTGTAGACCAACACACACAAATGATAAGCTTTCATTTCCAAATGACACCAAGAACTCAACAAAGGATTCATCATGATATTCATGCTGGTATATTGTAATGTAGCTAGACTGTAGGAGTGCGATATTTATGGTGAATTGTTGATGGATAGATAGGGACCATGCATGCAGTACAAAGATGCTAGTACATGTCATTGATAGCTTTGTCATGTTACCTTTCTTTATGTGACTTTTGCACACCTAATAATAAACCCAATCCACTTTATCTCAATTCATGGCTGGTTATCATTTTAGTGTTTTATTCAGCTAAAATAACCATGCATAATACTACTTTATCTGTTTCAAAATACAACAACCTATCGACATACATATCTAAAATTGGGTGTATTTTGGAACAGAGGGAATAGCTGGTTATTTTCTCCTTAGCTATTGAAATGTTGTGCTATCTTGGGTTGGCTGCAACTGCTCGTCTGCTAGGACGGGGAAAGGAAAGGACGATATTCCTCACCCTGCACTGGTGGAGAAACCCTTTGTAGTCCCGGTTTGTAACCCCCCTTTAGTCCCAGTTTCCAAACGGGAGTACCAATCCGGGACTAAAGATCGCTATCTTTAGTCCCGGGTCAAATAACCGGGACTAAAGATCATCAAAACTTTCATACACATAAACTTCCAACTTTTCCGTCAAACTTTCATTCTTAGTGTGAACTAAACGCACCCATAGACACTTGTGATTCATATAACAAAGTTAGGCAAGTCTATTTATAAGATGAACTGGAATAGATTCATATTCGCAGAAAAAAAAAAGCTTTGCTAAAGGGATTGCGTGAAGTCTCCGCTGCGTTCCATCATCAGCCGCGTGCATCCTCCAACTGCAAACGTGCATTCAATTGCCAAGAGGTTTCCCGTCTTTAGAGATCTAAGGCAGGTCAGCTTGCTCTTTCAATCCCGCGGTACCGTAGCGGGTGTAACAGATCCCGGGACCCTCGTTAAGGCGAAATCAAAATACAGACGCAGCAAGCGGTAGTAGTACTCCGTGTTTATTTATAGGGTTAATTGGCGATCTCGATGTGGACAAATGCAGGCGAAGTTTCCTTGCACGTTCCAAGTAAGTCAACCGACAAGTTGCCCCTCCCTGCTGCTGTGTGACGCGGTAAAAAAAAAAAAAGACCCAACACCAACAGCAGGTACAAAAAGTTCACAAGAAATGAAGTGTGGACATCATCGTCTACCAACCCAAGCTACTATCCAACTTGATGTACTCTACTGTAGGAGTAATTCATTGTCCATTACACATCAGAACCACAATAAATTGTGTGGGCTAGTTCGTCTATATTTACAGTCAGCAACACATAGCCACAGGGAAGTGAGCTTACCATGAGTTTTCTGGTGTGTATTCTTTTTTCTTGAGCTGTTCTTCCCTTGGACTTTGTTGTACAACAATCCTTACTTTTCCTATCACTAACTGACGGACTCATTTCACTCTACAATGCGGATTACTAACCACAAGCAGAAGCTCCAGGGCAGAAGTCAGATCGTTGATATGCCCCTTGCTTTGTCCAAAAACTCGTCCCTGCTTATGCAGCCATCCTTGGTTGGTTTCCACGCATGATATGGCGCCTGAACCTCAGCCCCAACTCTCCTTCCTGATCGCGAGGAATGAGTGCTTGCTCGTGTTCATCATCGTCAGACGCTGTAGTTGTTCCAGGTTCACTTGAACGGGGTGAGTCCTCACCAAAGTTGTGCAGCCTCCGCCCAATCAGATAACGGTCATCCCTAATGGAATTGTGGAGATTGGTGAACCAAACATGGAATCTCTTGCCACAGAAGAACAGCGCGCTGAATATCAGGCAGCCAAGCCACGCGAAACGGTAGACCGCTGAGTTCACAATGAGTGGGTAACCAAGCACTGGGAAGACACCCCTTGCAAGAACATATGGAACGCAGAGAGCTGTAAGGAGCTTGGTGACGATAGGCATTATGATTTCATGCAGGACCCATAGACCTCTCAAACGGGAGAAGCCATCCTCTCTAACCCTCTCAAACTTCGTCCTCCAGCTTTCATCAACCAAAGGTGCCATTTGATCCAACATAACCTGGAAACAATATGTAAGCCAAATGATCAGCACAAACCTACCTCAATGACCTCTAAGGAGCACAATCAACAAATTAACTGAGGTGACAAAATGATCACAAATTTGTGTAATCTTACCAGCCTAGTCCATATTTTTAAGAATATTAATCCAAGAGCCCAATCCTGATACAACAGGAAAACCGGACTCTCGTCAATAGGCACCCTCATGGGTACAATGACCAGTAACTCAAACAGGAGTCCAATCAACACAGGAATAACAAAGATCTGAAAAGGATATAACATTTCTCGTTAGATATAAAGGTAGCCTCCAAAAGTACCCATAAACTATATAACAACTTCTAGTTAAAGGACTCTACACTCTTCAACCATGGTTCGATAAGCTTAAAGCCATAAATACAGAAAAAGAAATTCAGCCCAGATGATTTACCCATATTGACAGGAGAGCAGAACTCTTCACAACAATAGAGCACCACTTGCAGATTTGTTGCACTAGGAAGGCCAGTCGTCGTGATCGAATGTAATCAATTGCATATCTGGTTCCAGCTGCTGCACTCCAGATAATATAACATCCAATGCTGAAAGAGAATAAATCTAACAAAGAGAAACAATTTACCATGGTGTTAGCAAATATGAAGATAACCAATATTGTAAACACGGAAAGCTATCAAGCAAAAAAAATAATTGAACATATTAACATCAGCAAATTACCATTGCACTTGATGCCATGTGTGATTGGCAGGCGGGGAATAGCCTCAAAAACCAAACGACCAAGTGAGATTGGAATAACAATCATTCCAGCATTGAATATCAGCAGAGTCATCCATGCCAGTACAAGCAAGAGCACAATCCGAAGGACGAAACCATACCTTGAAAAGGATCATATAATTGAGCCACAGATATAATAATAATATGATAATGCTATAGATGCAAAATAATATCTTGGGTTCTTGACTGACCTTCTAGATTTTTCTAAATAAAACATACGAACATCGAGGGAACAATAAACACCATATTTACTTTTTTATAGTTACAATTTAATAAAAGATGTGAATATTAAGAGACAATATTTACTTTTTGTATTTACAGTTTACTACTATTTGAATCATTACTCAATTATATTCAAACCAGTGTAGTTACTGTAAATATGAGATGATAGTATAGTGTGTGCGAGTTTAAGCATTTACGGAAAAAATAGTTACTCTTTTACACATATCTAGATATTATACTTACTCTGAATCTCCCTGGTCATCAACATCAGATTCTTCAGCGACCTCGTTACTGTCATTGGCATTACCCCTGCCATTCAGATTATCAGCAACATGTTGTATCATACGCTGCTCCAGCTGTGGGGCAACCATTTCCCGGCCACCATGTACCCTATCTCTACCTGCTCTGCCATTCCAGTTCTCTTGCCCACCATTTTCTTCATGTCTTGGCAGTAAGAAATCAGTTAAGCCTAATGCCCAACCAACAGCAGCAAACCAATGATGCAGAAGTGCTTTAATTGTTGCACGAGGCTTGAAGTGCTCAATTGCAAACGGGATGCATATTTGGAACAGAAGCACATCAACTGGGATCTCTGTAAATGGGTCAAAAATGCTGCAAATCCACAACAACAATGTAGGTTTAAAAAACTAAAATGAAAAAGGAACAAAATAAATAAATACACACACACACACACACACACACACACACACAGAGATGATACTCACGTGATGTCCAGAGGAAAAATCGATGGAGCTACTTGCATGGCCAGTTTGACAGGTAAGAAAACAAGCATCACAATCAAGCTTCCATACACAGCAACAGACAGAAGAACTCGCCGGGCATGTTTATGCACAGGATCATCAATCAAATCCCTAAACGGATTGTAATTTGGATCGGCAGGGTCCCGCAAGAAATAAAGAACACCATTGCGCAGTACCTATCATAGAGAGTCAGTGAGAATGAGATCCATGAGAATTTACGAATCTGATAGTATTTTTACATAATGAAACAGATTGATTCCATAGATCGCTTGTTTTCTTTTATGTCCTCAGTCTTATGTGGTAGTGTGATTCCTGTTATTGTTCTTGTTTTAGGACTGGGGAAAACACTGTCAGTTCAGGTTAGGACTTCGGAATGCATTATGCTGTTATGTACTTAATGTAGTTCCTGTGAAATTCGAATTTTGTTTCATTTGTACGATCTATTGTACTCTGGTAGGTATGATGATCCAAGCTATGTGTTGCTACGTTTGTGGATAAATTGGACTAGAATTTTCTTTTCCAGACCATATTGGAATAAAATATCATCAAGTTCATAAAGAACTGGGGTATATACATCCCTACATGCTAAAAAATTTGTCCAATCTCCATTGGTTTCTGTCATATGTTGCTCCGTAATTGATTGGCTGAAGAAAACTCAGAGTGAAGGAGTAATTAATTAATGAGTAAAGTACATGGCGGGGTGTGTCATCTAGATCGCTAAACTCTTAAAACGTAGATTCAGGTATCAAAACTTGTCAAATGTGTCATCTAGGTCCCAATTCGTCACAGCCTCTCTAGGATCCTATGTGGCGCTGATGTGACATGCCACACGGATGTGACGTGGTATCATCTTGATTAAAAATTGGTCCCACATAAAATTTTTCCTTGTTTATCTTCTTTTCTTCTTCTCCTTTTTCTTCTTTTCTTCTCCTTTCTCTGGGACTGTGGTGCCCTACAGTTTCAGTGAGAGGAAGGAGAAGAAAGAAAAAAAATAGAAGGAAAAGAAAAGGAAAGAACAAAAAAGAAAAATTTTTAAGTGAGTTCCATTTTTTAAGTTAAGATGATGCCACGTCACATTCGTGTGGCATGCCACGTCAACGCCACGTAGGATCCTAGAGGGACTGTGATGAATTAGGACCTAGATGACACACTTTGACAAGTTCTGTGATCTGAATATGCATTTTGAGAGTTTGAGGACCTAGATAACACACCCTTACAAGTTTAAGGACCGCTTGTGCATTTTACTCTTAATTATTACTCCTATTTAAATTGAACTAACAGACGTTAAATAAAATAACAAAATAAAGGGCGAATTTGAACCATGCCACACAAATTTTGCAAAATTTGTGATATGCCACCCTGACCCACATGTCATTGACTCATGTGGGTCCTACATGTCATTGAGATACGGGTGGCATATCTCAAATTTTACAAATATAGGGTGGCATGGTTCCAACAAACCCTTAAATAAATGAGATGGTGGGAGTACTAGCCAAGTGAGGCTTGAGAGCCAAGAGTTGACAGTGGCTTAGCATGAGCTTAAATTAGGCCTGGTGTGAGTATGAGATGGTGTTGGATTTGGCCCATGGGCTTTTCCCGTCTCTCTCTCCATCTACCAGACTAGCTAGCTGCTCTTTTATTTTATTTTTTTTAAAAAGGTTGTTTCTAATTGAGGCGAACATCCTACTTTAATTCTGTACGAGCATCCATTAGAGACATTCGCATTGGAACGAAGAAATCCTTTAGGAGTGTCCATATGTGTATTTGTTGTTATTTTTATATCTCATAGACAAAGTGAGTTTGGACAAGACTTTCTATGTGGTTATGTAACATCATCTCATCTATATATGGGATTTTTTTTTTCTGAATTTAGACGATTTTTTTGTTAGGGTTTACATAAGTATTAGGTTTTCCATAATACATGTACCCTTCGAGTGATCACTAGAATTCTAATATAAGTGCACTCGCGTGTGAGAAATTGTGGGTGAATGGATTTTATTTTAAGAAACACAGTACAAACGCAAGAGCTCATAACGGGTAATGAACATACACAAGTACACCCAAGTCAACGCCTCTCTTTCGATCGGTATGTCGCCCACCACTAAAAAAATAATTGACCGTAAAATGTGAACATCGGTGTCAAACCTAGAACTTAAATCCTGATGGGTTGGTTCCATCATAAGGAATCTAATCGGTTGAGCTACTTAATTTATTTAATTTATTGTAGTGCAACAAAGGATGATGAAATGGTAAATATCTATCATTGCAATTTTTTGTGGTATTATTGTAGTGTATTATATTTACGTGGTATATTTCTAAAGTCAATATTTTGATAGTTTGGAACCGATATCCCCATAAATATATTCACAACCTATCTTTCCACGGTTCTTGATTCCCCACGGTGTCGCGGAGAGATCCGCGTGATCCGGCGAATCGCTGTTGTTTTTCCGTTGAGGTTGCTTTTGTTTAGGCTAGGCGATGGTGCGTCGAGTTCGTGCGCGTAGGTTTTTAGCGCGTAATCACTCTGTGGAGCCGAGCTGCCGCTGTATTAGTTTGTGGAGACGCGGGAGACGATTTGCTGCCGTGTTAGAGGCCGGATTTAAGCATGTAGAGATATATGCATATATGCGATGCCCTGATGGATGATCTATGTGCAGCTGACGAAAGTGTTGTGAATTGGACGCATGATGTGAAAATTTTGAATAGTGGGTTTAGAGTCCAGAATTCTGGGTGTCGTTTGGATATTGGTTATGTACTTTTGTGAGACTACTTCCATATGCAACTGATCATGTTTGATGTCCAAACATCATGTCCGAACTGTTCCTTTGTTTTTTAAATATAACGAAGGGAAGATTTCTAATGAGAAATTGTTGCAAACACTGCCACATCCTTATAAGTATATCAGGAATTCAGGGTATACGCCACTGTGTTTGTAATGAGTCAAAGAGATTATTTGCACATAATATATCAGTGAACTTCTGTTTCATCTTACGGAACTAACTGATTTGTAATTCACCTACTCCAGGTGATGAGATGACCAGGATATTCTGGCAGTCTATCAAGGATAAGGTAATGAATATATCTCCTTATCTGTTTTGTGATTAATCTGATATACTTGCTAATTTTTTTTGTGTGTTTTTTCCTGTTTTTCTCTTGTATGTAGTAAGCTGACAATCTTGTTTATTTCAGCTTATCTTTCCATTTTTGGATCTGGACATTAAGTACTATGACTTGGGAGTTCTCCACCGTGATGCAACTGATGACAAGGTCACCGTGGAGGCTGCAGAGGCTACTCTCAAGTAAGGAATTTAAGATATTTTAAAGTCAGTGCTAAGAAGACAATTTGTGATCACACTGTTTTCATTGATTTGTGTGGAATTCAGTTTGGTGTGTCCATCTTTAATTATTAGTAAATGGCAATCTGCGTATTGTGGTAGATACTCGTAGGACCTTTCTGGATCTAGCTATAATAGTACACACTTTGATCGTACAACTATACCGTATGTATGTTTCACTATTTTTGCATATCGCTTATCTTTCTAATCCAATGCCGTGCAGGTACAATGTGGCTATTAAGTGTGCAACGATTACTCCAGGTATATTCGCCTTTTATCTTATGCAGCTAAAAGATATATTCTTCATTTGACTCTTATCTCTTACTATTTCAACACTATTCCAGATGAGGCTCGGGTTAAGGAGTTCAACCTAAAGCAAATGTGGAAGAGCCCAAATGGCACGATTAGGAACATTATCAATGGTAAGCTGGTGCCATTAGTTTGATATAACACACAGGAATTGGTTGTTGACATTTCCCTTTCTTGCTACCTTTGACTTTTCTCTTTCTTTTTACCTTTAGGCACTGTATTCAGAGAGCCAATTATATGCAAAAATGTCCCAAGGCTTGTTCCAGGTATTTAAGAGGATATGAATCTATTCTTTATTGAATGAACTAAGTTCATCTGAAAACATTGAACCATTGGTGAAACCAGGATGGACTAAGCCCATTTGCATTGGAAGGCATGCTTTTGGTGATCAGTACCGAGCAACTGATGCAGTTCTGAAGGGGCCTGGCAAGCTCAAGCTGGTTTTTGGTATGGTTGCTTGGCTACACTTTATTATTTGTTCTTCGCTGAAGTGATGTGAGTAAAATTCGATCTCATTATATCTGTCTGTTCTTACAGAGGGAAAAGACGAGCAGATTGATCTTGAGGTGTTCAACTTCACTGGTGCTGGAGGAGTTGCTTTGTCTATGTACAACACTGATGAGGTGCTGTAAACTCCATATTAGTTTTCTTTAGTTGAAAAGCAATGTGTTTTTCTGACCATTCCTGTAACTGTTTTATAGTCAATCCGAGCTTTTGCTGAAGCTTCTATGACAACTGCTTATGAGAAGAAATGGCCGCTTTATCTTAGCACCAAAAACACAATCCTGAAGAAATATGATGGAAGGTAGTACATTATTGCACATTTGCACCTACTATTTATTCAAATCTTGGTTTATGTATCCAGGCTATGAATGTGTATCTGACTAATATTTTCAGGTGACATATAACCGGTGTGATATATCTTGGTTTATGTATCCAGGCTATGAATGTGTATCTGACTAATATTTTCAGGTGACATATAACCGGTGTAATATTTTTTGATGATGCAGGTTCAAGGACATTTTCCAGGAGGTCTATGAAGCTGGGTGGAAATCCAAGTTTGAGGCTGCCGGAATATGGTAGGTAACTTGTTTTGTTGTTTCAAATTCTCTGAGAAGCTTTTCTCACATATGTGATGATCTTGACTTCTGGTAGGTATGAGCATCGTCTCATTGATGACATGGTTGCCTATGCACTTAAGAGTGAAGGGGGCTATGTGTGGGCTTGCAAGAATTACGATGGAGATGTGCAGAGTGATTTCTTAGCTCAAGGTACCAATATGCTAACTTCTGAACCATGCATTACATGTGCAAAAAATGTTATCCTTTTTCCTAGTTGCATGATAAACAATGCTGACTGTTAAATAATTCACTGGATCTATAAATGTGCAGGCTTTGGTTCATTGGGTTTGATGACATCAGTATTGGTATGTAACTATGTATATAACTTCTACTTTATTGTTCATGACTAAATATTGAAAATACTGTTTTAGGGTGTTGTCTTCTGTACAGTGGAAAGCCTTAATTTTGATTGAACCCCGCCTAATTTGTGTGTATATATTTCTTTCTGAATTTCTTAACATGACACTACTTTGTTTAATATGTAGGTGTGCCCTGATGGAAAAACAATTGAAGCTGAAGCTGCCCATGGCACAGTTACCCGTCATTTCCGTGTTCACCAGAAGGGAGGTGAAACCAGCACAAACAGCATTGCTTCAATCTTTGCTTGGACCAGAGGACTTGCACACAGGTACAAGTCCTACCTACTTTATGTCTCTAGCACTTGGAATTATTTGTTAGAAGTATTATCTTTGGTCAGCTATATGGTGAATTAGCATCATCTTATTGTTTCGCCAAATACCAAAAATAGCAAAGTAGCTCATACCGTTCTTTGCTTGGGCCTGGCTCTCTTGAGTTGGATGATTAACTCATGGCAAATGCATTGTTTGTGCCTTGCAGGGCAAAGCTTGACGACAATGCTAGACTTCTTGACTTTGCACTGAAACTTGAAGCTGCTTGCGTTGGAACTGTGGAATCTGGGAAGATGACCAAAGACCTTGCTCTTCTTATTCACGGATCTTCAAAGTATGTTATGCTGTTCGGTTTTTGCCTCATGCACTTCAGTTGTGTTTTTTCTGCAAAGTTTTGTTCTATGATAAAAGAACTCATTGTGTTTAATTTATTTTCCTTTTTGATTTGTAGCGTCACAAGAAGCCATTACCTGAACACTGAAGAGTTCATTGATGCGGTTGCTGCGGAGCTCCGGTCAAGACTGGCAGCCAACTGAGCTTTTTACAAGATACTCTTGCCAATTTCAGTGCTTCATTTCCCTTCTTTTAAAGTCATTTTGGCTGTATCACCATTACCATTCGAGTTCTCATTCTGGATTGAATGAACTTTTACAGCATCGGTACAAATTGTTGTCGATCCAAGCAGTCCATAGATGCTGATATCACGTAGACGGGACCTCCCAAATAAAGGATATATAGAACAATTTGTCATTGCTGATAGTTGTTTTATCCCTATCAGTTAGCGTCCGGCTGGAGAATTATCTATGTTCCTCATTTGGATGGTTTGATAATTTCTTGATTGATAATTCGTACCTTGGAATTTGGGCTGAAGGAAGCATGGTGCACCATTCGAAGTTTAATTGTGTTGTCATTAAGGGGTTGAAGTAAACTGTGAATTCTGTAATTGCTTCTAGCAGCCGCGTATGATCTTTCAGCCTTGCAGAGCCCTCATGCCAGCCGTGCAGGGGGACGATATCTTCTGAACTCACAGGATTTTTTCCAAACTGTAACGCGTCAGCCTATACCTATCGACTTGCTGTCGTGCTGGGATTGTTCATTGTCGTATGCCCCAAATGGCAGCACGCGCTACCACCTCTCACCCGCCGGATAACAACCAGGCCAGGTGGTTCATACTGCACGCCGGCCATTATCACAGATGTGCGGACCTTGGGTTGTGATGTTTATCCTGCTGCATGACTACTGGGCGCCGGCCAAATCGTACGTCGTGGTCGCCTGAGCTGCGCTGCCGCGACACGAGTCCAGCGCCCGACGCCGATGTGTCCCGCCACGTTCCTCCTGACCCATGCCACG
>CM020188.1:21108786-21122016 GCA_009805545.1 Oryza longistaminata | reverse complement strand
ACGCACGCACGCACTGCTGCTACTGCTCGCTCTCGCCTGCTTCCCCTAATCTTCTCCCGGGCCAGGGGGGAAGAGGGGCGGAATCCGGGCATGAGCTTTGGAGTTGGAGATCACTTCGGCGACGGCGTGGTCCCCGCCGGCATGCAGTTCCCGTACTCCGGCGCTGGCCCGGGCGTCTTCGCGTCATCGCCGGCGCTCTCCCTCGCGCTGGTACGCGCGCCTTCTTCGCTGACGTGCTGGGGTTTTTGTTTTTTGTTTTTTTGGTGGCGGTGCGGTCGAGTGATTCAGAAAGGCGCGTCTTTTCTTTGGTTGGTTCGGTTTGTCGCAGGCGGACGCGGTGGCAGGCCGGAACAGCGGCGGCGGTGGGAAGATGGTTACCGCGGCCCATGGCGGCGTCGGCGGCGGCGGAGGAGGAGGACGCGCGAAGGCGAGGGACGCGTTGGAGGTGGAGAACGAGATGAGCCGGTCCGGGAGCGACCACCTCGACGTCGTCTCTTGCGGCGACGCGGGCGGCGGCGGCGGCGGCGACGACGATGACGAGGACGGCGAGCACGGCAACCCGCCCAAGCGCAAGAAGCGGTACCACCGCCACACGCCGCAGCAGATCCAAGAGCTGGAAGCGTAAGCGCGCGCGCGCCCCCACCCACGAACAACGATTCGTTGCATTCTCCTGTGCTTGGCTGCTTGCTTTGGCTCATGCATGGATACTGGCTCATCGGTGCAGGATGTTCAAGGAATGCCCCCACCCAGACGAGAAGCAGCGCGCCGAGCTGAGCAAGCGGCTCGGCCTCGAACCCCGGCAGGTCAAGTTCTGGTTCCAGAATCGGCGCACGCAGATGAAGGTAAGCGATCGAAACGAGCAGCACCCATCTTTGCAGTCCGATCGATGGTGCAGTGCAGTTCTTGACACTGTGTGGTGATTGAATTGGCAAAGATGCAACTGGAGCGACACGAGAACGCGCTGCTGAAGCAGGAGAACGACAAGCTGCGCTCCGAGAACCTGTCAATCCGGGAGGCCACGAGCAACGCGGTGTGCGTTGGCTGCGGCGGCCCGGCGATGCTCGGGGAGGTGTCCCTGGAGGAGCACCACCTTCGCGTCGAGAACGCGAGGCTCAAGGACGAGCTCAGCCGAGTGTGCGCGCTCGCCGCCAAGTTCCTTGGCAAGCCCATCTCTGTCATGGCGCCACCGCAGATGCACCAGCCTCATCCTGTGCCGGGCTCGTCGCTGGAGCTTGCGGTTGGGGGTATCGGTTCGATGCCATCAGCCACGATGCCCATCTCGACGATCACTGATTTTGCTGGCGCCATGTCCAGTTCAATGGGCACGGTGATCACGCCCATGAAGTCTGAGGCTGAACCATCGGCAATGGCTGGCATTGACAAGTCCTTGTTCTTGGAGCTAGCAATGAGTGCAATGGATGAGCTAGTCAAGATGGCTCAGATGGGGGATCCGCTATGGATTCCAGGTGCATCCGGACCTGCCTCGTCGGCGAAGGAGAGTCTAAACTTCGAGGAGTACCTAAACACCTTCCCACCTTGCATCGGGGTGAAGCCTGAAGGGTATGTATCAGAGGCATCTAGAGAATCTGGCATTGTCATCATTGACGATGGCGCCGCGCTTGTGGAGACCCTCATGGATGAGGTTGTGCTTGTGCCACCTTACCCCCTTTCATGTTTCTGTTGCTTGTTTGTTTGGACTCAACTGTAGTTTGAATTCTTGCGACAGCGACGGTGGTCCGATATGTTCTCATGCATGATTGCCAAGGCATCAACCACTGAGGAGATTTCTACTGGTGTTGCTGGGAGTAGAAATGGTGCATTGCTTCTTGTGAGTGATGAACATTCTGTTGTGGCCATCCCATGAGTTTCATGTGGTTAATCATACTAGCATAACCCCTGAATGGTAAATTTCGATCATTGCAACAGATGCAGGCAGAGCTACAGGTGCTTTCTCCTCTTGTGCCTATTAGAGAGGTGAAGTTTCTCAGGTTCTCCAAACAGTTGGCTGATGGTGTATGGGCTGTAGTGGACGTTTCGGCTGATGAATTGATGAGGGATCAGGGCATTACTTCTGCATCCTCCACTGCAAACATGAACTGCCGAAGGCTGCCTTCTGGTTGTGTGCTGCAGGACACTCCAAATGGGTTTGTTAAGGTACTTAGACTGATTATCTTTGTTAGCTCCTGCTCCTTAGATATTATTAGGTAACTGTCTTAAACCGTGATATCCTTGACTAGTTCACTTCAGGGTAGTATGTGGTTTTACATCTATTAATTCACACAAGTCAGCATGTTATCGGTTGACGTGAAACTCATCTACCTTCCAAAGTCGCAGCTCGGTAGTACCCACGACGCTGCCACTAGAAGTCTGTCAAAACCAGCCATATTAGTTGCAAAGCTTGTTAGCTCTACTCATATGATAATTATACATTTGGAGAGTGCTTTATTAGTTCAGGCTCTCTGCAACTAACATGACACTCATGGAAAAGAGTATTCATGTATTCTTTCATAATGTTTCAAATAATATATGTTAGTTTAATGTGTCATCTGGTGATCACCATGCAATATTTTGTTCGTATTCACAAGTCATGGCGTAGGCTCATGTCTCCTATAGATATGTTGTGGTTATGAGTCCATAATCCGAAGTAAAGTATTGTATTGGTCAGCGGGGAGGGGAGTAAATAAATGATTTAGGAATACTTAAGTGGTTCTGAGATCCAACACTTTTCCCCAAGTACGCTCCCTTGCTTTTGTTTAGTCCTGAGTTCAGTTCTCCTAGGGGATTAGATACTTCTACTCCTGGGATGGTGCCCCTTGGGTAACTTCTTGTCCGCAGTTTAATCGATGTGTCTCCTCGTTGAAATCTTGACTGCTTCCTCTATTGTTTTGTCTCAATGTAAAAGTCCTCTTCACCTTGGGTTTTGTACCAGAGTTTTATATAGCCTTGATCCAAATTGCTCTGGGGTCGCAACTGACATAATAGACTATAAGTCAGCTATAATCAGGTGTGAAGGAGAAAAAGAGGAGAAAGAAGAGAAGTGAGCTACAGATTTACAGCTAATTGCACCACGAACTCCTAAACGTTAGGTATGAGAGGTAAGATCAAGTATTAATGGTATGATATATATTTATAGTTAACTATTGTACGAATATACTGTTAGATTAGTTATAAATTATTTGAAGCTAGTGATTAGTTATACTATTAAACTTGGGACCCTTTGAATCGAAGGATTTAGATATGAATTCTAGGGCCCCTTTTGAATAGCAGAAATGAAAAAATAGAGGAATATGAAAAATGCATGATTCTAATAGAAATATAAGTGCAAAACTTACACAACACAGGGAAAAAGGTTGCTTGATTGGATCATAGGAAAAACACAGAAATTAGATGAGAGAGATTTAAAGAAAAATTTTCTAAGAGCCTGGAGCTCTTGCTAAATTTTCTTCAAAATCTGTACTGGATTGATATTCCATTAGAATTTCAAAAGATAGAATTTGATTCAATCTTTTATTATAGGATTGAAATCTTTCAAAAATTTTATGCTTTTCCTCCGAGTCAAATGGATTCTTATAGGATTTAAATCCTATAGGAATTTTTTTCTATGTGACCATTTGATTCAAAGGAATGATGTTTTTCAAATCATATGACATTTCTATGGAATGACTTATTGCACATAGATTTTGGAGTAAACTTAGCAAGAGCTATAGTCTGTTGGAAAATTTTCTTTTAAGCCTATCTCTAATTTCTGCTTTTTACGTGCGGTGCAATCAATCAACCATTCATGTATTTTTTTTACACTCGCATTCACATCAGAATCATATTTTTCTCGTATTTATCTTTTTTTTTTCGAAACTACAATTCAGAGGGTCCAACAATTCAGAGGGTCCATACTCCTAAGTAATCCAGCTTTGGGGGCTTCAAAAAAGAAAAAGAAAAAACTAATCCAGCTTTGGCAGAGCCCCATGCACCGACCTGTAGTTGCATCAGCAAACCATGGCTGGACGCGTGGACGGATAGGAACAGATCGAGCGAGGTAGTGTACGTGCGTGCGTGGCGGAATATATGGTATCATCGTGAAGCAGATCGAGGCCGGAGGCGGTTGCCGGCAACGGCCACACGCGCACGGCGCACACATGGTTTCATCTCGCCCAAAACCAAAACCACGTCCCCCGCCCGCCGCTATCTGCCTCCATCGTCCACTGATTTCTTCTTCATTCCGCTACATCGATCTCTTGGGTCTTGGCTTGCCTGCCTATAAATTCGCAGGCCCCCATGCCTCTCCCAATCCAACCCATCCATCTCTTTGCTTGCAGCTTGCGGCTACACCTGTGATCTCTCTCGCTCGTCGATTGGCTTGCCTAGCTCTGTCTCAAACTGCTCTAGTGCAGTTCAGCAAAAACTATAAGTGACTGAAACTAATTTACATGGCAACGGTGACCCGTGCACACCTGGAGCAGAGGCTCGCCCTCGCCAAGCGCTGCTCGCGTGGTACGTGTAGTAGTCATGAACTACAATGTTCTTCGTCTTTGCGTTAATTGAATTCCATGGCACTTATTAACTGAATATATATCGACTGATGCATATATACGTGCGTGCTTTGTGAATCTGCAGAGGCGAACATTGCAGGGGTTAAGGCGGCTGCCGTTGCGACCATCGCTTCTGCAGTTCCCACCGTGAGTAAACTCTCTTTATATCTCTCTCTCTCACACACACACAAATGCGTCTTCTTCAGTTCTTGCTGCTAGCTTTTGTGTGATTTCTTCAGTCTTCATTCATCAGCAGAGCTCATCAGGTACATGTACTAACTTATTATCTGCATATGTGTGTGGTTTATTTCAGCTGGCGAGCGTGAGGATGCTGCCATGGGCGAAGGCCAACATCAACCCGACGGGGCAGGCGCTGATCATCTGCACGGCGGCCGGGATGGCACCCCCCTTTTACATGACCCTAGGGGTCTATTTATAATCCCATTACAGGGTCCCCTATTAGGGTTTAGGTTTTACAGGGGAATTTACATGGTTGCCCTTATGAAAGGGACATTTACATGGGTATATAGTGTAATTGAGGTACATGGGTCTCTAGTGGGCCGACTGGGGAACGCTGGCCCAGTGGCCCCTGGGCTTGATCGGCTAAGATGGCCTCTTGGGCCTCCTTGAAGTTGAACTTGCTATGGCGAAGCCATTCGCCTTCGCCATACATTCTTCGCCATACAGTCTTTGCCCAAGATACCTCCAACCTTGTGGGATACCAGCACGATCCTTCGCCCTTCGCCGTCTTTGCTTGATAGTCTTCGCCATGGGGACTTCGCCCCGACAGACTCGACGTCTCGGGCTTGAACCTCCACTGGTTGCATGGTTTCGGCACGTCTAGTCGAAGGGTCTCATGACATACCGCCATTAGTTCCCTTCATGAACTTCAGCCCCAGTTGGCTTTGGGATCTTGGTTTGAGGTTCTGACGACGTGTTCATCAATGGCGGAGGTGGCCTTCCTGACATGTTTACCGTGTTCCACCGGGCGTGCCAAAAGCGTGTTGATGTGAAAAACACGAGGCCTGGGAGATCTGCTTAACTCCAGTGCAGGTCCCAAATCTTGCCTTTAGGTTCGTGAGCGTGCCAAGTTCATTTGATCCTGCAATCAACAAGAAATAAAGACAAAGAAACCGCGGTTAAATCCATAAATGATAGCCGATCGGCTAGTTGCCGATGACATATCATTTATCTCTGAGCCGATGTCATATTTGAATCGATCGACAGATATAAATAAGTAACAAAAGACTAAATCTACATGATCGGCTGTAGATATTAACAACTTATAATCCTTATATCGATATATACTTCAACCAAGTGATTAGGATAGATCAGTCGCCATGCCGAGACAGTAAATCACTTAGATTGAAATATATATTAACAACGAGATTATAGATGCTCATAGCATAGCCGATCAGATAGATCTAGCATTTATCGGCTAATACTTCGATACCACTCTATATTAAGATATTAAAGCAAGTAAAATATATCAAAACGGAAGCCTAACATACTTTGTTGTACTAAGATAATAATATAAAAGGCAGATCTAGCATGTCAATTAAGCACATGAAATATAAGGCTAAATCAGGTAAGATCGGCTGAAACCCTGATACTACCCTAATCGGCAACCAAAAGCAGGCTAGAGGTTGAGATTCTAATCACGACTTATGAAGTCAAACTCAAGTGATGCAGCTATAAGTATGAAAAGAAGGACAATATCTAGACAATCAAGCCGTTGGATGTTTCATAGAGTGGTGAATATCGTATATAATCTAAGTCAACGTTGGTATTTAACCTGATCGGCTAACTTCTAGCAACAGATATTAGCCGATTGAAGGTTAGATAACAATATTGCCTAAGATTATATAGAATATATGACAACTCGACGAATTACATAAATAAGATTATAGTATCATAAAGATGGAAGCACTAATCCCGAGAACGTAAGCCGCCATAACAAGTTTTACCTCTATTTGAAAATCGAAACCGATGCAGCTCAACCCGAAAGCAAGAACTTGTCAAACAAAACGAAAGTAAAGGGTGGCGATGCCGCCGAGATTGTATTTGAACGTATGTTTTTTTCTATTACATGGGGCTCGGGGTCTATTTATACCCGAGATTACAAAATATGTTCATGTCGGACACGACTCTTATCTCTAACAAACTCTAAGATACCATTAGTCATTGTGGCAGACTTTTGCCCAAATATATCTCTAAGGAAATTACATGAAAATATCCTAATTAATAGATACAATTGCCTTCTTAGGACTCAATCCAATGCATGGCAATCCTCATGAAGCACATTAACTCAACCCGACAACGTGTACCACATCACGTTGTCGGACTCGGCTCAATGGCTAACCTTGTTCAACTCGGACTCTACCGATCCCAGTGCAGCCGATTCGGACTTTAGCCGATCCTCGCTCTGATTCTGGAACGATTTCCATCTTGGTTTCCGCCTCAGTTTTATCTCCATCTCCGATACTGAAATTACCAAATTTGGTTGTTAACAGCACGGAATACGTTGTAGCACTTCACCTTCGGGTGACCCCAAAAGGATATCGAACTCAGGGAACGTGTGTAATCTACCTAAGGCTAAGACTATCCAAGGACAACAACTGATGATAGGTAGGCTATAGGCTAGAGAGGACTTTCTATGTGTTTTAGTTACCTACGCTAAGCAAAGATAATTCCCTATCTCTGTTGCTTCGGGCCCGATCCCTGCCTGGTCTGCCAGCGTGGTTCCGGCTATAGCTCTATGATGTATCCGATCGTGGTGGATTACTGGGACGGAATTCAGGGCTGTCACCACCTACCGCCTACCTCTGAAAATCCGTGGGATAATACAACAAACAATGGTCACCTCTAACCTAGACACCACGTCTAAGTTATTAATTACTACTCTAATACTTGTACAGGAACTTCCTTCTTTATCCAGAGTCCTAGTACTAGAGCACTTAGTATGAATACTAACACATGAACCCGCAAAGATGAAAATCTATCTTACTTAGACAAAGTAATTAAATAACTAAGAAAGGAACACGAATGCTTACTTTATAGAAGAAGTTCTCTGAACCCGGAGCAGAGTGTACCGAGGTAGAAGTCAGATGAGCGCCAAACTTCCGGCACTCCTCCAGAGCTTCCCTCCATTCTCTCCATCTCCGGCTGCAATTTTTGGTCGCCGCGGGTTTCCTCCCAAGCCTAAACCCTCTCCTCTCTCTCCTAGGGTGACGTCGCCGCCCGTCCAACCCTTCGCGTCGCCGGTCATGCGCCGCCGCCTTCGCCTTCCGCTCCGGCCGCCATACCCGGGTGAGGTTCCCCTCTACTCCCTTCTTCCCCTTTCCCCCGTGTGCGCCATCGTTCTCCGCGCGTGCGCCGTCGTCGCCTTTGGCCGACGCCGCTGCTTCCGCGCTGTCCGCGCCGCCGGCCTCCCGCGCCGCCGGTTGCCGTCGCCGGCGACCGCATGCCGCCGCCGCTCGCCATGCTTGGCTGGTTGGCTTGAAGCCGAGCGAGCCAGGCCGGCGCCTTCCTCCTCCCCTTTGAGCCACCACCTGGTGGGGCCACCCGCCAGGCCACCCTCCTCCTCGCCCCCCCCCCCCCGTTGGATGATGTCAGCAGGGATGATTTATTGCGCAATAAATAATTAAGGTTTTTCTCTTTATAGTGAAACACAGATAATCTTCTAAAAATCATATCTAATTATCCGAGCTCCGATTAAGTCCATTCAAGTCTCAGTAAATTCATAAAAATGCATAGAATCCATTAAAAATGGTTTTGTTTTCTATTTCAGTAGACTTATGCATGTTTTGCTTGTGGTGCTTTGTTTGTCGTGTAGATTTCGGCTGTTTCGTCGATCCGCGGTTTCTCGAAGACGTTGCTGTGGTCTCATCAGTGCGAGAGCAAGGCAAGTCATGCATTACAATTGATCATAATTGTACCCAATTTACAAATGTCCCGCATTTCTATTAAATGTTGTATTGTTTTACATATCATGTGGGATGGGTCCTACTACTCAGTCATTATTGTTTACCTTATGCCATTGATAACTTGGGTATTAAAATGACTAGATGTTGGTTTAGGAAATGCTTAGCCATGCTTAGTTCAACTAGTACACAATGGGGGAATCACATTAATGCATAGACTTTGATTATTGGTATAGCTTTGGATTAGTGCCACCGTAATGGTGTTAGTTAATTAAAATACACTACATGGTGGGCTGTGGGTGTATGGTTTTGCTAGTCGTGCCCATGGCGATCAAGGACCGGTTCGCGGGATGCCCTGGAAGAACTTATCGTACTTACCACAAGCCAGCGTGGGCAACGGCTGGGCTTGTAGTGTAGCTTTCCTCTAGCCGACGTACCCAGGCAAGGGTGGGTGTGATGGAGTTGGGTCGGCCGGGGTGTCCGGTTGATCGGCTTCCGGATTCCCCGTGGCACGAGAGGGGACTGCCCGCTGCCTTGCGAGGAGTGGGGGTGAAACCTGAGGTGTGGTGCGATTGGTTAAAGGGGCTTATGCGAAGGGTCCTGTCACAGCCACTTTCCGGTATGTCATGGTGGCATGTCGGCGCGCGGTAACGTGTCGTGGGGCTGTTTCTTGTGGTACAGTTGTACACCTCTGATCAGAGTAAAACTATTCGAATAGCCGTGCCCGCGGTTATGGGCGGTCGACCAGATTCATCGTGATTAGTCTCACCCCTAGTTAGCTAATGAACTGGTGTAGTTCAGGTGGTTGGTTGGGCCTGTTGCAACGTGGTGTAGCGTTGGACAGTGATTGGTTAATATTAATTAATTACTACAACTGTTTTACTGCTTTCAACTACTGCTTTTAAATGTCTCCTTTATTGCAAATGAACCTCTAGCCTCCTTTGGTTATATCCTGCATCATACCTTCTCTTTCGGTATGACTTGCTGAGTACAGTGGGTAGTACTCAGTCTTGCTCTCTTTTCCCCCACACCAGAGCAGAAGTTCTTCCCAGTTGGAGCCGTCTCGAAGAAGTTGGTTTTGTCGATGCCGTCAAGGATGCCTGCGGAATGGAGTCGCCCGCTGCAGGAGTCAAGTCTTCAGGCTTAGCTCGTTTTACCTTTTTCGCTGCATTTGTAATCTTTTATATTTTTGTAAGACGTGGATATGTATGTCAGCAATTGTCGTTTGTATACCCTGGCTGGTCCTGAACAGGGGTTTAATGCACATTCAGCTTAGAAATTATGGTTTGTGAATTTTTGGGCGTGACAATAAGTTTGTGCACCTTGAGTACAAAACTAAAAAAAATACTCCCTCCATTTCAAAAAATTTTAGAAAAATGTAATAATATTTTTAACACAAAACAAACATATTATCGAAATATATTCAATATTACATTTAATGAAACTAATATGTAATTTGGTATGGTAATATCGCTACTATTTTTTTATAAACTTAGGCAAATATAAAAATAAGTTTGACTAAAAAGAAAGGTCAATCTAACTTATAATATGAAATGTATAATTCTATAAATAAAACCCGGGTAGAATTATTTATAGAATTCTATGAAATGTATAATTCTATAAATAAAACCAGCTTATGATAGCAAATTAACTAGCAGCGGGGACCGCCAGGCTCCACCGCTGCATCTCTAGTACCAACTGCTATATTTACCATTATCGATACCTTAGAAAAATGATTTGTCATTGGAAAATTCTATTAGTTGTATAGTATTGTTGGCTCCACTATTGTAAACCAGTAATCTATAGAGTATGATATTCATCTAATGATGGGTACAATAAGAATAAAGAATAATGTACGTCAAACAGTAATAATTTTACTCGACAATAAATTGAACGGAGGAATTAGCAGTGTGTCCTTCAAGCACCTCCAATCTCGCTAATATGCAAACTAAATTAGCAGTTAGCAATACTGTAATACAGTGTAAGTATAATGGTCCTATGGCATGTGATCTGAAACTTGAGTAGGCTTGTTCATTTCTGGCGCCGGACGGGGAGTGGTGTCGGTGTATCCGATGCCCTTCCTTTTCGTGGGGAAGAGCAAGAAGACGAACGTCGACATGAACGCCATCCCCAGGGGCAGGTTCTTGAGCAGCTCCTTGGTGTCGTTGCCGGCGTCGGGGAAGAAGCACTTGGTGAGCCCGACGTCGCTGAACGCCACGGTGAGGAACACCACCGCCGTGAAGAAGGCGTGCACGATGTCCAGCGGCCGCAGCCGCAGCTCCCGTAGCTTGGTGCGCGACAACTCCTGCGCTTCCTCCTCCTCCCGGGACAGATTGAACACGTTGAACCCCCGCGGCGTGGCCATGCCGTAGTATAGCTTGCCACCGCGTCCGACGACGCTGTCCGTGAGGGAGAAGAAGATGGAGGAGGCGGTGAGGACGGCGACGAGACCAGCGGTGAGCCACCGGTTTGACCTGTAGCACTGGCCGTGGTTGGTGAAGGACGTGGACAGCGCCTGGTAGGCCAACGCCGTGCCCGTAGGCAGCAGCTGCGCCAGGTTCGCCGTGCTGGCCATAACCTTGTCAGTCATCTCCGGTGGCGGCCTAGCCGCCGGCAGCACAGGCGCAGCTGTCGCCTTACGCTCGCCGACACCGTTAGGCATCAGCGTCGTGGCCATGCTTATATCTGCCTCAGGAGCTGCCTCGCCGTCACCATTGGTTTCTTGTGGTTGTGGCATATCAATCAGCTTGGTCTCAAGTGAGGATTCCATTACTTGGTTTTCCTTGTGCATTAACGAAATCCGGTTGATAATTATGTATAATACGTTACGTTCTTGAGGATTTATATAGGTGAATCGTTTGCAGTTTTTTCCACGCGTGGTTGGTACGCGTGCATTGGATTAAGAGGAAATGGTCAACCAGAGACTAAACTGAGCTAGGTAGTTGGAAAGTTGGAATCATTCTTAGCTTTGGAATTGGTATACTAGTTGATCCTCCTCCCATCCTAAATTATTGGGCGCCCCATTTTTTTAAAAAATCAAAGTCGGTATTTTTTTACTAATGATCATACTAACCACATCTATAATAAGTATTATGTATGTTATATCACTAGATTTATATTTTGAAGCACTTACATATGATGCTAATTTCGTATTCATCGGAAACTTTACATAGAATAAATTAATAGTCAAAGTATGCTGCTCATCTCTACAAATGGATTCATGCAATCCATACTGAAACCAAACCTTATGTTTCATACAGACTTTCCGACGTCTTGAAATGTGATGTCGATGCTTCGCCGATGCGATCCATCGGCAGGGTTTTTTCCCATATGTTCTTTTACGTGCCAACGCATCATATTAACTTGAGATTTGTACCTGAAGAAATGCCTCAGCCGTGATATTATAGGGAAATATCTCATCACCTTAGCAGGAACTCTCGTCTTGGAAGGTTATCCGTCAACATCACCGGAGTCATCTCGTCTAATCTTATATTGTAATGCCATACAAACTGGGCATGTTTCTAAGTTCTCGTAATCCTCACCACGATAGAGGATATAATCGTTCGAATATGCGTGTATCTTCTGTACTTCAAGTCCTAGAGGGCAGACTACCTTCCTAGCTTTGTACGTTGTTTCGGGCCATTTATTTCCCTTCGGAAGAATATTCTTTATGAGTTTCAATAACTCACAAAATGCCTTGTCAGTCACACCATTTTTTTGCCTTCCATTGTAAGAATTCCAGCGTATTACCTAACTTTTTGTGCCCAGTTCACAGCCTAGGTACAAGAACATTTTGTGGTCCGTTAACATACGCTCAAATTTCTTGACCTCCTTTTCACTTTCGCAGTCCTTCTTTGCATCGTACAACATTTGACAAAAATCATCTGCACTGTCATTTTCTGCAACAGGCCCGCCTGTCGCGCCTGCTGTATTTTCTTCAAATTAACCGAATTGAGCCTAATCTGGAATGTTGTTATCTTTTTCTTCATTTTCTACCATTGGAATCGCTAACTTTCCATGCGAGGTGCAACAATTATAGCTAGGGCATGAATCCCAACTCCAATAAGTGCACATGCAAAGTTCTTGACGTAGAATATTCTCTCAGGTTTTTGCATAAGATATAAAACCACCCCTAGGGTTGTTGGCATCGGCCACACTCAAAAAATTATGCACATAATTAATAAACTCCTTCGACCGTCGGTCCGTGGTATACATCCATTGTTGATTCATCTACATGAAACAAAGAAATGTAAAAGAAGTTGACGAAAGTGAAAATAGTTAAATAAAAAGCATTTAATAATTTAAAACACTATAATTACTCAAAACCAACAGTAAACATAGAAAGCCCATACACGCTCATACACATAGAAATCGTATATGAGGAGATTGTCATTGAGCTTACAAATCTCTATGACAATTTCTTTAGAAAAATATGAACTATATTTTTTCCTGTATTATCCTTGTTGGCGGATGGCATGAGGCCCTTCGACCAAATCTGCCAAAACCCGTGGCGAAGACTACGGACCAAGAATGGCGAGAGGCGAGGGGTCGTACGAGGAGTGAGTAAGCTAGACGCGTCCCAGACGAAGGGTGCAAGGCGAAGAGTATCTGCCGAAGGAAGACGACTTCGCCGTGGCGAGTTGTCACGACCGGAAATAACCCAACGGGCGTTCCTTACGTGCGTGTATTATTCCTTGTCCCAGGAGGCAAGGTACACCAAAAGTTGATACAATTCAGAGTTTAACAAGCGGAAGCGTAAATAGTTAATTATTACATGGGCA
>CM020188.1:21091749-21108761 GCA_009805545.1 Oryza longistaminata | reverse complement strand
GATCCCCCTATTACATGGCCCTAGGGGACTATATATAGCCACATTACAAGTTCTTACTGCTAGGGCTTAGGTTATACAGGGGAATTTACACGGTTGCCCTTACGAAAGGGACATTCACAGGGGTACACAACGTTACGGAGCTCATGGCCCCTGATGGGCCGTCGGGCAATCGCCGGCCCTATAGCCCCTAGGCTTGATGGGCCGGGAATGCTTTTTCGGCCCTCGCGGGGGAGAACTCGCCACGGCGAAGTCGTCTTCCTTCGGCAGATACTCTTCGCCTTGCACCCTTCGTCTGGGACGCCTCTAGCTTACTCGCTCCTCGTACGACCCCTCGCCTCTCGCCATTCTTGCTCCGTAGTCTTCGCCACGGGTTTCGGCAGATTTGGTCGAAGGGCTCATGCCATCCGCCAACAAGGATAATACAGGAAAAAATATAGTTCATATTTTTCTAAAGAAATTGTCATAGAGATTTGTAAGCTCAATGACAATCTCCTCATATACGATTTCTATGTGTATGAGCGTGTATGGGCTCTCTATGTTTACTGTTGGTTTTGAGTAATTATAGTGTTTTAAATTATTAAATGCTTTTTATTTAACTATTTTCACTTTCGTCAACTTCTTTTACATTTCTTTGTTTCATGTAGATGAATCAACAATGGATGTATACCACGGACCGACGGTCGAAGGAGTTTATTAATTATGTGCATAATTTTTTGAGTGTGGCCGATGCCACCAAGCCTAGGGGGGTTTTATATCTTATGCAAAAACCTGAGAGAATATTCTACGTCAAGAACTTTGCATGTGCACTTATTGGAGTTGGGATTCATGCCTAGCTATAATGTTGCACCTCGCATGGAAAGTTAGCGATTCCAGTGGTAGAAAATGAAGAAAAAGATAACAACATTCCAGATTAGGCTCAATTCGGTTAATTTGAAGAAAATACAACAGGCGCGCCAGGCGGGCCTGTTGCAGAAAATGACAGTGCAGATGATTTTTGTCAAATGTTGTACGATGCAAAGAAGGACTGCGAAAGTGAAAAGGAGGTCAAGAAATTTGAGCGTATGTTAACGGACCACAAAATGTTCTTGTACCTAGGCTGTGACTGGGCACAAAAAGTTAGGTAATACGCTGGAATTCTTACAATGGAAGGCAAAAAAATGGTGTGACTGACAAGGCATTTTGTGAGTTATTGAAACTCATAAAGAATATTCTTCCGAAGGGAAATAAATGGCCCGAAACAACGTACAAAGCTAGGAAGGTAGTCTGCCCTCTAGGACTTGAAGTACAGAAGATACACGCATATTCGAACGATTATATCCTCTATCGTGGTGAGGATTACGAAAACTTAGAACATGCCCAGTTTGTATGGCATTACAATATAAGATTAGACGAGATGACTCCGATGATGTTGACGGATAACCTTCCAAGACGAGAGTTCCTGCTAAGTGATGAGATATTTCCCTATAATATCACGGCTGAGGCATTTCTTCAGGTACAAAGCTCAAGTTAAAATGATACGTTGGCACGTAAAAGAACATATGGGAAAAACCCTGCCGATGGATCGCATCGGCGAAGCATCGACATCACATTTCAAGACTTCGGAAAGTCTGTATGAAACATAAGGTTTGGTTTCAGTATGGATTGCATGAATCCATTTGTAGAGATGAGCAGCATACTTTGACTATTAATTTATTCTATGTAAAGTTTCCGATGAAATATGAAATTAGCATCATATGTGAGTGCTTCAAAAATATAATCTAGTGATATAACATACATAATACTTATTATAGATGTGGTTAGTATGATCATTAGTAAAAAATTACCGACTTTGATTTTTTAAAAAAAATGGGGCGCCCAATAATTTAGGATGGGAGGAGGATCAACTAGTATACCAATTCCAAAGCTAAGAATGATTCCAACTTTCCAACTACCTAGCTCAGCTTGTCTCTGGTTGACCATTTCCTCTTAATCCAATGCACGCGTACCAACCACGCGTGGAAAAAACTGCAAACGATTCACCTATATAAATCCTCAAGAACGTAACGTATTATACATAATTATCAACCGGATTTCGTTAATGCACAAGGAAAACCAAGTAATGGAATCCTCACTTGAGACCAAGCTGATTGATATGCCACAACCACAAGAAACCAATGGTGACGGCGAGGCAGCTCCTGAGGCAGATATAAGCATGGCCACGACGCTGATGCCTAACGGTTGTCGGCGAGCGTAAGGCGACAGCTGCGCCTGTGCTGCCGGCGGCTAGGCCGCCACCGGAGATGACTGACAAGGTTATGGCCAGCACGGCGAACCTGGCGCAGCTGCTGCCTACGGGCACGGCGTTGGCCTACCAGGCGCTGTCCACGTCCTTCACCAACAACGGCCAGTGCTACAGGTCAAACCGGTGGCTCACCGCTGGTCTCGTCGCCGTCCTCACCGCCTCCTCCATCTTCTTCTCCCTCACGGACAGCGTCGTCGCACGCGGTGGCAAGCTATACTACGGCATGGCCACGCCGCGGGGGTTCAACGTGTTCAATCTGTCCCGGGAGGAGGAGGAAGCGCAGGATTGTCGCGCACCAAGCTACGGGAGCTGCGGCTGCGGCCGCTGGACATCGTGCACGCCTTCTTCACGGCGGTGGTGTTCCTCACCGTGGCGTTCAGCGACGTCGGGCTCACCAAGTGCTTCTTCCCCGACGCCGGCAACGACACCAAGGAGCTGCTCAAGAACCTGCCCCTGGGGTGGCGTTCATGTCGACGTTCGTCTTCTTGCTCTTCCCACGAAAAGAAGGGCATCGGATACACCGACACCACTCCCCGTCCGGCGCCAGAAATGAACAAGCCTACTCAAGTTTCAGATCACATGCCATAGGACCATTATACTTACACTGTATTACAGTATTGCTAACTGCTAATTTAGTTTGCATATTAGCGAGATTGGAGGTGCTTGAAGGACACACTGCTAATTCCTCCGTTCAATTTATTGTCGAGTAAAATTATTACTGTTTGACGTACATTATTCTTTATTTATTGTACCCATCATTAGATGAATATCATACTCTATAGATTACTGGTTTACAATAGTGGCCAACAATACTATACAACTAATAGAATTTTCCAATGACAAATCATTTTTCTAAGGTATCGATAATGGTAAATATAGCAGTTGGTACTAGAGATGCAGCGGTGGAGCCTGGCGGTCCCCGCTGCTAGTTAATTTGCTATCATAAGCTGGTTTTATTTATAGAATTATACATTTCATAGAATTCTATAAATAATTCTACCCGGGTTTTATTTATAGAATTATTACATTTCATATTATAAGTTAGATTGACCTTTCTTTTTAGTCAAACTTATTTTTATATTTGCCTAAGTTTATAAAAAAATAGTAGCGATATTACCATACCAAATTACATATTAGTTTCATTAATGTAATATTGAATATATTTCGATAATATGTTTTGTTTGTGTTAAAAATATTATTACATTTTTCTAAAATTTTTTGAAATGGAGGGAGTATTTTTTTAGTTTTGTACTCGAGGTGCACAAACTTATTGTCACGCCCAGAAAGTCACAAACCAGAAATTCTAAACTGAATGTGCATTAAACCCTTGTACAGGACCAGCCAGGGTATACAAACGACAATTGCTGACATACACGATCCACGTCTTACAAAAATATAAAAGATTACAAATGCAGCGGAAAAGGTAAAACGAGCTAAGCCTGAAGACTTGACTCCTGCAGAGGGCGACTCCATTCCACAGGCATCCTTGACGGCATCGACAAAACCAAGTTCTTCGAGACGGCTCCAACTGGAAGAAACTTCTGCTCTAGTGTGGGGGAAAGAGAGCAAGACTGAGTACTACCCACTCTACTCAGCAAGTCATACCGGAAGAGAAGGTATGATGCAGGATATAACCAAAGAAGGCTAGAGGTTCATTTGCAATAAAGGAGACATTTAAAAGCAGTAGTTGAAAGCAGTAAAACAGTTGTAGTAATTAATTAATATTAACCAATCACTGTCCAACGCTACACCATGTTGCAACAGGCCCAACCAACCACCTGAACTACACCAGTTCATTAGCTAACTAGGGGTGAGACTAATCACAGTGAATCTGGTCGACCGCCCATAACCGCGGGCACGGCTATTCGAATAGTTTTACTCCGATCAGAGGTGTACAACTGTACCACAAGAAACAGCCCCACGACACGTTACCGCGCGCCGACATGCCCCATGACATACCGGAAATGGCTGTGACAGGACCCTTCGCATAAGCCCCTTTAACCAATCGCACCACACCTCAGGTTTCACCCCCACTCCTCGCAAGGCAGCGGGCAGACCCCTCTCGTGCCACGGTGAATTCGGAAGCCGATCAACCGGACACCCCGGCCGACCCAACTCCATCACACCCACCCTTGCCTGGGTACGTCGGCTAGAGAAAAGCTACACTACAAGCCCAGCCGTTGCCCACGCTGGCTTGTGGTAAGTACGATAAGTTCTTCCAGGGCATCCGCGAACCGGTCCTTGATCGCCATGGGCACGACTAGCAAACACACACATACACCCACAGCCCACCATGTAGTGTATTTTAATTAACTAACACCATTGCGGTGGCACTAATCCAAAGCTATGCCAATAATCAAAGTATATGCATTAATGTGATTCCCCCTTTGTGTACTAGTTGAACTAAGCATGGCTAAACATTCCCTAAACCAACATCTAATCATGTTAATACCCAAGTTATCAATGGCATAAGGTAAACAATATATGACTGAGTAGTAGGACCCATCCCACATGATATTGTAAAACAATACAACATTTAATAGAAATGCGGGACATTTGTAAATTGGGTACAATATGATCAATTGTAATGCATGACTTGCCTTGCTCTCGCACTGATGAGACCACAGCAACGTCTTCGAGAAACCGCGGATCGACGAAACAGCCGAATCTACACGACAAACAAAGCACACAAGCAAAAACATGCTAATAGTCTACTGAAATAGGAAACAAAACCATTTTTTAATGGATTCTATGCATTTTTATGAATTTACTGAGACTTGAATGGACTTAATCGGAGGCTCGGATGAATTAGATATGATTTTTAGAAGATTATCTGTGTTTTCACTATAAAGAGAAAAACCTTAATTATTTATTGCGCAAATAATCATCCCTGCTGACATCATCCAACGGGGGGGGGGGGGCGAGGAGGAGGTGGCCTGGCGGTTGGCCCCACCAGGTGGTGGCTCAAAGGGGAGGAGGAAGGCGCCGGCCTGGCTCGGCTCGGCTTCAAGCCAACCAGCACAGGCATGGCGAGCGGCGGCGGCATGCGGTCGCCGGCGACGGCAACCGGCGGCGCGGGAGGCGGCGGCGGCGGACAGCGCGGAAGCAGCGGCGTCGGCCAAAGGCGACGACGGCGCACGCGCGGAGAACGTGGCGCACACGGGGAAAGGGGAAGAGGGAGTAGAGGGGAACCTCACCGGCGGGTATGGCGGCCGGAGCGGAAGGCGAAGGCGGCGGCGATGACCGGCGACGCGAAGGTTGGACGGGCGCGACGTCACCCTAGGAGAGAGAGGAGAGGGTTTAGGCTTGCGGAGAAACGCCGCGCGACCAAAAATTGCCAGCGGAGTGGAGAGAATGGAGGGAGCTCTGGAGGAGTGCCGAAGTTTGGCGCTCATCTGACTTCTACCTCGTTACACTCTGCTCCGGGTTCAGGAAACTTCTTCTATAAAGTAAGCATTCGTGTTCCTTTCTTATGTTATTTAATTACTTTGTCTAAGTAAGATAGATTTTCATCTTTGCGGGTTCATGTTTAGTATTCATACTAAGTGCTCTAGTACTAGGACTCTGGATAAAGAAGGAAGTTCCTGTACAAGTATTAGAGTAGTAATAATAACTTAGACGTGGTGTCTAGGTTAGAGGTGACCATTGTTTGTTGTATTATCCCACGGATTTATCAGAGGTAGGCGGTAGGTGGTGACAGCCCTGAATTCCGTCCCAGTAATCCACCACGATCGGATACATCATAGAGGCTATAGCCGGAACCACGCTGGCAGACCAGCAGGGATCGGTGCCCGAAGGGGATCGAAAAGTAAGAAATTCCAAAAACTAATACACTTCGTTTCTTTCCAACCACAGTTGAGCAACCACGTCTTACGACGTATGCGGTTGTCGTTTCGACAACAGCTGGCGCCGACCGTGGGGACCTCCAAGCGAAACCATTGAGAGCGAATGCCACCGAAGAAGGTCGTGAAGGAGAAGGTTACAAGGCGAAAGGAAAGCGACGCCGGAGCGGACATGGCCGCCGAAGAGGGAGCAGAGCCTTCGGCGTCGGTGGCCGAAGTTGGAGGGGCGCCATCTGCTTCTGCGCCTGCACCATCACTGCTGCCTTCGGCCCCTGCCACCTCTGAGCAGGTGCTGAACGTGGCCGACGTGGCGAAGGCAGCTGCGGCGGCAAGGGCACTTCAGACCAAGGCGGAGATCATTTCGACAAGCCAGCTGCTGGTGCCCCAGACCGCTCCATCGCAGCCGGCAGCGGCCCAAACTGCGCTCCCCGCCATGCAAGTCCAAGTCAACTCCGACCCTGAGACACAAGCCGAAGCCGACATGGAAGCCATGCGACAGAACATGACACGACTCCAAGACATGCTTCGTCAAATGCAAGAACAGCAGCAAGCGTACGAGGCGGCAAGGCGGTCCAAGGTCGCTTCGGCACCAATCCTCCAGTATTCGGCAGGATATGTCCCACCTCAAGTCTATCCGGAAATGCCATCCCAGCCCCTTCTGCAACAAGTCGCGCAGGCGTCAATGTACTTCGTCGGGCAGCCGACAGCTGCAGCAGTGCATCCGGCCCCCCACGTGCAACTGCAAGCTCAACCGGTCGCGGCCCAAGTACACCCTCAACCACTTGGCCAAGTGTCGCAAGCAATGGCAGAAGGGGCTTCGGCTCTGCAGGCACTGTTCCAAGCTTTCCTTCAGCAAATCAATCAACCCCACAACATTTCGAGTACAACCCCCTCGACTCATCCAAAGGGGAATGCAAGTCAAGGTGCTCTCAGTTGGTTGCCGTCGAACCAGCCAAGTCTGGGGGCTTCGCCATGGAGTCAAGGACCGTAGTTCGACTTCATCAATGCTGCTCAGGCGCCAACCGTTCGGCCGCAAGCACCAACACCAGGCTTTGGAACAAGCCAAGCACCAACCCAGGTCGCCATGACGTGGTCGCAGCCAGTTTTCGACCCATCCATGGCGGCTCAGCAAGCATCACCAATCGGAGCCGGGCAGCCGAACACCATGGCCCAAACTCATGCGCAAGCCGAAATTTTGCCCTTCGCCACACCGTACCCGCAGCAAGGTGCCGTGAACAGGGCGGGAGGCGAAAAGGGGCTACCGCTGAGTGGGGGAATCAAGACCCGTCCAATCCCACCCCAGTTCAAGTTCCCACCCGTCCCACACTACTCAGGCGAAACTGACCCGAAGGAATTCCTATCCATCTACGAGTCCGCGATCGAAGCGGCTCATGGCAACGAAAATACCAAGGCAAAGGTAATACATCTCGCTCGTTCTTGGTACTTCAATTTACCAGCCAATAGCATTTACTCATGGGAGCAATTGCGCGATGTCTTTGTCCTTAACTTTCGAGGCACCTATGAGGAGCCGAAGATGCAGCAACATGTACTCGGCATTCGCCAGAGGCCGGGAGAGTCGATAAGGGCATATATGCGTCGCTTCTCGCAAGCCCGGTGCCAAGTTCAAGACATAACCGAGGCGTCGGTCATAAACGCCGTTTTGGCTAGTTTGCTCGAGGGCGAACTCACAAGGAAAATCGCCAACAAAGAACCACATACACACTACAGGAATTCTGGGCTTCTATGACGATTACATTATGACGATAACAGCTTATTTCCTGTCACTGTCTGCCTGCAGTGACGAAATGGCTGTCATCACAGAAGGTGGGTCACTAATCAGTTTCTGTGACCACCAGAGGCCATCGTCATTGATACAGTGACGATAATTCTCCTGTCATTGATGAATGACGAGACAAATTCGTCATAACAAATTGAACCGAATAGCGCCACGTGTATGATGACATGTGATGTTGCAGATGACAAGGGCAGGTGATGTGGCAAATGACGTAGCAATTCACATTCGGGCCATATAGCGTGGGCTTTTTTATTTTCAATTACAATCAGCCCAATTGGCCCAAATATTTTTTTTTGACCCAGCTACAAATTTGCTTTTACATTTTTTTCATTATAGCCCAATAGTACAATTCTAGCCCATATTATGGGCCAGCCCAATTAAAAAGCAATCATAGAATATAAACCACAACCATTTCTATAATTATATTACAAACACATTCTAACTATAATTAATTTTCCAGTCCATACAAAAGCAAGTTCCAGAATACAGTTTCCATACAAAAGCACAAAACATGAATACAAAATGATTCATCCACCATCCAACTACACAAGTCCCAGCCGACTACAAAGTTCCTACAGGTAGTGCCAAGTTCCTGCACCAAAAAATTCCACCTAGCAGCCACTACTAAGTTTCGGCGTATATCTTGCCAGCAGCCAGCAAAAAAAATTCCACCAAGCAGCAATGCAACCTTTAGTTTTGCTGCAATGCAACTCCTTAAAGAGATCAATTGCAGTGGGCTCACTGTCTTTGTATTTTTCTTGCTTCTGCAATGTTGAGAGAAACATGATGGCATGAGTAATGGTTATGTTAAAGTACACAGATAACACAAAAACATGTCCTCCAGAACAAGCATTCTGGTTGACATTGATTCTTTTTGTTAAACATTGACAGTGGTTGCCACGTATAAACTTAATTGATGTCACCCCAAATAAGCATAAGCATGACAAGAGCAATCAAACCAAACTGATAGAAATTTATGGATAAAACATGAGCATATTTTTACATGGTCAAAGTGTGAGATAACCTGCTATTCTCCCTCCATGTTTTGCTGTAGCAGGGGTTAGAGCTTTGCCACCTCTTGTTGTCCTTGTTTTGCACTGTAGAGGTATGCCACTACAGAATGGCATATTGCTATACCTCTACAATGCAAAACAAGGGCAGCAAAAGCTGAATAGAGGGCCAACCCACGCTGCTGCAGAAAAACATGTAGGGAGGGCCGCAGATAATCTCACATGAAGAGAGAGACTACTAAAGCTTTAAATCATATAGCATTATGTAGAGCCATTATCAATATGAAGATATATATCTCCACTGGATCTAAACACCTCCATCAGGAAACACAAAAACTACATCCAACTAGATGACATCATCATTTTTTCCTTACCACGACATAGGCATGTGCAATGTAAGACCGAGATCCGGTACGCTGCTGAAACTGAACTTTTTCACGGTTCAGTTGGTTTTTGGCACATTTGTCCTGCATATGACAGAATTATAACCAGGAGAAATACTTACTATGGCAAGTAATCGAGCTGAAAGTCACCGTAGAGCTCCAGTCTTCCCGTCTCTAGTGCTCCTTGATTCCTTACTCTGCATACATCACAGTGTGCAAGTCTTCAGTTCAGAAGAGTCTACAATGCATATTCAATCCTACACACATGATCCTATGTATCCTTAATTTAACAAACATTGATATTGAGTCTTAATGCTCCCGAAGATATGCATCAGTTTACTATCCTCACCTCAACGAGCACATCAAGATGAACCTCTGGTACCAACCTCGGTTGCATATCCTGCAAGCAACCAAAAAAAATTATCATTAGAAAGTAGAAACACCTCAAATCACACTGATGCGGAAGCTAAATCCAACCTGGCTGGGGCTATTGTGCTGCTCCTCGACCAAGAACGGCTCGACGAGCGACGCGGAGGTAAGCGCAACTCCCCCTGAGTGGCCGTGAGCCAAGCAGATGCGATCGAGAAGCGGCGGCGGCTCCGCCAGTGATCCCGGCGGCAGGAGTACGTAGCGCCGACGCGGAAAGCGTGGTTGACCCCGACCTGGAGGAGAAACCAACCAAGCACACGATTCGTCAATCCGATTCAAATTCTCGCAAGCAAAGCCGAGGAATTCGGAGGAGGGGAGGGCAGGCGGCGACGCACTGGTGGAGATGGAAGGCGTGCCGCCATATCTTGATGGCCTTGGGGTCCTGGAGAAAGAGCGAAGAGCAGAGTGGCGTTCAGTGAGAGAACTCGGGGAATAGCTTACGTGGCCCACCTTGTCATCCTCCATCCAGTGCTTCCCCTTGCCCTCCCCTTCCACCTCCGCGCCCTCCATCGCCTTCCTCCTGGCGGCGGCGGCGCTGGCCTTCCATCGCCACCTGATCTGCTAGCCGCTCGGCTGTTGGTGCCGGCGGTGGAACGTGTAACGCACCGCCCAGCTGGCCCGCCGTATGGAGGCGCGACACCGCCATCGCGCGGTGGCTGTCCCGCCACGACCCACCACGTGCTCACGGCGTGCGCCGCCTCCGTGACGAGGCCGACGCGCGCATTGGCCGCCTCGAGCGCCGCGTCGAGGAGGTCGCCGCCGTGCAGCAGCGTCGCGCCGCCCATCCGCTCCCGCCATGTCCCTCCCTTCACGCTCCCGCCTCCCCGCCGCCGCCCAAGGCCATGGCGATGATGCCATGGACACGCCACCCAAGGCCATGCGATGGGGATCGAAGCGCCGACCGAGAGGAGAGGACGACGGCGTGGTGGGGCGGCGTGAGGGGGGGGAAAGAGAAGGTGAAGGAGATGGTGATGAGCAGCGACGGCCGCCGCGGCGGGTGGGAGGAGGAGGAGGAAGGGACGGTGGCGACGGCGGAGTGGATGCTGGTGGCGGCGGCACAGTGGATGGAGTGGATGGAGTTTGGGCTAGGGTTTGGGAGAACAGGGTATATGGATAAGAAGCACTCCTATGCGAATTTACCAACTGTCCTACTATGTTCACAATAGTTACGAAATTGTATGGACAAAATGGACATTTCACCTTAAATTTTTTTTCATGACCGCCGAGTTTGGCGCTAAAACTTTGGTTCACACCGAAAATTGGGCGCCTCTGCAGCCCTTTCTTTGTTTTTGGAAAAAAAAATACAAATAATATGTCGTACTTTTTATTTCAATTTTGATAAACTTTAAATTTATTTTAGGCTATGTTTTGTGTATCAAATGTAAAAACATAAACAACAAAATTGTAGAGCTCATCGAGATCTACAACTATTGTATTGGTCCATTTTACAAATAAGTTCATTTGAACATTTCAAATTTTGAATTTTCAAAATTTGACAACTTCGAACAAAAAATTGGGATTAATAAATGATTTTAAATGGAAAAGTCACCAAAATAAAAGTTGTAGAACTCATCGAGATGCAAAAATTTTATTTTGGTCATTTCTCTATCTGACTCTATTTAAATATTTGAAATTTGAAATTCAAAGTTGAGAACTTCAAATAGAATTTTTATTAGTGAACGACTTCAACTGAAAAAGTCATCAACAAGAAAGTTGTACAGTTCATTTAGATCTACAATTTTTATTTTGGTCATTTGTTCACCGATAAAGTGATTTTAACATTGTTCACAAATTTTACATATCTCTATATGGTTTTATAAACTATAAGAGAGATTGTAATTTTGTGAACAATGTTACTATCACTTTTCAGATGAATAAATGACCAAAATAAAAGTTATAGATATTGATGAGTTATACAACTTTGTTTGTTGATTTTTTTCAGTTCAAATCATTTAGTATTTGAAAATGTTGTTTGAAGTTGTCATAATTTGAAATTCAAATTCAAATTATGAACAAAGTCATATAGAAAAATGACCAAAGTAAAAGTTAGAATATTGATAAGTTATACAACTTTGTTGTGATGACTTTTTCATTTCAAATCATTTAGTATAGAAAATATTGTTTGAAGTTGTCATAATTTAAAATTCAAATTCAAATTATAGAAACAAAGTCATATTGAAAATGACCAAAATAAAAGTTGTAGAACTTGTTAAGATATACAACTTTGTTGTTGACAATTTTTTTATTTGAAATCATTTACTACCGAAAGTTATTTGATTTGAGAGGAGGGAGGTAAAATGGACTGTCAGGAGGGATGAGTAAAGGCTGGGCCGGCGGCCCGAAGAGGAGGAGGAGGGGAGAGAGAGGCCGCGGACTGAGGGAGGGAGAGGTAATACTTGGGCCGAAAAAGGCCCAAGGACAGAGAGGAATTTTAATTTATTTTTCATTATTTTTAATAGGTTAAATGAATTTTGTGGTATTAAAATTAGTTATTGAGCTCCGAAAATTCACGGAAAATTTCAAAGAATAATTTAGACCAACTTATAGCCATTTTAGTTTGTTTTTTAAGTTTTTTCATTCAATCATAAAATGAAACGCCACAATTTTGATTTTTTTTTTCTTATTCATAAAATAAGACTAGAGATGACTTCAATCCTAAAATCCTAAAATCCTAAAATGAGAGACTATAAATGATGTAGACAACAAGAGTCCACCTAGGACAAAGATTTATGGTCTAGTGGCAATGTAGTATAACAAGATTTTTTTTGTTTTTAAAAAATATAATAGTTATATGTTTTATGACGATCCATTATTGTCATCGTGCTATCGTCAAGAGCCCATGCAGAGTATACTGTGACGATGATTATGACAGATACACGGTTTGGTCATAAACAGTTGTCATCCTCTGAACAGTCGTCATAAACAGCCTCTATTTATGACAGATACGTGTTCTGTCATCAGGTAATCGTCATAGAAGCCAGATTTTGTTGTAGTGACACTTGAGCACCTACTTTGCATCATTGACGGTTTCGCAAGGGGCGAGGAGGATTTCCAAGCGATGGCAAGCTATACAAGCTGAGTACGATAAAGCCTCTGTCGCGGCTGCTCAAGCTCAGCACAAGTTCAAGTTGCCGAACCACCTCCCCCTGGCTGTTCGCCAGCCTCAGCCGGCGATCCAGGGACAGCCGCCATGGCAAGGCCAAGCCCCCACAACCTGGACGAAGTTTAGAACCGACCGTGCGGGCAAGGCTGTGATGGCTGTCGAAGAAGTGCAACCCTCCACAAGGAGTTCGACGCCCAGCAAAGCAGAGCACCATCAGCAGCCCGGTCCGCAAGAAGGTCCGAAAAGATCTCTACTGCGCCTTCACGGATGCTCTTCGCACACCACGGAGCAATGCCGAAACAATTAGGCAACGTGGCAACGCCGCAAGATTCAAGGCCACAGTAGGGAGGCAACTGTCGAAGCTCCTCGAGAAGCGGGTTCAGGAGCAAGCACCCTCAGCCGAACACGCCAAGATGCACATGCGAAGGGTAATCCAAGTGATTACAAGGCTGACCGCCAACCAGTTGTCGAAACCGGCAGAAGAAGATGCAGATCCGAACGGTCCACAGCATCACTTCGGCGGGTGAAGGGGCACCTCAGTATCTGAACCAACTAATTTCTTTTGGGCCGGTAGACGCCGAAGGAGTTATGTTCCCACATAAGATCCCCTGGTAATCTCAGCCGAGATAGCTGGCTTCGAAGTCCGGCGAATCTTGGTCGACGGAGGGAGTTCGGCCTGATGTTATCTTCGCCGAAGCATATGCCAAGAATGGGGTTGCCCACCCAAGCCCTTACCCCAGCGCCAGCATCCGCTCCGCGGGTTTCGGCGGAGAGGCAATCAAGTTCTTGCCAGCGCACTTTTGATGATAAGCTTTTGGCTCTGGGAGAGAACAGACGTGAAGAGCAAGTACTATTCGACGTCGTCGACATCTCCGCCAATTACAACGGCCATCTTCGGCCGTGCAACCCTGAACAAGTTCGAAGGCCATTTCCCACCATATTATCTCAAGCTCAAGATGCCCGGCCCGGCAGGAGTGAAGTGGTCAAGGGATTCAGCCTTCGCCCGCTTCAAAAGGCGATCTGGCCATAATCAACAGAGCAAGTGCACAATGTTGAGGCCGAACCGCATGACGCGGCCGAAGCACGCGCCAAAGCCACCCCTCATGGCAAGATAATAAAGGTACAGATTGATGATGCAACCCACAAAGCTCGTGTCCACTAGGGGGCGACATGGGCGAAGAAGAAGCTGAAAGCATGTCTTTGTTTGCTTCGAGTGTTATAGGTGTTGTGAGTATAGTGGTGTGAGAGTCTTCAGTTTGTAATAATGAAACTCAGTTAAGATCAATAAAAGTTAAGTTAGTGAAGTAAATACCCTATCCTAAGTAGTTTTTCCCCTGTTTCTCTTCTTTTTGCTCCTGTCTATGTCAGATGGTGCTCTACTCGCAGCAACGGGAATGGCCCCAACAACAACAATAACAACAACACAGAGAATCCCACGCTTGCTCAAGTCTTGGCCCAACAGGCACAGTTGATGAATCTGATGATGCAGCAACTCCAAAACAGCAGAACCAAGGGAACAACCATGCACCTCCCCAGAATTCTTCGCGTGAGGCCACCTACTTTCTCTAGCACCACTAATCCTGTTTGAAAGCTGGTGATTGGCTGCACGCCATAGAGAAGAAGTGGATTTGCTCCAGTGCACAGACCAGGAGAAGGTCTCTTTTTCTTCCCATCAACTGCATGGCCCTGCCCTGAGTAGTGGATCACTTCCACCTTAATAGGACTACTGCTGAACCTATCTCTTGGCTTGAATTCACCGCTGCTTTTCGGAAGACGCATATACCATCAGGAGTGGTGTCTCTCAAGAAGAAGGAGTTTCAAGGGCGCTCCACCCAAGGATCCGCGACGATCATGAGTATCTGCACGAGTTCAATCGTCTGGCTCGTTATGCTCCGGGAAGATGTGCGCACTGATGAAGACGCCAAGAAAGTTCCTGGAAGGACTAAATGATTAGCTTTCTTACCCACTCATGCTGGGGATTACCATGATTTCCAGAAGTTAGTGGATAAGGCTATTCACCAGGAGGACAAATACAACCGCATGGAGTAGAAGAAACGCCGGATTGCTCACTTCAAGGCACCGCAGCAGGGAATAGTCAGAGGCCGCGTCTTGCTTTGGGACCCCAGTCCATGCCACAGGGAGGTTCTTCCTCCGTTGTTCGTCCGCAGTGTCAGTTCTTCAAACAACAACGCGGTTAACAACAACCGCAATTCAATCCCACGCCCTGTTGCGCCCGTCACAGCAACAGCCTGCGCAAGAGGGAGCAAGGCAGCAAGCCCGGTGTGTGCATTCAACTGTGGAGACCGAGGACATTATCCTGACAAGTGTCCAAAGCCCCGCCGCGCGAAGGTTAACCCTGCTCATAACAACTCCTCCGCCACCAGCAGCAAAAGGCCCGTGTCAACACATGTTCTGCTGCCAGAAGCTCAAGGTGCTCCAGATGTGATTTTGGGTGCGTTTCCCCGTTAACTCAGTTCGTGCAACAGTGCTTTTCGATTCTTGGTGCTACGCAATCATTTAATCTATGAGTTTTTGCGGAAATCATGGGAATGCGAAGGTAGAAGAGCTTAACGTTCCTGGATGGTTAGTACTCCCGAGTAACGCAAGCACTCTCTCACAACCGTGCCCCTCTGTCAGAATAGAGATCCCAAGGTGTACCCTTTCTGGCCAACCTTATTCTGTTTAGAATCCAAAGATCTTGATGTCATCTAGGGATGGACATGGTTAGCCAGGAATAAAAGGTGTGATAGATTGTGCCAATAGAAAAGTATCTCACCGCAATGATGGTCAAGTGTAACTGTTCAGCAGTTTTGCCCCGGAACTTTAAGGTCAAGCCTGAACCAAATAAACATTGAAAAGATTCCCCTAGTACGGGAGTACCCCGATGTGTTTCCGGATGATTTACCTGGTATGCCGCCTAAAAGAGATATTAGAATTCAGAATAGATCTTGGTACCAGGAACAACTCCGATGCCATAAAACGACCCCTATAGAATGGCACCAATGATTAGCAGAAGTCAAAAGGCAAGTTAGATGATTTACTTCAGAAATGATACATCAGACCAAGTTCATCTCCATGGGGAGCTGCTGTTATCTTTGTGGAAAAGAAAGACCTACGCCAGAGGATGTGTGTGCACTATCGTGCACTTAATGATGTGACTAATCAAGAATAAGTACCGCCTGCCTAGAATGTTGATTTGTTTGATCACTTAAAGGTGCCACTCGTTTTCTGCAAGGATAGATCTTCGATCAGGTATCACCAGTTGAGGATTAAAGAAGAGATATACCTAAGAGCGGCTCTTACCACTCGGTATGGGTTGTTGAATGTACTGTTTATGTCTTTTGGACTTACCAATGCCGCCCGCTTTCTTCATGAACTGATGAACAAGGTGTTTATGGAGAATACCTAGACAACAGTTCGTGCGTAGTCTTTTATTTTGATGACATTCTCAATTAATTCCCGAACTAAAGAAGAGCATGAAGAACATCTTCGTCTTGGCACTAGAGAAGCTGCGAGATACATCATATGTATGCCAGAGTTTAGCAAAATGTGAATTCTGGTTGTCTGAGTGAAGTTCCTTGGTCACGTCATTCCTCAGATCCCGGAGGTGTTGCCGTTGATCCTAAGTAAGTGGGAATCTGTAACCACTGGAGAACAAACCGAAGACAGTTTCGAGATTCGCAGTTTCCTAGGTCTCAGCAGGTTATTGGAAATCGATGAGGGGAAATGCCCCGGGATTCTCCTCTACCTTTTTCCTCTTGGATCGATCGCTAATCCGGTTTGGAAAACGTGGATTCGAGCCTCGAATCGATTCGTTTTTTCCTCTAACGCTCACCTTTCCATTCCGTCGCCGGCGCCCGTGGGCCTTCGCCGCTGCTCCCTGCCACTTTTAAGAAAGGATCCCGCAGGCCCTCGACGCTACCGTCGCCATGACCCTCGCCTTCGTCTTCTCGTCGCCCGTAGAGCTCTAGACCGTTGCGGCCTAGCGCCGCCGTCGCCGTGTTGTTCGTTCAACCGCTGCACCGCGTCGCTCCAGTCGTGTCGTCACTCGGGAAAGGTCGTCATCGTGAATCGCCATAGCCCGCCGCCGACCTCTGTCCGCCCCTCCGTCGTCGCCTAGACGCCGGAAACATCGCCGCCGTCGCGACACCGATCATCTCCGCGCTTGA
>CM020188.1:21081568-21091724 GCA_009805545.1 Oryza longistaminata | reverse complement strand
CAACAGCCTGCCAAGAGGGAGCAAGGCAGCAAGCCCGGTGTGTGCTTCAACTGTGGAGACCCAGGACATTATGCTGACAAGTGTCCAAAGCCCCGCCGCGCGAAGGTTATCCCTGCTCATAACAACTCCTCCGCACCAGCAGCAAAGGCCCGTGTCAACCATGTTGCTGCTGCAGAAGCTCAAGGTGCTCCAGATGTGATTTTGGGTGCGTTCCCCGTTAACTCAGTTCGTGCAACAGTGCTTTTCGATTCTGGTGCTACGCATTCACTTTTATCTATGAGTTTTGCGGGAAATCATGGGATGGAGGTAGAAGAGCTTAGACGTCCTTTGATGGTTAGTACTCCGAGTAACCAAGCACTCTCATCACAACGTAGCCCCTCTGTCAGAATAGAGATCCAAGGTGTACCCTTTCTGGCCAACCTTATTCTGTTAGAATCCAAAGATCTTGATGTCATCCTAAGGATGGACTGGTTAGCCAGATATAAAGGTGTGATAGATTGTGCTAATAGAAAAGTAACTCTCACCAGCAATGATGGTCAAGTTGTAACTGTTCATGCATTGCCCTCTGAACCTTTAAGGTCAAGCCTGAACCAAATAACATTGGAAGAGATTCCCATAGTACGGGAGTACCCCGATGTGTTCCCGGATGATTTACCTGGTATGCCGCCTAAAAGGGATATAGAATTCAGAATAGATCTGGTACCAGGAACAACTCCGATCCATAAACGACCCTATAGAATGGCAGCCAATGAATTAGCAGAAGTCAAAAGGCAAGTAGATGATTTACTTCAGAAATGATACATCAGACCAAGTTCATCTCCATGGGGAGCTGCTGTTATCTTTGTGGAAAAGAAAGACCATACCCAGAGGATGTGTGTGGACTATCGTGCACTTAATGATGTGACTATCAAGAATAAGTACCCGCTGCCCAGAATTGATGATTTGTTTGATCAACTTAAAGGTGCCACCGTTTTCTGCAAGATAGATCTTCGATCAGGGTATCACCAGTTGAGGATTAAAGAAGAGGATATACCTAAGACGGCTCTTACCACTCGGTATGGGTTGTTTGAATGTACTGTTATGTCTTTTGGACTTACCAATGCCCCCGCTTTCTTCATGAACTTGATGAACAAGGTGTTTATGGAATACCTAGACAAGTTCGTGGTAGTCTTTATTGATGACATTCTCATTAACTTTAAATTTAGTTTTAGGCTATGTTTTGTGTATCAAATGTAAAAATCATAAACAACAAAATTGTAGAGCTCATCGAGATCTACAACTATTGTATTGGTCCATTTTACAAATAAGTTCATTTGAACATTTCAAATTTTGAATTTTCAAAATTTGACAACTTCGAACAAAAATTGGGATTAATAAATGATTTTAAATGGAAAAGTCACCAAAATCAAAGTTGTAGAACTCATCGAGATGCAAAAATTTTATTTTGGTCATTTCTCTATCTGACTCTATTTAAATAATTTGAAATTTGAAATTCAAAGTTTGAGAACTTCAAATAGAATTTTTTATTAGTGAACGACTTCAACTGAAAAAGTCATCAACAAGAAAGTTGTACAGTTCATTTAGATCTACAATTTTTATTTTGGTCATTTGTTCATCCGATAAAGTGATTTTAACATTGTTCACAAATTTTACATATCTCTATATGGTTTTATAAACTATAAGAGAGATATGTATATTTTGTGAACAATGTTACTATCACTTTGTCAGATGAATAAATGACCAAAATAAAAGTTATAGATATTGATGAGTTATACAACTTTGTTTTTGTTGATTTTTTCAGTTCAAATCATTTAGTATTTGAAAATGTTGTTTGAAGTTGTCATAATTTGAAATTCAAATTCAAATTATTGAAACAAAGTCATATAGAAAAATGACCAAAGTAAAAGTTATAGATATTGATAAGTTATACAACTTTGTTGTTGATGACTTTTTCATTTCAAATCATTTAGTATATGAAAATATTGTTTGAAGTTGTCATAATTTAAAATTCAAATTCAAATTATAGAAACAAAGTCATATTGAAAAATGACCAAAATAAAAGTTGTAGAACTTGTTAAGATATACAACTTTGTTGTTGACAATTTTTTTATTTGAAATCATTTACTACCCGAAAAGTTATTTGATTTGAGAGGAGGGAGGTAAAATGGACTTGTCAGTGAGGGATGAGTAAAAGGGCTGGGCCGGCGGCCCGAAGAGGGAGGAGGAGGGAGAGAGAGGCCGCGGACTGAGGGAGGGAGAGTGTAATACTTGGGCCGAAAAAGGCCCAAGGACAGAGAGGAATTTTAATTTATTTTTCATTTATTTTAATAGGTTAAATGAATTTTGTGGTATTAAAATTAGTTATTGAGCTCCGAAAATTCACGGAAAATTTCAAAGAATAATTTAGACCAACTTATAGCCATTTTAGTTTGTTTTTTTAAGTTTTTTCATTCAATCATAAAATGAAACGCCACAATTTTGATTTTTTTTATTCATAAAATAAGACTAGAGATGACTTCAATCCTAAAATCCTAAAATCCTAAAACGAGAGACTATAATTGATGTAGACAACAAGAGTCCACCTAGGACAAATGATTTATGGTCTAGTGGCAATGTAGTATAACAAGATTTTTTTTGTTTTTTTAAAAAATATAATAGTTATATGTTTTATGACGATCCATTATTGTCATCGTGCTATCGTCTTAGAGCCCATGCAGAGTATACTGTGACGATGATTATGACAGATACACGGTTTGGTCATAAACAGTTGTCATCCTCTGAACAGTCGTCATAAACAGCCTCTATTTATGACAGATACGTGTTCTGTCATCAGGTAATCGTCATAGAAGCCCAGATTTGTTGTAGTGACACTTGAGCACCTACTTTGCATCATTGACGGTTTCGCAAGGGGCGAGGAGGATTCCAAGCGATGGCAAGCTATACAAGCTGAGTACGATAAAGCCTCTGTCGCGGCTGCTCAAGCTCAAGCACAAGTTCAAGTTGCCGAACCACCTCCCCTGGCTGTTCGCCAGCCTCAGCCGGCGATCCAGGGACAGCCGCCATGGCAAGGCCAAGCCCCCACAACCTGGACGAAGTTTAGAACCGACCGTGCGGGCAAGGCTGTGATGGCTGTCGAAGAAGTGCAAGCCCTCCACAAGGAGTTCGACGCCCAGCAAGCAAGCAACCATCAGCAGCCGGTCCGCAAGAAGGTCCGAAAAGATCTCTACTGCGCCTTCCACGGATGCTCTTCGCACACCACGGAGCAATGCCGAAACATTAGGCAACGTGGCAACGCGCAAGATTCAAGGCCACAGTAGGGAGCAACTGTCGAAGCTCCTCGAGAAGCGGTTCAGGAGCAAGCACCCTCAGCCGAACAACGCCAAGATGCACAGCGAAGGGTAATCCAAGTGATTACAAGGGCTGACCCGCCAACCCAGTTGTCGAAACGGCAGAAGAAGATGCAGATCCGAACGGTCCACAGCATCACTTCGGCGGGTGAAGGGGCACCGCAGTATCTGAACCAACTAATTTCTTTTGGGCCGGTAGACGCCGAAGGAGTTATGTTCCCACATAAAGATCCCCTGGTAATCTCAGCCGAGATAGCTGGCTTCGAAGTCCGGCGAATCTTGGTCGACGGAGGGAGTTCGGCCGATGTTATCTTCGCCGAAGCATATGCCAAGATGGGGTTGCCCACCCAAGCCCTTACCCCAGCGCCAGCATCGCTCCGCGGTTTCGGCGGAGAGGCAATTCAAGTTCTTGGCCAGGCACTTTTGATGATAGCTTTTGGCTCGGGAGAGAACAGACGTGAAGAGCAAGTACTATTCGACGTCGTCGACATCCCGCACAATTACAACGCCATCTTCGGCCGTGCAACCCTGAACAAGTTCGAAGCCATTTCCCACCATAATTATCTCAAGCTCAAGATGCCCGGCCCGGCAGGAGTGATAGTGGTCAAGGGGATTCAGCCTTCGCCCGCTTCAAAAGGCGATCTGGCCATAATCAACAGAGCAGTGCACAATGTTGAGGCCGAACCGCATGACCGGCCGAAGCACGCGCCAAAGCCCACCCCTCATGGCAAGATAATAAAGGTACAGATTGATGATGCCAACCCCACAAAGCTCGTGTCACTAGGGGGCGACATGGGCGAAGAAGAAGCTGAAAGCATGTCTTTGTTTGCTTTCGAGTGTTAGGTAGTTGGTGAGTATAGTGGTGTGAGAGTCTTCAGTTTTTGTAATAATGAAACTCAGTTAAGATCAATAAAAGTTAAGTTAGTGAAGTAAATACCCTATCCTAAGTAGTTTTTCCCCTGTTTCTCTTCTTGTGCTCCTGTCTATGTCAGATGGTGCTTACTCGCAGCAACGGGAATGGCCCCAACAACAACAATAACAACAACACAGAGAATCCCACGCTTGCTCAAGTCTTGGCCCAACAGGCACAGTTGATGAATCTGATGATGCAGCAACTCCAAAACCAGCAGAACCAAGGGAACAACCATGCACCTCCCCAGAATTTCTTCGCGTGAGGCCACCTACTTTCTCTAGCACCACTAATCCTGTTGAAGCTGGTGATTGGCTGCACGCCATAGAGAAGAAGTTGGATTTGCTCCAGTGCACAGACCAGGAGAAGGTCTCTTTTTCTTCCCATCAACTGCATGGCCCTGCCTCTGAGTAGTGGGATCACTTCCACCTTAATAGGACTACTGCTGAACCTATCTCTTGGCTTGAATTCACCGCTGCTTTTCGGAAGACGCATATACCATCAGGAGTGGTGTCTCTCAAGAAGAAGGAGTTCAGGTCGCTCACCCAAGGATCTCGCACGATCACTGAGTATCTGCACGAGTTCAATCGTCTGGCTCGTTATGCTCCGGAAGATGTGCGCACTGATGAAGAGCGCCAAGAAAAGTTCCTGGAAGGACTAAATGATTAGCTTTCTTACCCACTCATGACTGGGGATTACCATGATTTCCAGAAGTTAGTGGATAAGGCTATTCACCAGGAGGACAAATACAACCGCATGGAGCAGAAGAAACGCCGGATTGCTCACTTCAAGGCACAGCAGGGGAATAGTCAGAGGCCGCGTCTTGCTTTGGGACCCCAGTCCATGCCACAGGGAGGTTCTTCATCCGTTGTTCGTCCGCAGCGTCAGTTCTTCAACAACAACGCGGTTAACAACAACCGCAATCAAGCTCCACGCCCTGTTGCAGCTCCGTCACATCTGTTGTTCGTCCGCAGCGTCAGTTCTTCAACAACAACGCGGGCAACAACAACCGCAATCAAGCTCCACACCCTGTTGCAGCTCCGTCACAGCAACAGCCTGCCAAGAGGGAGCAAGGCAGCAAGCCCGGTGTGTGCTTCAACTGTGGAGACCCAGGACATTATGCTGATAAGTGTCCGAAGCCCCACCGCGCGAAGGTTGTTCCTGCTCCGAACAACTCCTCTGCACCCGCAACAAAGGCTCGTGTCAACCATGTTGCTGCTGCAGAAGCTGAAGGTGCTCCAGATGTGATTTTGGGTACGTTCCCTGTTAACTCAGTTCCTGCAACAGTGCTTTTCGATTCTGGTGCTACACATTCATTTTTATCTTTGAGTTTTGCGGGAAATCATGGGATGGAGGTAGAAGTGCTTAGGCGTCCTTTGATGGTTAGTACTCCGAGTAACCAAGCACTCTCATCACAACGTAGCCCCTCTGTCAGAATAGAGATCCAAGGTGTACCCTTTCTGGCCAACCTTATTCTGTTAGAGTCCAAAGATCTTGATGTCATCCTAGGGATGGACTGGTTAGCCAGATATAAAGGTGTGATAGATTGTGCCAATAGAAAAGTGACTCTCACCAACAATGATGGGCAAGTTGTACCTGTTCATGCACTCCCCTCTGAACCTCGAAGGTCAAGCCTGAACCAAATAACTTTGGAAGAGATTCCCATAGTACGGGAGTACCCCGATGTGTTCCCGGATGATTTACCTGGGATGCCGCCGAAAAGGGATATAAAATTCAGAATAGATCTAGTACCAGGAACAACTCCGATCCATAAACGACCCTATAGAATGGCAGCCAATGAATTAGCAGAAGTCAAAAGGCAAGTAGTTGATTTGCTTCAGAAAGGATACATCAGACCGAGTTCATCTCCATGGGGAGCTCCTGTTATCTTTGTGGAAAAGAAGGACCATACCCAGAGGATGTGTGTGGACTATCGTGCACTTAATGATGTGACTATCAAGAATAAGTATCCGCTGCCCAGAATTGATGATTTGTTTGATCAACTTAAAGGTGCCACCGTTTTCTCCAAGATCGATCTTCGCTCAGGGTATCATCAGTTGAGGATTAAAGAAGAAGATATACCCAAGACAGCTTTTACCACTCGATTGAGAGCCTTTAGATGGTAGAATTGATTCATATGAATTTCATGGGATAGGGGAATTTCCTCTGTATTTTTAATTTGATTGAAAACCATAAAAATCTTGTAGGATTCTAATCCTATAGGATTTTTTTCTATATGGTCCTTTGAAATAAAATGATTGAAAACTGTTGGATCCTATGAAATTCCTAATTAGGCCTCCTTTGATTCATAGGAATTTCATAGGAAAAATGTAGGATTTAGGATTTGGCACTGTAGCAGCCTTTGATTCACATGATTAGGGCATAGAAAAGTTTGATGAAGTTTTCCTTTGGAACTTATTTTCACGGGGAAAACATAGAAAAAGAAAACATCCATCCTAACCTCTTTTTTCTATGTAGGATCTAGGTAAATGACAGATCTGTGCATCATTGTTGTTCTTTTAGAAGAAAATGTACATTGTGATATTATGGATAAAACCAAAGTGACATGTATTAATACACTTCCTAGCATTCCGTTTCCTGTGAAATTCCTATACCCTTTCAAACGACTAGTAACACAACTTTCCTATGTTTTACAATCCTTTGTTTTTACCGTTACATTCCTACAAGATTTATGTATTTTTCCTATTCCTATGTTTTTTATCCTACGTTTCAAAGGAGTCCTAAGGATCAGCTCAGTCCATATAAGTTTTGGAGGATTTTTAACATGAGGTCCAACCTCATGGAAAGTTTCCTATGAGTCTATCTCTCATCTAATTCCTATGTTTTTCTGGTGGTTCGATCAAGCGATCATTTCTATATTTTCATGTGTTTTACAATACTTTGTTTTTTTAGTATAATTCCTTACAAAATCCTATATTTTTCATATTCTTTTGTTTTCTCAATCCTTCGATTCAAATGGGCCCTTAGAGGAATTCTACCAAGAGTTCTAACTTTGTGTTTTCAATTCCTTTGAATGTCTCAATATGCACCTTTGAATCAAAATCCTAGAGAAATGAAATCCTCCAAAATTCCTACAATTTTCCTTTGAATCAAAAGGGGGCCTTACCTCTATTTCTCTCCCTCCTTTCACTAGTAAATCAATATACAGTTTTAAAACTTCCTGTACTTTTCATGTGAGACACACAAATATATATCTACCTTGTACAATTCCTGCAGGATTCAATAAGCCATGACATCCTGATCCTATGTATTATCTACTCCTTTGCTTTTAAAATTCTAGCGTTCCAAAGGAGCCCGTAGTATAAAATGTAGGCCAGAGGAAGTGTTTGGAGAGGGCTCCAGCCAAACTTGAGGCTTTATATATATCGGTGTAAGTTTGTTCTAGAATTGTCACGAAACAATAGCTGATCAAACTGCTATTGAAATCAAGCTGTTGAATACGACAGTTGTAATTTTGTGGGAAATGTCAAGCTCCTGAAACAACTACTATACTACATACAATCTGGACCTAGGAGTGCACTTGTTTTATAGTTCAGTTACGTACACCCTAGTGCATATATACTCTCTTATGTTTCATAATTCTTACATGTTTTAAATAAGGTCAAGATTAAATAGTTAAAACTTTAACTATCAATAACCTTTATAGTTTGAAGACATTTGACACGATGTATAGATTAGTCTAAAAAGTACTTTAATAATAAAATTACACATTTATTTAATTCTGTTATACTATAATAGAAAAAATAATAGTTAAGACATGTCATGAGGATCGTGTTATTATCTAAAACGTAAACGGAAAGAAGTAGTAGTACATTTGTAAGAATATGATGCCCTGGCAACAAATTAAAAGGATGGAGTGAGAGTGATATGTGAATGAACTGTGCTAAAGAAAGAGAGAGTGAATGAACGGAATACACATATATTCAGACTAAATTTCTTGAGAATGGAGCAGAGGCGGCAGGCACACATGTGAGTCAACAGTAGTGGAGGTGTGGCCTGTGGAGTTTTGGGCTGTGAAGGTCATTGACTCCAACAGTTTTTCAGAGGGTGCATGCAATGGGCAGTGCAGGCTCGGTATCAAAAAGGACTAGTCCAGCTTTGTCTTTGTCCAACCAAATGTACATAAAAAAACTATATATAGATTTGTGAATGGAGGCAGGCAGCCAACGCAAGAGGCAAGGGCCATGCCATGCCTGCCTGCCTGCCTTGTGGGCTCGTCCTTCGCTATCGAGGATCTATCCTCTGTAGTTAGGGCCTATTTGGCACAACTCCAGCTCCACCCCTTCTGGAGCTGGAGCTCAGCCAAACAGTTTCAGCTCCACCAAAACTGGGAGTGGAGTTGGATGGAGCCCTCTCACAAAATATACTAGAGTTGTGGAGTTGGGTCTAGGCAGCTCCACAATTCCACTCCAGACTCAACTCCTAGAGTTATATTTAGGAGTTGGAGCTGTGCCAAACATGTCCTTATATGTGCAGTTAATACTTATATTAGTATCATATAACAGGAGTGTGTTTAGTTCCACGTCAAAATTGAAAGTTTGATTGAAATTGAAACGATGTGACGGAAAAGTTGAAAATTTATATGTGTATAAAAGTTCGATGTGACGTTTTTGGGTTCAAAGTTTGGAACTAAACTCGGCCTAGGCTGAATCGACGAATCACAACTAGTGGGCTCAGCTAGCTAAGGTAGGGTTTATTATTTTGGTTAAGTTAGCATAGAACGATGGAAGCAGTACCACTGCTGCGTTAATGTAAGAGCAAATTCTCGCTCAATCCCTTTCATACCCCTGAAATTTACCCGATTCCTTCTATACCTCTGAAATTTTAACTTGATCCCTTCCATATCCCTACCGTTACATTTTCCTTTATTTCACTACTACGTTTGGTTGCAAATGTCTTTTTTGCCCTTGATGCTTTAGGTTTGAATATAAGTTTGAAAAATGATAGAAAATTTTGTTTGAGTGCACAGTATGTGCATTTTATGAAACTAATGAGACTAAATAATTTGTGCAGAAAATTTTGACATAAATTTCGCAAATAAAACAAATGTAATAAATTAAAAATTTTATTTGAAATTTTAATAGGACAATGGATATTTTTTATCAAAAGCATTCATTAAAAAATATTGTGAGCATTGGTAGTCCTATCTTTGTATCAATGCTCCTTATTTTTATGACTTTTCTTAAAAATAAATACATATTTTTTATTTCTTTATCTAAAAATAAATTTTGTGATAAATAATGCATTGCACAACAAACTCATAACTATAATAGTCTCATGCGACAGACTTTACATTTTTAATAATGTAATTCATGATTTTCTATGTTTATCCAAAGGGTAAAATGGTCATTTTTATAGAAATTAGACGGTCAACTAACGGTCAACTGACGGGAGGGGTATGGAAGGGATCAAAATCAATTTTTGGGGTATACAAGGAAGGAAGCGAAATTCAGGGGTATAGAAGGGATTAGCTAAAATTTTAGGGTTGTAGAAGGGATTTTCTCTTAACGTAATGTTGTCGTGGAAGGCGGTGCCACATATCGTATCAGACAGTGCTATGGTCTCGGAAGAGAGAGGATGAAATGAGGAATGGGCCTTGTGCATCCTCCGTCCATATATTACCTATTGCATGCCCTCAATGCTCAAGCTTGCCTCCCCAAGTCTTCCTTGGAGAAATTATTCGAAAACTCTCGTGTCGCCCTCCCCAGGGGCGGCTCGGGAGGCGACGACCCGGCCGCCCCCTCTCCCCCTCCTTCCTCATCCGCCTTGCCGCTGCCCGAACGTTCGCCGGCAAAACCATGCGGCCGCAAGGACGACAACGGCGGGGCCTCTCGCGGACCTCGCTCTCGGGCGGCCAGGGGACCCACCAACGGCAGCG
>CM020188.1:20902474-21081543 GCA_009805545.1 Oryza longistaminata | reverse complement strand
GGTTCCCGATGATAATCACCGCTTATTAATCAACCGGTATGGAACTCATGCAACAACCAGCCGGACCGCCCGTGGGTCGTCTATATCTCCGCCCTTCACAGTCCTGCTCTCTACTATGAACCATACCATACAGAAAAGTAAGCAGTTCGCCTACGTCTTCAGGCTTGTGGTTGGCCACGGAAATCGGATTTCCAGGATAACCGAAATCGTGGAACGGTCGCTAATATGATCTGTCATAGGGTGCACACCCATCAATAACCATATGCTTCACAACCCACCATTATCAGTTTTAGTTTGCAATTAATTAATTAACCATCAGATTAACCATCTGAGCTATCATTAAGCCATCAGTTAAATAGTGAACATAAGTTATCCCAAGTAGGTGGGTGCTAATGGTTTCTAAGCATGGCTAAGCAATTATATCTATCAAGCTGAACCTATATATATACAGCTCAAACTAGTCAAATTTTAATAACCCAAGGTATCGGAAAGAATAAAGTAATCAAGAACAAAAGGGCTAATAAAAAACAACTAGGTTAATTCCACCATGACATTCGAAAATAATGCAATAGTTGAATAGAAACAATAGCTTTAAACGGGATCAACATGCTCAAAGGGTTGTTTGGGATCTGTGTGACTTGCCTTGCTGGCCTGTGGAATTCCTCAAAATCTTCTCCTGCAAAACTCGGACTCTCCGGGAACGTCGGAATCTAAAGAGAAAAGAACAAAATCACCAAAACAGCACATAAACAGCATTGAACAAAGTACATGGTGGATATTTTTTACATGTAGATCTCAAATTTTAGAAAAATATAGAGACTTGAACAACTAAATCCGAGCTAAGATGAATTGTTATGAATTTTAAAGATTAAATCGCATTAAATCATATTTATGATTTTAATTGAATTATGACGCAATAATGAATTATTTTGAAAGGAAAGGGATTATTGCGTCAGCGGCTTAGGGTTCTCGGTGGAACCGGTGCACGGCGGTGGCTTCACGGAACGAACGCGCCGAGGATCTATCTATCCCAAAACGGACGGCACCACGATCTAACGGTCCACGGACGGGTCTAGGGGACGGCGTCATGACGTGTCGCGATGACGTCATCCACTGGCGAGCGGCTCTCGGCGCGCGCATTGCTCGCCGCGGCGAACGACGGCGCGGCGGCGGCAAACGGGAGGGGCAACCAACGGATGAGTTGGCTGACGCGGCGCAACTCACCGGTGACCAAACACGGCGGAAGATCACTGGACGGCGACGGCACGAGGAAGAAGACTGGCCGGCGACCTCTCGGCTGTGGACGGACGGCGGTGCTCGCGACACCTAGGCGACGAGGACGGGCAGGGAACAAGTCCGGCGACGCGTCCTTGGCGATCACGCCGGGCGCCTTCCCGAGCTGACGCGACGACCGAGCACGGGCAGGCCGCACGCTGGAGCCCGCTGTGGCGGACGGGCGGCGCTAGCTGCACGGCCTGTAGGGCTCTACCGGCGGCGAGAGCACGAAAGGCGAGGGTGAGGTGCCAAGCGGCGGGTAGCGGAGGCTTGGGGTCCTTATTTAGGGGCTAGCGGGGCGGTGACGGCAAGGCCCACGGCGGCCCCCACCGGCGACGATGAAACATTGGAGGTTCGGGAGAGCAGAGACGATCCGAATTGCGAATTCGAAATCCACCCGATTTCTAAAAGAAGATTTACACGATGTATTCCAAAGAGAAAAGATAGAGCGAGCTCTCGGGGATCCTTTACACCCATCAATTATCCGCAGAATGCGGAAACGGATGCGCGATTTGGAGAAGAGGCGGCGGCACAGCCTGCGGTTAGGTCGGCCGGGGCGCGGCGGAAGAGCTCAGAGTTCGCGACAGGTGGATCCCACCTGTCAGCGCGGCGGACGCGCCGCCCGGTTGCGTGCGTGCTCGTTTGCGCGGGCGCGGCTTGGGCCCGAGCGAGAGAGAGAGAGAGGTTTGGCCGACTTTCGGCCGCAACCAAAGAGATTTTAAAAACCTTTTTCCAATTAATTATTCATGAAAGCAATTCCATTTATTAAAAATACTTCCTTGGGCTCAAATAAATCCCAGAAAAATCTAGGAACTATAGAATAAGAAGTATTTAATAAAATTTTATCTGGCCCACATTTTATATTGGAATTTATTATTTAAAATTAGATCTTCTCTTTCTAGGCTTTTAAAATAATTTCTAATTAATTCCAATTAAACAACAATTTTATATATTTGGGATTTTTTATGGTGTGACATGGATAAAGAAAGGAAGATATTTTCTTCTGCTTCTCTTCAGTTCTGGTCAAATGGGGATACCTGGAAAAAATTTTCCACGTGCAGGAGAGGAGTAAGGCAAGGTGATCTCTGTCACCTTTACTCTTCTGTTTTAGGAAGGGTGACTTCTCCAGGCATTGTACAGAGCTTATGCAAATGGGTTCTTCTATCAATCCTTTTTCCATCAGACTTTGACCCAAATTTTCCAATTTGTCCATTATAGCGGATGACAACCCTGCTTTAATTTGAAAGCTAGTGGGTAAAGAGCGTCTTAACTCTAAAGGCTTTTTTAATTGGCAAAACCTTCCACTGGCTGTTTGAACAGTAAATTTTTAAATCTTTGTCTCATCCAATAAATGTTGATGAGGGAAAGCTAGACTTTAGCTGCAGTTTTGGCTGTCTTGGGATCATTGCCTTTTACATATTTGGGTTTACCCACTTGGTAGCCACTGCCAAAGTAATAGATTTTGCAACCTTAAGTTGAAAGAATCAGAAAGAAGGCTTACATCAATGCTTCATTCTTGTCTTATGGAGATAAGACTTAAACACTGGTAATTTATCAATTTCTCTTTCCTACATACTTAATTACATGTGTCTTTTGTTGCCAAGAAGTATTGATACATTGACGAGCAAGAAGACATTGTCTTTTTGGAGAGGCTCTGAGGTCAACGTCCAATAAAAGATCTTTGGCGCTCTGGGTAAAAGTTTGGTAAGTCTAAGAGAAAAGGTGGTTTAGGAGTGCTAAACCTTACTATCCAAAATCATGGCCTCTGCTCATCAAATTTTTGGGACAAGTTTTAAATACAATAAGAAAGATTTGCCCTGGGGTCATTTTGTTTGGTCTGCCTATTATGGTAACTCTTGTCCCTCATCCTGACAAACTTGAAGGGCTCATTCTGGTGGAAAGATATTTTGCAAACTGATGGATGTCTTTAGGGTATTGCAAAGTGTAATCTGAAAAGTGGAAATACCTGCTCCTTTTGGTATGATGTAATGGGGATGATCAAGCCGCCCTCTTTTTTCACAACTATGGCCAAGGCTTTGTTCTTTTGCTCAAAACAGAATGCATCTGTCTCTGATTTTCTGTCCATCTGAGGCTGAAGAAAAATTTTACACTACCTTTCTGGCTCCCCCCCCCCCCCCCCCCCCCCCCCCCCCCCCCCCCCCCCCCCCCCCCCCCCCCCCCCCCCCCCCCCCCCCCCCCCCCCCCCAAAGGCTTTTTCAAAAGTTTCAAGAGCTCAGTTCTTCCTTCTAGATATGCGAGCTGATTAATAAAATGATGTTTGGTCTTACATTTGGGGAAATATGAAATATTCTTCACAGAATTCTATGCACTGAATTCAGAGTTATTAAGGCCCACAGTTCATTTTCTATGGTTATGGAAGTGCAAAGCAGTTTCAAAAGTAAGGTTTTTTGGGTGGACTACTCATGATGAATAGATTAAAATACGCAAGTTTCCAATCGCTATCAATAAGAATTGTGCTCCTCCGGATTGTGATCTTTCTTTGTGGTTCTTTTGTTGCAATCGGCAGCTGTTGAAGACCTCATGCAATCTGTTCTTTTTATGCTCGTTTGCCCAAAACTTTTGGAGTCTTCTAGGCATTACATGGGATACTAATTCTATCTTTGGAGCAATGTTTATAAGGCCAAAATTTGGATTATGCAGGGGAAGCTGTTTCATGGAGAAATTCTTTTGCTGCTTGGCAATATATGGAAGGCAAAGAAATGGGTCATTTTTTGAGCGCAAAAGAATCCCTTTTTCATCATTGAAGGCAACTCTCTTAAAGGGTGACCTCTTCCTTCCTGTTGTTTAGAGATGTTCTGCGAGATATCACGATGTAATCATAAGTTAGATTAATGGGTTGTAACTTGTTCTTGTTTTTTAATAAAGTTTTTCCTATCCCAACAGCGGGGGCCTTCCTGCTGTGTTCTCCCTTCAAAAAAATTAGAGATGTCAATGCTGCCCATGAGATTCAAAAATAGATCTTCTCTAGCTCTTAATTTTGCTTTGCACACAACGCACTTTGGGATGAGTTGTTTTTACTAAAAAGTTGTTGAAAAATATCAAATTGCTTTTCATGCTAGTTTTGATGTTTAACATGAATTTGTGCTAAAAGTTAAATACCTACATGATGTTTTGGATGTGGCTCAAACATGTTACTTTGAGTAAGATGAATCTAAAAGATGCTTTGGTCATGTTGAGGTCATGAAGATGTTGTGAATAAAATAAGTGCTTTTCTTGGCCCAAGTGGGTCGTAAAAGCAAAGGTGTCATGGTATAATTGTGAAAATCTGGTGCTACATTTGGAAAGGAAGGTTTCTTTATTTAAAAATTCCTTGCAAAGATTTTCCTGATGTAAAAAGACCTCAACATGATTTCTGGATTCAATCTAAGGTTAGCACACATAACGTGGTTTAGGTTTATCTTATGCTCATCATACTAGACATCCTGCCTGCTTGTGTTAGGTGTTGGTGCTAGAAGTGGTGAGTTTTGGTTCAACCTAATACTAATAAAACTGTGTTTAAATTGCTTGGTATCATGTCTACTTTGACGTGCATCTGTCTTCAAATCCAATGTTGTGCATGCAAAACCTCCTGTTGTTGCTTGTGTTGGCTAAATCATCTGATTCTAACTAATGTGTCTAAACATCGTGAAAAATATACTTGTTTCTTTTTGTGGCAAAGATGGACATATTGTTTGGTTTTTGTTTCATGATTAAGCTCATAAATAGAAAGGAGAGAGAGAGATTGCTTTTGCAAAATCAAGTGGCAAAAATCTGGTTTTTTCCTCGGAGAACTGGTCAGACCGGCTACTGATGCGCGGTCAGACGGCCGGGCACTCGGTCGCCCGGCGGTACGAAGCGGTCAGACCGGCCCCCGGTCAGTACGGCGTCCAGTACCACCTCGGTCAGACGCGGCCCTCGGGAGAATTTTTTTCAGAAATTCTCAATTGTTTTTGCACGTAGATATATGCCTATTAGTATCTTCTGGTCGTAGTGTCTCAGTACTGGATTCCTATTTTTATTATCATCTAACCCCAGTACCCGAGGCTTTGGTGCAAGGAAGGAAGAACGTGTAGATCGTGGATTCGCGGTTGTTCGCGGCACATGACCGGTGATAAAAATTGGTTCTCTCCTCAAAAAGGCATCCAAAACTGAAAATGCGATTATCTTTGGGTTGGATGCGGTCTACAAGTGCCGTTCTGCACAGGTTTGGTTAAGGTAAATGAAAAATTTGAATTGAAGAATGTAGCTTTGGTTGAGAATTAAAGTACAAATTGCTTTCAGTTTCAAAATTATTGATGAGATTTTGAGGTTCATTTAAGAAAACTGGAAGTAAAGTTTTTTGATCCTTGTTGGTTGATTCTTGTGGCTGAATATTTTCTCATATGGAAGAGTGTTTAAAGCTGATTTTGATAAAATCCTGTTTGCAACTGCTGTGAATAACTTGTTTTGGTTGCTAAGTTTGAATAAAGATGTAATGTTTTTGGCATCGTAGACTTGGCATGTTGCGTTTTGAATCATCTCACTAGGTTAAGTGGTTTGGATCTTGTTCGTGGTTTGCCTAAACTAAGAAATATCTTGATTTGGGTTTTGTACCCGTGTCGTCATGCTAAGATGGTTGCTTCCTCAATGCTTCCTAGTCATTTCTGTGATGATGGATACACCGGGACAATATTACATATGGACACTGTTGGGTCAGCTAGAGTGCATCTGTTGGGGAAAGTGGTATGTGTTGTTTATTGTTGACGATTCTTTCTCGATATTCTTGGTTTTCTTCATTGGCAACTAAGGAACGAAGCTTTTCAACACTTTTCGTGTTTGTTTTCTTCGATTGGATCTTGAATTTCCTGGTTCATTGAAAAGAATTCCGAAGTGGATAATGGTGGGTGAGTTTAAAAATGCTTCGTTTGAACAATTTTGCAACGAAAGAGGTCCTTGAACATGATTTCTTCTCATCGTGTTCCGCAACAAAACGGTGTTTGTTGAAGGAAAAATCGTCTATTGGTTGAGATGGCTAGAACATGTTGGATGAGTATAATCCTAGAAAATTTTGGGCTGAAGGCGATTAACACTGCAACTATATTTCAAATCGAGTTATCTGAGATCAAAACTTGGAAAAAACTTCTTATGAACCTTCGATTTGGAGTCAGCCAAAGTTTTTCACATTTGCGTGTTTTTGGTTGCAAATGCTTTGTCTTGAAATCTGGAAAATTTGGATAAAGTTTGAGGCACGTTCTAACCGATGGATTGTTTTCTTGGTTACCATCCGCACACACTCGTAGCTATCGTGTACTTATTTTGGAGTACTAACAAAATTGTTGAGACTAAACGAAGTTTCTTTGATGAAGTAGTCCAGGTACTAGACCCAATATTGCAGGTACATAATTGTCACAGGTTCAGCGGGGAGATGGTCGTATTTTTGAAGACGAGAGCGACCGACAGACGATGAGGGTCGGCCTCGACCGGTCCAGAACCACGGGCGCCAGGCTGGTCAGACCGCCGGCCACCTCCTCCGGTCAGACGCAGCCTTAGGAGGAGCGGTTAGAACGGCGGCTAGGTTTCGTGGTTCCGGTTACTGTTGATGCTGATGCGAGATGGACCTCCGGAGATTACTACTTCGATCCAGTACTGATACAGGACGTGAATCAATCTTCAGAGTCGCTGGCTCATTGCACATTCAACTCGACGACATCCAGCCGGATACAAATCATTGGTAATTAGGGTGAGCGGAACTACAAGGTCTAAGGTTAACGATTCAATGATGTTTGCGCAAATTCTGCAGTTTGGTTGCTTCTTTTGAACCAAAAATGTTACTCATGCATTACCTGATGAATCGTGGATTACGCCATGGCTGCATGAGAACTGGAAAATTTTGAGAAGAACAAAGTTTGGGCTTTAGTTGAACCACTTTTGGCCATAATATTATTGGAACAAGCGGGTTTTCAAAAAATAAACAAAATGAGATGGTTTGATTGTGAGAACCTAAAAACTAGACTTGTTTTGCTTAAGGTTTTAACCCAGGTGGAGGGTTTGGATTTTGATGAAACTTTTGCTGGCATGTTGCTAGAATTGAGGCAATTAGACTTTTGTTGGCTTTGCTGCTTCCAAAAGGTTTGAAATTTTATCAATGGTATGGTAAAAAGTGTTTTTCTAAATGGGTTTTATACAGGAGGGAAGTTTTATGTCAAACAATACAGGTTTTGAAAATCCTGATTTTCCCACCATGTTTTTAAATTGCTAAAGTTTTGTATGGCTTGAAACAAGCACCTAGAGCATGGTATGATAGGCTTTAAGAACTTTTTGCTTGCGAATGGTTTTTACAATGGAAAGGTTGACAAACATTTTTTGTTCTTAGCATGGTGATAATCAACTGTTCGTTCGATTTACGTGGATGATATCAGATCTTGGTTGTTCAACTCACGCTTTGGTTGTTGGGAGTTTTTTAACTAAGATATGCGCAGGGAATTTGAGATGAGCATGATGGGTGAGTTATCTACTTTTTTTGGATTGCAATTAAGCCGGTGCACTGCTTTGAATTGTATTATATAGAGGGTATTGTCACAATATCTATTCGGGTACTTGTCAAGTATCGCGACGCATGGTTGACATGATGTTGCGGTTGTGTCTTGTGGGTACAGTGGTACACCTCTGATCATAGTTTAAACTATTCGAATAGCCGTGCCCATGATTAGTTTCACATTTCTCACCACAGTGAATTGTTGCTGATAATAATTTGTTTAGCTCCTGGTTTGGAATGGTATATTCCTGGTTTGGAGATAGAACTGTGCAGCCGGGATTCGTTGTTCAGAATGGTCGGGCCTATGCAACAGGGTATGTTGTATAGCGTTGGATTAATACTGTTTAATTAATACTTTACTGTTTTATTAAATTCTGAAATATTTATTAAATGCTATTTATGCAAATGAGACTATACTATGCCATCCTTCATTATCCTGTGCATTTGCATATTTGCTGCGTGGCTTGCTGAGTATGTCATATACTCACCTTGCAATCATCATCAGAGGAGGAATTCTACGGTGATGCTGATGGTGTGGAGGGTTAGGCGTAGCCCTGGTCAAGCTGCCTGTGGAGTGGAGTCGTCTGCGTTGTTTCTTTTATTTTCCGCTGCTTAGAACTTTATTGATTGAGAGGAACTATTTACCTCTGTAATGACATTTTATTCGCTTATTTATTAGAGTAATAATTGTACTCTATTATCAATTTGTTATTGTGTGCCTCGGTTGATTCCTAGACGAGGGTTTACACACATGTAAGCGTTTGGAATTTTGGATTCCGGGCGTGACAAGTTGGTATCAGAGCCTCCTTGACCCTAGGTTGTGCCAAATGGTTAACTATAGAAGCCCTCTAAAAATATTGAAAAAGTAGAACTGTTCTCCTCTCTTTCTCTTTTAATTGAACCAAGCTAATGGCACATGCAGTTTATAATTTCTTGAATTGTTCTCATTCAAAATTTATTTATTGTTCCTGTGTTATTAGTACTGTACATCTATTACTGTACTAATGGCCCATTTACCAGCAAAGGTTTTACAACATTGTTTTATTTAATCTTGTTGCAATAAACTTAGCATGCTGATTTTATAACTCTCTTTTATTTTATTTCTTTTGAAACCTGTTATTCAAAAGTGTAATTTGTACTCATGTTTTCAACTGTTTCAACATGTTTTCAGCTGATTTTATAACTTACCTTTTACTTTGGTTTTCTAACTTTATTCAATTTAATCCAAAAACTTGTGCTATTAATTGGATAAATGTCTTAACTCCCTCCTTTCACCTATCTTTAGATGCCGCGCTTCAAGCCTGAGTACTTGTTCGGTACTGAGGGATTTGTCCAAGAGTTGTGTACGATGTCCTTCCTCATAGGATTCGGGACTGCCCCTTTGTATGCCCAGATTCCTCATGACCGTGATGAAGAGAAGTGCCGTGTCAGAGTCACCTTGAACAGTAATCGTGAAGATATCCCATCGGTGATGTTTGAGGCTGGAGGGGGAAACCACATTAATGCTTGTCAGGAGGTGGCAAGGATTGCCATAGGAGAACTCCGAGAAAGCTACAATGATCGGTTGGCCGACACCGAGTATCGCTACCATCCTCGTCAACCCCAGGGAAGTGACCGTGGCAGCTACCTTGAACCTGCAGGGATTGAGAATGATGCTACCACACGGCATTTAGTTGAGATACTGTGGGCCATGGATGAGACCCGCGCTGAGATTGTGATAACAACTCAAGATCGTGAAGACCGGAATCGCGGCAAGATTTGCAAGCTAGAGGACAAGGTGGATCGTTTGGAGAAGGAGCTAGCCGCATTGAAGGGAGAAGCGCCACCGCAGAAGGCCAGGGTTCATCTTACCGCAAGGAAGAGAGATCTATTCGTCCCTCGCTACCAGTTGGCGCCAAAGGTTCGTGTGGTGGAAAAAAAAGCTACCCCAGCCCCAGTGGATCCTCTAGTCATCAACGTGAGTGATGATGAAGAAGAAGAATCCAAGCGCACCCATTCCAAGGTCGAGTGGGGAGCTACCCAAGATGATGAGGTCGAGCCTTCAATCAACTCCGATGCCCGGAAGACCTAGAACGCCTTGTCAAGTCGTTACCTTAGATCGTTGTGTTAGTTTGCTTGTTTAAGTTTGGTTGTGTGTGTGGGTCTCGCATGTGGTTTACATCATTGGTGGGATGTAAATGCATGCCTTTGTTTGCTTTCGAGTGTTAGGTAGTTGGTGAGTTAAGTGGTGTGAGAGTCTTCAGTAATGTAAGAATGAAACTCAGTTAAGATCAATAAAGTTAAGTTAGCAAAATTAATTCCCTATCCTAAGTAGTTTTTCCCCTGTTTCTCTTCTTGTGCTCCTGTCTATGCCAGATGGTGCTTACTCGCAGCAACGGGAATGGCCCCAACCCCAACAACAACAACAACAATACAGAGAATCCCACGCTTGCTCAAGTCCTGGCCCAACAGGCACAGCTTGTGAATCTGATGATGCAGCAACTCCAGAACCAGCAGAACCAGGGAAACAACCATGCACCTCCCCCGAATAAGCTGGCAGAATTTCTTCGCGTAAGGCCGCCTACTTTCTCTAGCACCACCAATCCTGTTGAAGCTGGTGATTGGCTGCACGCCATAGAGAAGAAGATGGATCTGCTTCAGTGCACAGATCAAGAGAAGGTTTCTTTTGCTTCCCACCAGCTGCATGGCCCTACCTCTGAGTGGTGGGATCACTTCCGTCTTAACAGGACTACTACTGAACCTATCTCTTGTCTTGAGTTCACCGTTGCGTTCCGGAAGACGCACATACCATCGGGAGTGGTGTCTCTCAAGAAGAAGGAGTTCAGGTTGCTCACTCAGGGATCTCGCACTGTCACCGAGTATCTGCATGAGTTTAATCGCTTGGCTCGTTATGCTCCGGAGGATGTGCGCACTGATGAAGAGCGTCAAGAGAAGTTCTTAGAAGGGCTGAATGATGAGCTTTCTTACCCACTCATAACTGGGGATTATCATGATTTCCAGAAGTTGGTGGATAAGGCTATTCGCCAAGAGGACAAGTACAACCGCATGGAGCAGAAGAAACGCCGGATTGCTCACTTCAAGGCTCAGCAGGGGAATAGTCAGAGGCCGCGTCTTGCTATGCGACCTCAGTCAGTGCCACAGGGAGGTTCTTCGTCTGTTGTTCGTCCGCAGCGTCAGTTCTTCAACAACAATGCTGGCAACAACAACCGCAACCAAGCTCCACGCCCTGTTGCAGCTCCGACACAGCATCAGCCTGCCAAGAGGGAGCAAGGCAGTAAGCCCGGGGTGTGCTTCAACTGTGGTGACCCAGGACATTACGCTGATAAGTGTCCGAAGCCCCGCCGCGCGAAGGTTGTCCTGCTCAGAACAACTCCTCCGCACCAGCGTCAAAGGCTCGTGTCAACCATGTTGCTGCTGCAGAAGCTCAAGGTGCTCCAGATGTGATTTTGGGTACGTTCCCTGTTAACTCGGTTCCTGCAACAGTGCTTTTCGATTCTGGTGCTACGCATTCCTTTTTATCTTTGAGTTTTGCGGGAAATCATGGAATGGAAGTAGAAGAACTTAGACGTCCTTTGATGGTGAGCACACCGAGTAACCAAGCACTCTCATCACAACGTAGCCCCTCTGTCAGAATAGAGATTCAAGGAGTACCATTTCTGGCCAACCTTATTCTGTTAGAATCCAAAGACCTTGATGTCATCCTAGGGATGAACTGGTTAGCCAGATATAAAGGTGTGATAGACTGTGCCAATAGAAAAGTAACCCTCACCAGCAATGATGGTCAAGTTGTAACTGTTCATGCATTGCCTTCTGAGCCTTTAAGTTCAAGTCTGAACCAAATAACTTTGGAAGAGATTCCTATAGTACGGGAGTACCCAGATGTGTTCCCGGATGATTTACCTGGTATGCCGCCCAAGAGAGATATAGAATTCAGAATAGATCTGGTACCAGGAACGAATTCAGAATAGATCTGGTACCAGGAACAACTTCGATCCATAAGAGACCTTATAGAATGGCAGCTAATGAACTAGCAGAAGTCAAGAGGCAAGTAGATGATTTGCTTCAGAAAGGATACATCAGACCAAGTTCGTCTCCATGGGGAGCTCCAGTAATTTTTATGGAAAAGAAAGATCATACCCAGAGGATGTGTGTGGACTATCGTGCACTAAATGATGTGACTATCAAGAATAAGTACCCGCTGCCCAGAATTGATGATTTGTTTGATCAGCTTAAAGGTGCCACCGTTTTCTCCAAGATAGATCTTCGATCAGGGTATCACCAGTTGAGGATTGATCTTCGATCAGGGTATCACCAGTTGAGGATTAAAGAGGAAGACATACCTAAGACAGCTTTTACCACTAGGTATGGGTTGTTTGAATGTACTGTTATGTCTTTTGGACTTACCAATGCCCCCGCTTTCTTCATGAACTTGATGAATAAGGTGTTTATGGAATACCTGGACAAGTTCGTGGTGATTTTTATTGATGACATTCTTATCTACTCCCGAACCAAAGAAGAGCATGAAGAACATCTTCGCCTTGCACTAGAGAAGCTACGAGAACATCAATTGTATGCCAAGTTTAGCAAATGTGAATTTTGGTTGTCTGAAGTAAAGTTCCTTGGACACGTCATCTCAGCCGGTGGAGTTGCCGTTGATCCTGGTAATGTGGAATCCGTAACCAACTGGAAACAACCGAAGACAGTTTCAGAGATTCGCAGTTTCTTGGTCTTGCAGGTAATTACCGTTGGTTTATTGAAAATTTTTCTAAGATTGCTAAGCCCATGACACGACTGCTTCAGAAAGATGTGAAGAACAAGTGGTCAGAAGAATGTGAGCAGAGTTTTCAAGAGTTGAAAAGTCGCTTAATATCAACATCCATTTTGATTTTGCCTGATCCAAAGAAGGGTTCCCAAGTATATTGTGATGCATCTAAGCTTGGGTTAGGTTGTGTTCTGATGCAAGATGGGAAGGTGGTTGCCTATGCGTCTCGTCGGTTACGCCCGCATGAGAAGAACTACCCTACTCATGATCTTGAGTTAGCCGCAGTGGTTCATGCGTTGAAGATTTGGCGTCACTATCTTTTTGGTACTCGTACGGAGGTGTACACGGATCACAAGAGTTTGAAGTATATCTTTACCCAGCCGGATCTAAACATGAGACAACGGAGATGGTTGGAACTGATTAAGGATTATGATATGGGAATTCATTATCACCCAGGAAAGGCCAATGTTGTAGCAGATGCTCTTACAGGAAAGGCTATTGCAATGCTACAGAAGGACGACGATTGCCATTGGAGTTATGCAAGGAATTTGAAAGATTAAATTTGGGAATTGTCAGTAGAGGTTTCGTTGCAGCCTTAGAAGCGAAGCCCACTCTCATTGATCAAGTTAGAGAAGCCCAAATTAATGATCCTGATATTCATGAGATCAAGAAGAATATGAGAAGAGGAAAAGCTATCGGTTTCTTGGAAGATGAGCAAGGAACTGTATGGTTGGGTAAGAGAATCTGTGTCCCAGACAACAATGATTTGAACGATGCAATTCTGAAGAAAGCTCATGATACTTTATACTCCATTCACCCTGGTAGTAATAAGATGTACCAGGATCTCAAGGAAAGATTTTGGTGGGCAAGTATGAAGCGAGAAATAGCAGAATATGTAGCGGTGTGTAATGTTTGTCAGTGAGTCAAGGCAGAACATCAGAAACCTGCAGGTTTGTTGCAACCTCTGAAGATACCAGAATGGAAGTGAGAGGAAATCGGTATGGATTTCATCACTGGTCTACCCAGGACGTCATCGGGCCATGACTCTATTTGGGTGATAGTCGACAGGCTTACCAAAGTGGCTCATTTCATCCCGGTGAGGACCACCTATTCCGGAAGTCGTTTTGCGGAATTGTATATGGCAAGAATTGTGTGTTTGCACGGTGTGCCTAAGAAAATAGTGTCCGATCGAGGTAGCCAGTTTACTTCAAAGTTTTGGAAGAAACTTCAGGAAGAGATGGGTTCCAAGCTGAACTTCAGTACTGCATATCATCCGCAGACAGACGGACAAACCAAAAGGGTAAATCAGATTTTGGAAGACATGTTGAGAGCTTGTGCTTTAGACTTCGGTGGAAGTTGGGATAAGAATTTGCCTTACGCGGAATTCTCGTACAACAACAAACGGGAGTGCGTTAAGCTAGTCTTCAGATGGCGCCTTATGAAGCGTTGTATGGTCGGAAGTGCCGCACTCCGCTTTTGTGGGATCAAACGGGAGAACGTCAGGTTTTTGGGACTGATATCCTAAGGGAAGCAGAAGAGAAGGTAAAGATCATTCAAGAAAGATTGCGTATAGCTCAGTCTCGTCATAAGGGTTATGCCGACAATCGCCGCAGAGATTTAAGTTTTGAGGAAGGAGATCATGTGTACCTGCGTGTCACGCCTCTTCGAGGGGTTCATCATTTTCACACTAAAGGGAAATTGACACCGCGTTTTGTGGGACCTTATAAGATTGTCAGTCGAAGGGGTGAGGTTGCTTATCAGTTGGAGTTACCTCAATCCTTGGCTGGTGTCCATAATGCGTTCCAAGCTCAATTCTGCCTGCCTGTCCGGGGGTTCCGGCCGTAGGTGGGTTGGGTCGGTACTCTTGTCTATGGCTAGGATGGGTTGGAAACTATGTCATGTCTTCCGTCCATATGCCGTGGTGGTATGTGGCACGTGGTTGCACGTGAGGAAGACGTGTCTTGTGGGTAAAGATGTACACCTCTGATCAGAGTAAAACCTATTCGAATAGCCGCGCCCTCGGTTATGGGCAAGCCTAGCAATGTACCCAAGTTAGTGTTTTAAATTCTTAAAACCTACTTAATAACTAAAATGTGGAATGGTTGGCCAGGGTTGGCTTGGGACGAGCTGGGACCAAGGGTCGGGTTGCCAGTTCGGTCTGAATCATCGTAGGCCTTGGGTTAAGGCAGGTTCGTATGGGTCCACGGCCTTGATTAATAATACTGTGTAGCTCTAGAATCGTCTTTATAAAATGGCTTTGGGCAACTAAGTGACTTTTAAATGCTATTTACTGCAAGACTTAACCCCTATATTATTATCCCCTTGTACCCCCTTGCATTAATCATGCATCTCCCGGTGTGACTTGCTGAGTACGGTGGTTGTACTCATTCTTGCTCTATCTTTCCCCCCTTCAGTAAGAGAAGCTTTGGAGAAGAAGTCTTAGGTTCCATTATGCCGCCATTGTTGGGCGTCTACGTCTTCGCCACCGGCTTGCCTTCGCCGCCGTCGACTGGTGTCTCCGCCTGCACGGCTAGCCTATTATGCCGTCTTTGTTGGGCGTCTACATCTTCACCGCCGGTTCACCTTCGCCGCCGCCGACTGGTGTCTCCGCCTGCACGGCTGGTCTATTATGCCGCCGTTGTCGGGCGTCTATGTCTTCACCGCCGGCTTGCCTTCGCCGCCGTCGATTGGTGTCTCCGCCTGCACGGCTGGCCTATTATGCCGCCATTGTCGGGCGTCTACGTCTTCACCGATCGGCTTGCCTTCGCCACTGCCGACTGGTGTCTTCGCCTGCACGGCTGGCTTATTATGCCGCCGTTGTTGGGCGTCTACGTCTTCTCCGACCGGCCACCTGGTATGACACCAACTGGTGCTATCGTCTTCACGGCTGGCCACGTCGCCGCCACCGCAAATAGGCGTCATCACCTTCAACGCATGCTGTCTACGTCTGCTGCCGACTGGTTTCTTCACTTCCATGGCTACATGATTCCGCCAGTGTTGATTGGCCTTATCGTCTTCACCGCCGGTCATCTCATCTGCTGTTGACTAGTGCCCTCGCCTCTACGGCTGGTTTATACTGCTACCACTACTGATGGACGTCATCGTTTTCATTGATGGCCGCCTTGTCTGACGCCGACTGGCTTGTTCACCTCCACGGCTGCGCGTCTTCGTCATCATTGACTGGCGTCATCGTCATCGCCTGTTTGCCTTCGCCGCCGCCCATGGTGTCTTGACTTTCATGTCTGGCCTATTTCGCCGTCGTTCAAGGACGTCTTCGTTTTCGTCATCATTCTACTTCTTCCGTCGCCGAATGATTAAGCCGCCGCCGACTGGTGTTTTTATCTTCACAACTACGCATCTTCGCCACCGGTTTGCTTCTGTTGCTGCCGACTCCTGTTCATGTCATCACGGCTACGCAACTTTGTCACCATGGTGGAGCAATTTTATCTTCATTGTCCTCTACACCGGCAAACTCTATTGCCGCTACTTCGCAAGTTTTGCTACTTCGCCGACCATGACGTCTACAAGAGCCTCGACATCTCGGCATGCGTCAACAAGTATAATGCCGTGTTATTTTACTACAACAAGTGGTGTTCCAATATTCAAGATTTCTACTCGGACATCTTCTATGCGTATCTTCACTCAAGCAATGACTACTCGACGACAAGAAGCTACAGTTCTCGACTCTATGTTCAGTTGTTTCTCAACTAACCAAAGAGTCGGCGGCTACACAAATACAAGACTCTCAAAATTCGACAAGCTTTATGTCAAGATGAAGCAATCAATCAATCAACGAGTCAACTCGGGGAGTTATTATCTTCGTCTTCGCTTCAGAGCCGACATTTAATTTCAGCGACTCCAATTATTACACCGACAATTTTGGCTTCTTCATGATGCCACAACCTACTCCAAATTTCTCAAGTTTGAGATTTAATTTAGATGTCTGGTAGTTTGGAGTCATCAACCAATCAACTCAGATCAGATTCAATGAGTTGAACAACATCGTATACTTTCCTCCAAGTGAAGCATCTACAACAACTATAATGCCAAGTTCTACTGACATCTTTATAAATCAAGGGGCGTTGCATCAGTCTTCGTTATGCACATGCTCGCGTCAAGGAAACTACTCGGGTTTTGATATTTTCTCAACAGTTTGATGGATTATTGTCACTGACATCATCATCAACACCTCTACTTCATCGGCCCTAACGTCTCCGCCGTTGCTAATGGGTGACTACGTCTTCACCTCCGGCTGCTTCTGTTATTGCCGACTAGTTATTTCGTCTTCATGGTTGACCTACTATGCAAACGCTGATGAGGGTGTTCGTCATTATCATCGGTTGCTGCACCGCTATTGACTGGATCATTGACATCGCCATCTTCATCAACATCCTGTGAAGCTTCTTCGACATAGCTTACTCTACTATTATCGATGGACAACTTTGTCGTCAGAGTCGATCATCTCTGCTGCTGCTAATCGTCATTACCGTTGGTTGCGTTAACCGTCGCCGACTATTTTCTTCATCTTCATGATTGATGGATTTTGCCATTGCCATTGATGAGCGTCTACATCTTCACCACCGGCTTGCCTCCGCCGCCGCCCATGGTGTCTTTGCTTTCACGGCTGGCTTATTATGCCTCTTTTGATGGGCGTCTTTGTCTTCTTCACCGGGCGCCTCGTCTGTTATCGACTGATTATTTCGCTGCCATGGCTACACAACTTTATCGCTGGGCGCCTTCATCTTCATTGCTTGCAGACCTGACTGCTGCCGACTGGTTTCTTCGCCTCCACGGCTGTGCAACTTCATCACTTTTGATTGGTATCACTATCCTCACTACCACCAATATTTTTGCCACCTCTGGTGGGCAATATTATCTCTATATTGGTCGTCTTGTCTCTATGCCAACTGCGTCAGCTACCGTCAATGGACCATTGTGACTACGACAGAAGGACAAGCTATATGATCAGGGGCTTACTAGCTCAAACACAAGTATCATACCTTCAATTTGGACTTGTTCCGGATACAGGCAACATGCACTTGTAGTTCTGAGATTATTTTCTATGCTCGAAGACTGGACCAATCATTATTCCCCGTAAAGGTTATCAACCGAATACTTGCACCAGTCGGGATTCAATTTTTATATCTATTTTGGAGTATCCCATAAGGGATAATCACTCAGATCAGAAGCTATTCATATGAGCTACACTTGGTCTATATCACCCAGAAGATTTATTACTCGGGAGTATGTTACATGCGTCATCCTTTAAAAGGTGACGAAGGCATATTATTTGGCCTAGGCCTAATATGTCTGCAGCCCATATTTTCAGGTGTGGCCTGTCACGTTCTTTTAGGGACTTATGCACTTTTTGCTTAGGCCAATGTGCACGTGATCAAGTGCCTAATACCTTAAAATCCTTTTATACCGCAGTTACTCAACTTTTTATGAGTTGGTACAATGCATCTTAAAAGGTGTCAAACAGTAAAGTTTCATATAGCTGCCCCGCTGACTTTTTTATATAGTCAAGGCGCTGTTTGGATTTATGTCATGACCGGAAATAACCCAACGGGCGTTCCTTACGTGCGTGTATTATTCCTTGTCCCAGGAGGCAAGGTACACCAAAAGTTGATACAATTCAGAGTTTAACAAGCGGAAGCGTAAATAGTTAATTATTACATGGGCAACGAGGGCCCAGCACACACAAAGACAACGAAAAACAGCGGAAGACTAAGGCGACGACCACAGGCGCTTGACGGCAGGCACGAGCTAGACACCAAAGCCTTCATCATCCAGGAGCTTCCTCTTTTGGGTTTGGGAAAAATTGAGCAAGCCTGAGTACAACCACCGTACTCAACAAGACACACCCACAAGTGCAGAGTAAATGCAAAGGAGTACAAGGAGTTATAATATAGGGGTTAGGGTTTACAGTAATCAGCATTTAAAGGACACTTAGTTGCTCAAAGCTAATTTAAAAACACGATCCTAGACTATATAATATTATTAAACAGGCCGTGAACCCACACGAACCTGCCTTAACCCAAGGCCTACGATGATTCAGACCGAACTGGCAACCCGACCCTGGGTCCCAGCTTGTCCCAAGCCACCCAGGCCAACCATTCCACATTTTAGTTGTTAAGCAGTTTTAGAAATTAAAACACTAACTTGGGTACATTGCTAGGCTTGCCCATAACCGAGGGCGCGCTATTCGAATAGGTTTATACTCTGATCAGAGGTGTACATCTTTACCCACAAGACACATCTTCCTCACGTGCAACCACGTGCCACATACCACCACGGCATATGGACGGAAGACATGACATAGTTTCCAACCCATCCTAGCATAGACAAGAGTACCGACCCAACCCCGCGTACGGTCGGAACATCCGGGACAGGTAGGCAGGACTGAGCCCCTAGCAGCAGGACACCAGCCCTGTGCCATGACATCTCGACTACCGGGCCGCAGCTCGTGTAGCCTTCATTTGCCCTAGAGATGTCCATCGACCCCCGACTTCATCCATCTCCATCCGTGTACTTTTTGTTTATAACCAAGCGGAGCCACAAACTAAGCCTTACCCACTAGATATGTGGAAGTACGGTAGTGCTTTGCAACAGAGGCCCGAAGACCGGTCCTTATGTGGCCGAGGTGCTACTATCAAAACCATGCACCCCGAGCCCAGCCTAAAACCATTTGAGGGTTTTGAATAGAGGGGGGGTGTGCATCCATTCCACAATAATCCAACCATTCCATAATGTCCAAGTGATATGAATATTCCCAAGTCTAGAGTTATAAAACCACATAATGTGTTGCCTAATTAATCAGCGAAGCATCTACCTAAATTCATACTAGTGGAACCATGAATAGAGTACCACTAGTTGGGGTTTTGTTTATTCTAGGGTGAACAAGGTAATAATAACAATAACAATAATAATAAGGTCATAACAAAGGTAAATAGGTGGCTAAATAAAACAGTGATAACGCGGGAATTTAAAAAAGCGATAATGCATTAATTTAAATCAAAATAAGTTCACAAACTGGGATCCAATATGTTCAAAGATAATTGACTTGCCTTGCTCGCTTTCCCAAACGTCGGCTTCAACCTCCACGTAGAGCGGATCTTCCGAAGCTGCAGCGTCTACATGACCAACGGAAAAGAAAAAGGCTTTTACTCTAATAAACTCCATTAACAAGCAGGAACAAGCACAAAAATGGGTTCTAGACTTCTTAAGGAAAAATTAGAGACTTGAACGGTCCAATTCCGAGTTCAAATGGCCAAGTTATGGCCATTTGAAGTTTTATGCTCTTTAAATGAATATTTACGAATTTCTTCATTTAAATTTTAATTAAAAAGGGTTTATTGCGTCAGCCGAGGGGGAGAGGGCGCGCGGACCGTCCACGGGAGTGGGGCCCACGCGGCAGCCTCACGGTCCACGGTGGACCGGGCGCACCCGGCTCGCACCGACGGCGCCGTGGGCCCCACGCGTCAGCCGCACCCGAGGGCGGGGCGGCTGACGGCGCCCCACCGCGGCGGCCACTCGGCGCGCCGGAGGCGGCCACGTCGGCGCGGCCGGTGGGAGGCGGCGCCGCGCCCCTATGGTCGCCGACGGCGGCCATAGGCACGGCGGAGCGGCGGCCGAGAGAGGGGAAGGGAAGGGGAAAAGAGGCGGCGGTCCACGGCTCACCCCAGGTCGACGGCGACGACGAAAGAGGCGGCCGGAGCGGAGGAAGGCGGCGGCGCGGCTCGGGTGGACGGGGACGACGGCGCTCCGGCGGTCGGCGAGCTCGGAGGCGGTGGACGGGGTCGGCGGCGGGTGCGGCGAAGCCGGAGGAGGTGACGCCGGGGGCGGGAGGCGGTCCGGCGAGGGAGACGGCCGGCCGGAGGTCGTCCGGCGACGGCGGAGAGAGAGGGCGACGGCGCGAGCTCGATTCCGGCGAGGGAGAGGGGCGGCAAAGGGTGGAAACGGGCGAAGGAGGTGCGGGGAGGGTTTAAATAGGATTGGAAGGGGGAGAGGGCGGCCGGCGAGGAAGGAAACCGGCCGGGGGGTCCGGTCGCCATCAATGGCACCGGCAAGATTTGCGGGAGCAAATCCGGCCGTTTGAATGCGAGAGAGAGAGGGGAAAATAGGGGGAAAGGGGGAGGGGATCACGGGGAATGATTCCCCCCACTTAATTGCACGCGGGAACGGCCGGAGGTGGCGGGAAATCAACTTTGTTTATTTCTTAATAATTATTATTTGTGCTCTGAAAATTCCACTAAAATTTATTTACACATTTTAGGCTTTTAGGAAATATACAAAAATCCTCTAAGCCCTATTTGACTTTTAACTTTGCACATTTTAATTTTTGGAGGCTTTCACAAGGATTTTAATTATTCTAGGCATAATTTAAAGGATATATTTTAGGGTCGTTTTGGGACGTGACAGTTTATCAAGCAATTGATTAGATACAATATCATTGCTTTTTGCCACGTAAGTGTGCATTTTTATTGACCAATATTATGGCTTAGGCTGATTATATATTATGGTCATTCTCCAGGCGGTTGGTAAATCCTTTATGAGTTTATTTACTCGGATTTTACACCACATATGGCATATATTTCCAAGTGTGGTGGAACCATGTGTCTTTTAGGGACTTAAGCACATATGTTAAAGCAGTGTGCGCATGGTGCATGCCCAATACTTTGGAGATTTCTTTATTCACAACATACAAGCTTCGTTATATCTGTTTTGTTATGTGAATTTTTAATGATGTAGTCAACTTTAGGTTGCACGCATCATATTTTACAAAGCAGTCGATATATCACTCGGATCATGTTATTCAGGGATTCACACCGCACATACTATATATTGATATCAAGTCATTTGGTTGACTATAATTATCAAAAACCACTCAGTTTGTTGGATTATTTATTCCCTGACTATGTGCTTGGTTTATTCAATTAACCCCATAGTAGGGGGCTACACATATTAGGTGTATCTAGTCGATGTACCTGGCTTTATTTTTCAGCCCTCCACAGTCTTCAGATTTGGTAAAAGTACTCGGGAGACCATGGCAAAGATGATTGAAGCACTCGGCTTTGGAGTAATCTGGTTTGAGAGACGATTATCTTTTTGACTGTGAAGGTCTCAGGGGCTATTGTGGAGATTATGGGTACCCCATAACCACACGGCATGGTTATCCGACTGGTGTAGGGGGTAACTTATATCTATGAAATATGTAACAGATCTGACTTGGGTATTACGTTTCCCTGTATATTATGGAACGGCCTAAAGTTCTGGTTTGATAAGATTGTAAAGTAGATTTAGGAAACCGATACCGTATTGGTTATGGTTTCTATCTTGTAATCCTGCCCCCCATCCTATATAAGGTGGGCAGGAGTCCCTCTAGGGGGCATGACACAATATGATCGTCAGATCTATACTACACCCGGCGGATTCAAATCCCCAAACAGGAGTAGGGTATTACCTCTCATTGAGAGGGCCTGAACCTGTCTAAATCCTTTGTCTCCGCATCCATCCACTTTTAGGTCTCGAGCGCTACCCCTTTTATTATTGCCGAATTCATGTTTCGACAATGATAGGACATGCACCATCCTTCTAAACTCAGACATGCGGCGTAGCGCTCTACGAGTAACCACAAATGCACAAATATGCATGGCTCAGAAGATAAACAACCTTAGTGACACCACAATCATAACCTGCACATATACGAGTGCTCCACTTTAAGCAAATGCCACCGGCCGTTTGTTGTTTCTCTGCACCAGCACCATCAACTCATGATCAAGTGATCAACCTCTCCCTCTTTTTAACGGCACGTCTCAATAGGCTTCTAGCCTTGGACCCAAAAAAAACTATCAATACCGCCGCACTGCAATACACTTCCTCTACTCTCATATATAACTAGTAAATATTTCGTATACGTGAAGTGAACACGTTTAAACTTTAGCTATCAATTTCTCTTTAAATATTTCTCTTTAAATGGCTTGAGAATTATTATAACTCACCTATATATTGTATAAGCTTTATACTAGTAACTAATAACTAAACTATGCATCGCAAAGAAAATAATAATTAAACTATGTGCTTTATATATTTTGTGAGCATTAGAACATCTTCAATGTGCATGTAAAGTTCACATTATAAGTAATAAGTTAATATTTTTTATCCAACTTTATGCATTGGGAGATAGACACACAAAAGAATATGACTATGCTTAACCTCAACCTTAGAGCTAGTAATAAGGAATATAAAATTACTTTATATCTTTTCAATACATATGTTGGTTTTGAATCCTTTATGCTAAAAGGATAGAAAACAATTATTTTTCTTGGTGGGCCCTAACTTAAGATCAACAAGAGACCACTTTGTCCCAAAATGTACGACACCATTGATTTTTTCATAGCATTTGACTATTCATATTATTTAAAATTTTAGTATAAACTAAAACAATTCACAACAAAATAAATGTAAGCGTTTGGAATTTTGGATAGAAATTCCGGGCGTGACAATATAGTTGATCTTTTATTGGTTCATGTAAAATTTAATTGTTCTGTTTGTTTCTTTACAGGGAAGCTATGAAATTATGAGTAGTAGCATGCCTAAGTTGACTCTCTTCTGCTTGATATGATGTCCTGAACATGCACTGTTTAGGTGAGCATAATTATCTATATTGAGATCCCTTCCGCATCGTGATCGCGTCCGGCCCACACCCCGGTCATGGTCAATCTATCCCCGACCATCGCGCCAGCAACGACTCCACGCATTCTCGGCATCCACATCAGCCTACTCGACCACCACACGATGTATGTCCTCCACCTCCTATTCCTTTTCTGTTATTGATAGCCATATTGTGAAGATGCTCGTGCTGGATTAAGTTCAGGAAAGGGAGCTCTTGCTTGTGCAGAACCATAATGAATTTGGAAGAGGCAATGGTTTTGGGTCTTCAGTAATCTCAATTTCAATTACTTTTAAAGTTTAGCAGGGCATGACCAGAAAAATGGTTTTCTGAATGTTCTTGCAAGAACCTGCAACATTCTCTTTTGTTCTTTAGATTTTTCATCTACCTTTTGTGTTCTTCAAACGTAATTCCCTGTCGGAACAAGATTTGGTGTTCATATGTTTGTACACATATAACATATCTCAAAATTATCGACCTGAATGTTCTGGTTTGCCACATGCATACCACTGTACTATTGACTATTTATGAATTATCTGGATTTTGCATTTTAATTATGTATGCTGATGGTTCCCTTTGCTCAATCTCAATTCCAAGAGTCACATGCTAAGTTCCTATTGAATTAAAAATGTAAATCTCTATATCTTCTCTGGTAGGCCATCAAATATTTTAACACAACAAAGATGATTTACAATGATATGAACCAAATATTAGTTCGAGTATACATACATACATCTAAAGTTATAGAGGTTGAAACTTGTGATGCATTGCTTCTGAACCTAGGGTTGAAAACTTTGTCAACATGCTTCTGAATTTGAAGCAATCACGGCTCCTAGATTGTTTCAGAAATTAATTTGGTAAATTCAGAAGCTTAATGGCTCAATAAATTCTGTTGCTATATGTGCATCTGCAGCTTCTTATTGTATACATCAGATTTTTAACTCTTATCTTGCTGGATTACGTGAATATGCATAACAGTGGCTAACTTTGAGGTTTTTTAGTCAACATTTGAGGATGTGTTTCCGTCTGAGGCCCTGCAGCAGGTGATCACTTCATACATAATTTCACGGAATATATATCCTGAAACATGTCTGCTTCATGGAAATCTAAAAATCTACGTAGCTTCAGATTGCATAGCTGAATATCTTCATATCTTCATGATGTACAGAAAAGAGCTATTTCTTTTATATATTTCACAAGGTTGCATAGCTGAAAATTTGCAGCCCGAACATTTCTTCTTCAAATAGCATCCCATAATTAAATGTTAAACTGCCTCTTGCTGACTTATGTATTTTCCGAGTTCGCATGGTGAACAATCACATCTTAATTATTTGTACTTGCCTGTTTTGTCAATTGACATTCAAGCAACCAACAAGCACCTAAAGCTATCCTGTGGTCTATCAATACCGATATTCTTTTTATTTGTTTGGATCCTTAGAAAGATAATGCGCCTACCACAATGTTTTCTTGAATTTGTGTAGACATTGGGAACTTAAATATAGCTACATACTTAGCATGTATACTTAAAATCAACAACATTGTCTGTTAGTCCATAAATAAATATATCTATCTGGATTGGATGTAGCCAATCTGTGCATGTACTAAATTTAAAACAGCAACTAATAATAATGATTTTCGAGTGTCCATGACATTGAAAATGCCATTGAAGAGGCAAATGAACACACAAAATATTAGGCAGATAAAAAGGGATTTGCAACACCAATTGGCAATCCTAATGCTTAACACGACTTTTGTCACAATCTACACAACAAAAACTTTAACTCTTGCCTATATGGTTATATGTCTATATGTCGATGTGCATTGCACGTGCACACTCACCAGTTAGCACTAAAATGAGAGGCCTCTTGATTTAGATTTTGCCCAAACAAAAATATATAATTATGATGACCTCAAACTCTCAAACACAATTTTCTTACTGAGACTTTATTGAACGCAGCGTGCTTATATTCAACAAACGGTAAGAGCAATTGTCATCGGCATCCTGCTCAATGCCTATGACATTAATCCCATATCTACAGCAAAATTGGCAACATTATCTGATTCTTGCTAACTTCCCAGACATTTAAGCCATTTTAGCCTAAGCCAACATAATGCTGGTTTACATCGATTTATCTCTGAAATCATAGTTCAAGAAACATACTAAACACAAGTAATTGTGATTATTGATAATCTTTGCCATCGCCGGACCACTGCAAGTACAAAATCAAGTGCACTTACCAAGAAGCATAGTTAAGAGTATAACTTATTGGTTCTCTGATGAAAAACTGTAGCTATTTTCCAGCTGCTTAATCTACCCTACCCTACTACAATTCACCAACACCATATACTCATTCATCATTTATCATTGGACAAATATAATGGACCGTATTATTTGCATCAGATTGAACGAAGGATATTGCTTCCACCTCCCCGTGCAGCACGTTTCCCCAACCCACGCGATTTTCTCCGCCTTCCTCGCCTCCTTCCCACAACCGCTCCCACTCGCATCGGCTCCTCTCGCTCCTCTCCACACTCCCAGTTACGGCACCGAGTTTTTCTTCTCCTTCCTCGTTGTCTCCTTCCACCGCTCCTGTACCGCCTCCCTCAACTGCGCTGCATCGGAGCCACGCCTGGGTGCCCGCCGCCGCATCGGCGCCAGGCCTGGGGAGCAAGCTGCTCCACCCAGCTGCTCCAATCTTCGTCGACGCTGCTGGTACTCCCTCACCTGTTAATTTGAGTTGGGGTGACAGATCCTGGTCTCTTTCCTCGGTGTATGGGCCGCAAGCCGACGACGAGAAGCTCTTATTCCTTGACGAGATGTCGGCAATCAGGGACCTCTGTTTTGTGGAATGGATAACTTGAGAATCAACCGTCGCCTCATGAATGCCTTTCGCAGCAAGGTAAATGAGTTGGAATTGAAGGAAGTGTATCTGTTCGGGAGGCGGTATACCTGGAGCAGCAAGCAGGAGGTTCCCACTTTGGTGAAGCTGGATCGGTTGTTCGCTTCGACCCAGTGGGAGGACATGTTTCCAGAAGCGCATCTCCAAGCCTTAAGTTCTTCAGGGTCGGACCACTGCCCGCTCCTTACTTGCGGCGACAGGGTGCCGAGACAGAGGAGATTCAGGTTCGAGTCCTACTGGACCAGACTCGAGGGTTTTGAGGAAGCGGTGAAGGAGACTTGGCAGGTCAGTGTAGACAGTTCCGACCCTTTCTGTGCCCTTTATGTGAAGATCGCGAGGCTCAGCAAATCTTTATCTAAGTGGGGTCAAAGGCGCATCAGTTCCTTCAGACTGCAGTTGCAGATCGCGAACGAACTCATCCTTCGGTTTGATGTGGCACAAGAGTCCCGTCTTTGTCTGATTTGGAAAGACGCCTGAGGGCTGCCTTGAAAGCTAGATGCCTGGCTCTTGCATCTCTTGAGAGGATTCGCATCCGTCAACGGGCGCGGGTCAGAAACTTGCGCGAGGGAGACGTGAACACAGCTTATTTTTTTTATGAAGATGAAGGCTAGACAGGAAATTGCGGATTCTCCGCCTGGAACACGATGGCTTAATTGCCTCTTCCCAAGAAGACATGTTACTCATGGCCAAGACTTACTTTGACACGGTGATGGGTTCTGTCACCAGCTCGAGCAACTCCATCCGCTTCCAAGACATCCACATGCCCCGGCTGAACTTGGCTGATTTGGATGCTGCTTTCAATGAGGAAGAAGTTTGGGAAGCCATCAAGATCATGCCAAATGAGAAATCACCCGGGCCAGATGGGTTCACGGGCCTGTTCTATAAGAAATGTTGGGAGATCATCAAGCAGGATGTGATGGCAGCGTTGCACAAATTCTGCTCCGGGAATAATCAGAACTTGGAGCTGCTTAACACGGCAATCATTACTCTTTTGCCGAAGAAGGAGGCCTCATCTCTCTTGAAGGATTACAGGCCCATTAGCCTCATTCATAGCTTTGCCAAGCTAGCAGCTAAGGTGATGGCTTTAAGACTCACTCCAAGGATGGCGGACTTGGTTGCTTGCACACAGTCGGCTTTCATCAGAGGTCGCTCCATTCATGAGAATTTTATCTTTGTGAAGGGTCTCACTAAGCTTTTCCACTGCCAAAAGAAGGCCATGATCCTTCTAAAGCTAGATATCTCGAAAGCCTTCGACTCGGTTTCTTGGCCCTTCCTGCTAGACTTGTTACAGTTCAGGGGTTTCGGTCCCAACTGGAGAAGGTGGGTGACAGCGTTGTGCTTGACTGCTGAAACAAGAATTGATATCAACGGGGTGTTGAGAGATGCCTTCAAACCTAGGAGAGGGTTGCGGCAGGGAGATCCCCTATCGCCCCTTCTCTTCGTTTTGGTTATGGATACTCTCCATTGCATGATCATGAAGGCATCATCCGTAGGTCTTTTGGATAGGATCAATCCTACTTCTGCTGCGCCCAATGTGTCCTTTTACGCCGACGATGCGGTTATCTTCTTCAAGCCAGTGCATCGCGAAGCGGCAACCATTAAAGCAGTCTTGAATCTGTTCGGGGATGCCACTGGTCTTCTCTCTAACTTTGCTAAAAGCGCTATTACTCCTATTCGCTGCACAGAAGAACAGAGGTTGCTGGTGCAGGAAGTGTTGGGTTGCAGAATGGAGGATCTTCCGATCACCTACCTAGGGCTGCCTCTTTCTATAAGGAAGCCAACCAAGGCTGAGTTGCAACCCATTATGGATCGAATGGCTAAGAAGGTGGCGGGCTGGAAACCAAAGTTACTGTCTCCGGATGGGCGGTTGTGCCTGATCAAGTCAGTCCTCATGGCGATTCCTGTTCATCTCCTCTCAGTGGTTCAGCTCCCACGATGGGCCATCAAAGACATTGAACGTCGCTGCAGGGGGTTCTTGTGGAAGGGACAGGAAGAGATAAGTGGTGGTCATTGCTTGGTCGCTTGGCGGGAGATATGCATGCCAATCGGCAACGGGGGTTTGGGGATCAAGGATATCGACCGTTTCGGGAAAGCCTTGCGGCTCAAATGGGAATTCAAACGTCAAGAACAAAGAGACAGACTATGGACAATGGCAAATTGGGAATCAGAGAAAGATGTTAGAGATTTTTTCAACTCCCTGGCAATTCATATACTTGGGGATGGCAGCCACACTGACTTTTGGAGGGGAAATTGGTTACCTCGAGGGGGAAGCATCACAAACAATTGCCCCACACTCTTCAGCTTTGTCAGCAGAACTAAGCTCATGGTTGCCCAAGGTTTGATCTCGCATAGATGGGTCAGAGACCTTCAGGGTTCTCTTTCCAGCAGAGCTCTGGCTGAATACCTTTCTCTTTGGGATGAACTTCAATCGGTGGCTGTCCAGGAGGGTGTGAGAGATTCGGTGGTTTGGAGGTTTGCTGCTAATGGAGTTTTCTCTGTGTCCTCAGCCTATGATCTCTTCTTTCTTACCTCAACTAAGTGCCCTTTTGGGGAAGCAATTTGGAAGACCAAAGCGCCGGCGAGAGTCAGATTTTTTCTTTGGTTGGCAGCAAAGGGCAGATGTCTGACTGCGGATAATTTGAGCAAAAGGGGGTGGCCGCATAATCCTGACTGTCTTATTTGCTTGTCGGCACCTGAAAATTGCAAACACCTTTTCACCAGCTGCACCTACACCAACAGGGTTTGGTCACTTTTGAGAACTTGGCTGGGTTTTGGCTTTGATCTGCCTGGCCGAAGTGGAGAAGAACTGGCGGTTTGGTGGCAGCGTGCGCGCAGCTGTTGTCGGCCCAGCTACAGAGATGCTTTTGACTCCTTCTTCATGTTTGCTGGCGGATTTGGAAAGGACGGAATGCTCGAGTCTTCGATCAAAAGGAGAAAACTGTAGAGTTGCTCGTTGCAGACATTAAAGAAGATGTGATGGTCTGGAGAGCTGCCGGTATTTTTCAGTTTAGTGAGGAGTAGACCTTTGAGTTGCTGCTTCTGTAAATAGTTTTCCCCTTTTCTTTTTCTCACTTTGTTTCAAGGCTTTTGCCTTGACTCGACAGTTTAATGTCGGGATACATGTATTTTACTCCCAATCTTAATGAAATTTGGTCGGCATTCTTTCGCCGACCCGGCAAAAAAAAGAACGATCACAGTTTTTTAACCTGAATCAATTCCAATACTCGGATTTCAGATCATTGCTCAATTTCAGATCATTTGAAATTGTTGCGGGATCAAGTGAAGCCTCGACACGACGTACCCTCGTCTCATTCCTCAGTTTACAGAGTCCAGTTCCAAGAAGGTATAATATACATCCTGCGAACTAATGAATGTCTTTGGTTTTTTAAGAAAAATGAGTTTGCAGTGTATCAATGACCCTATATACCTGCTTGTTGGAGTACAATAGTACATACATATGTGATTAGTGCCGTGCATCTGTGATCAGATCCCTTATGCAGGGGGCTTTCATCTGTTAGTAACCCAAGAAAATTGCATGATTTCAGGCCCAATAAAATATACTCCCTCTGTTTCAAAATGTTTGACACCGTTGACTTTTTAGTACGTGTTTGACCATTCGTCTTATTCAAAAAATTTAAGTAATTATTTATTCTTTTCATATCATTTGATTTATTGTTAAATATACTTTCAAGTACACATATAGTTTTACATATTTCACAAATTTTTTTAATAAGACGAACGGTCAAACATGTGCTAAAAAGTCAACAGTGTCAAACATTTTGAAACGGAGGGAGTACTTTACAATGGTCAATTAATTGCATGATTTCAGACTCAATAAATTTGAAATGTGGTCAATTAATTGCATGATTTCAGACCCAATAAAATTGAAATTAAACTATGCATTTTATATTATGAAAATATTATTTAAATGAGCACACTGTACAGCTTATCACATTTATACCTATGGTAAAAGGTAATTGGGATTCGTAGAAATAAATCATGGTGATGAAATAAGCAATTTGGTATATTATTGGGTTGATCAGTAGCATCATGAATTGAATCAGTAATATGCATTGCTCAATTATATGATCTATCTGATATTTCTAACATTTTTCTTTTTAACGGAATCGAATAATTAACTACAGTAAACGAATCAAGTTTTTATGTGCATGTACACCATATAATAATTCATCATTTATCATTGGACAAATCTAATGGACCGTATTATCTGCATCGGATCGAACGAAGGATATTGCTTCCACCTCCCCGTGCAGCACGTTTCCCCAACCCACGCGATTTTCTCCGCCTTCCTCGCCTCCTTCCCACAACCGCTCCCACTTGCATCAGCTCCTCTGCGCACTCCCAATTACGACGCTGAGTTTTTCTTCTCCCTCCTCGCCGTCTCCTTCCGCCGCTCCTGTCCCGCCTCCCTCAGCCGCCACCGCATCAGAGCCGCGCCTAGGTGCCCGCCGCCGCATCAGCGCTAGGCTTGGGCAGCAAGCTGCTCCACCCTGCCGCTCCAATCTTCATCGACGCCGCTGGTACTCCCTCCACCGCCGCCTCATCGGAACTGCGGGGTGAGTTTCCCCCTCGCCCATCCCCATCCGATCCTTTTGCTTCCTCCCGATCGATTCCCTATGGGGTGCATCCGATCTGTGTGGATCTGGTACCGCGCGTGCTCGATTTGCGATTGTGGGTGTAGACTTGATTTTGGGTAAGTACTTCGGTTTGGGGGTCGGGCGAAAGGGACGATGAGAGGATCTACGACACCTCTGCGAAGTGCGAACCTGTCGCTGGCGCATGCCACCAAAGGCAAGGAAACCGTCAGCAAGGTAACTAGGCGAAGTACTTGCATATCGATATACTAGTAATTTGCCCGTGCTAATGCTACGACCCATTAGATTTGTCCAATGATGAATGATGAATGAGTATATGGTGTTGGTGAATTGTAGGGTAGATTAAAAAAAACCACCGTTTCAAATGTCCAGTCTGAGAGGGCTCCGTTGAAAAATGGAATTAGAACTAATGGATGTTATTTCCGATTTCCACCAAGCTGTTTGGGTATGGTGGGGATGGAATGTGCAATCCGGGTGGATTGAGTGATAGGCGAAATTACTAATTACGTATCCTGACCCCTCCTCGTTAGTTTGCCCTCTCCGCCTCCACCGTTGATCCCCATTCATCCTGCGAGAGAGCAGGGTTGCCGTCGATCGTCCTGCTGCTTCCACCGCGTCCGTTACGTGCATCCTCTTTCCCATCTCTCTCTACCCACGCACTTTTTATCGAATTCGTGTTAACCCTAGCTTCTGTTCTAGAAATTTGCCTTAACCATCATACTAATAACAGTTTGTTTGTTCCCAAAAAGTTTGGGGTTTCAACTGAACCCCCATGTCCCATGTTAGATCCGCCACTGGTAGGCAGCCAATTTGTGATTTGTGAATGACTGGATGTGAATAAATATTGTTGTTGTTATCTTAGGATTGGTATTAGTTACAAAGGGAGTAATAAATACTTTCATGGCTAAGAGCAAGCTTACAGCAAGGTAGTGCCATTGTAATATTCTATTTATATGTAAGATTTTCTGTACATTCTAAACTTGCTTGTTAAATTAGTTGTTATTGAATTTTATAAGATATTTGCTATATTTGTATCATCTTTTTAACTAATTTGTAGTTGTATATGGAATTTGCGGTGTTCAAAAATTTTAGTATGTAATGTACTACTTACTAAAATTTTTTAACACCGCAAATTCCATATACAACTACAAATTAGTTAAAAAGATGATACAAATATAGCAAATATCCTAAAAAAAATTAGTATGTAATGTGAACTTCCAAAGTAGGATTATGCCACTGCGAGGGATCGATGAACCGCACCCTGGAAATTGACCTACCGACTTGGCGAGTGTTGGCTCCACCGCCACCTATTGACTCCCCCACGGTGGCCTTGTCATGGGCGACGAGGCCACGCAGGTCAGCGCCTCACGCGCGGTAGCGGTCCATGCTCTGTGCTTCACCGTGATCGTGGCAGCCCATCATTTGTCTGGCCGCGGCGCGCTTGTCTCCAATCCCGCCCACCCCCTCCGCCTCCTCGTGGTATGCTTCTGTCCCCTCACCTCATCACCTTGTCCGACGTATCTTGTGCTCCCCTATTCTTTGTAGGAATAAGTCTTGGCTAGTTGGTCTTGGTCTTGTGGTGCTTTTTCTTACTTTTTAGCTTTCTAGGACAACATCTCTACTTTCAGTTTGGATGCTCTAGGATAGCTAGGACAGCAGTTCGTTGAGATGCTCTAGGAAAGTTTGTTGGGATGCTCTAGGACAGCACCCTCTTGCCCTAGCATGGCTGCTACAAGCAGCTATAAATATGTATCCAATCCTCTTTGGGAGGATATGGCTTTGTGTTTTGTGAATGAAGAAAACCAGAAAATTGCCCCATCTCGAGTGCCATCCTCTTCTCAATGAGAGTAACCATTGAAATTCTAACATCTGGTATCAGAGCCACACTTTTCTGTAGGCTAAACATCTCTTGTTCCACCCCTTCCCAACCTCGGTTGAGCTCTCAGCCAGCAGCAGCAGCAGCACCAGCTGCTCCTCCTTCCCCTTCCCTTACCCCTCTCCACACAGCAGCCCCCCGAAGGCGCGCCATGTCCGACGTTCGGTCTCGGCGTTCGGTTGCCTCGAGCACTCGGCGTCAGCAGGATGCCGAGCTCGCCGCAGCAGAAGAGCACAGGCGAGCAACGGCTCAGACCGCTGCAGCAGCAGCGAGGGCGGCCAAACTGACGGCAGCGGAGTTGGCAGCAGCCAGGGCGGAGGCGGAGGCGGAGGCGGTGGAAGATGCGGCACGTGCGGCGGAGGTAGAGATTGAGACCTTGCGCAGCAGCATCAACAGCTCCATCGCCGGCGACATCACCGCCGACAGGGAGCTTGAGGAGCTGGCAAGAGGAAGGGCACGGGAGCGGGCAGAGCGGTGGGCAGCAGCCCACCTCCACGGCGGCGGCGGCGGCCCAAGGGACCGCGCGCCCGCTGACGGGAACCCAGACAGCAATTTCATATATTTATACTGTATATTTTTAAATCTTAGAACATTTTTTTTCAATTCTTGGCATATATATAGGAACTATAAAAAAATATAATTATATATTTGATTAAAAGTATTAGATTAAAAACATATAAGTAAAAAGAGAAAAAAATCAATAAAAAAGTTACAAAAGGTATCAATATCCCATATTTCCAAGTTGCCAAGTATATCGCTGTGTAATTGTGTCAAAGAAGAAAGAGAAAATCGTGGTGCTAGTTGCCTCGAGGATATTTCTCCGTCCACTCGGTGTTGACTCCGACTCCTTGTGTGGTGCAAACCCCCTAGAGTTGTTGTTAAAACCACCCGGTGTAGTTGCAAAAATATCTACCATCCCTTTGTTTCTACCCGCTGAGATTAATTTCTCCTAATTTACTCTCTTAATCAGTGTTAATTTAGTGAGAATATATTTTCCTTTTCACCAATAAGATAAGCAACAAAATGTGTATATCCCCATGAGATCGGTTTATCCTATTCTGCATATTGAAATAAATTTTGTCTCGGACAACACTACTTGTAATTGATCTAATAAACATAAGAAGAGAATGGATATCTTTTCTAGGTTATATTATACTTCCATGTTATTTTGGTAAAAGAGTGTGCTATTTTTAGTTTTGGCTGGATTGTGATCTCTATTATGAAAAGGAAACATCTTAAAAAAATAGTTTCTCTTTGATTCGACACTAATCAAGTTATTTGTTGCCACCGAAGTTTCTTAATTGATCTTATTTGTGGAAATAGTTTTCTTCAATTTATGCACGATTACAAATTTATATATATATATGAAAGAGTCTGTCGTCTCAAATGTCCGGTTTGAGAGACTATGTTGAAAAATGATATTTGAACTAATGGATATTATTTCCGATTTCCATCAAACCGTTTGGGTATGGTGGAAATAAGATGTGCAATCCAGGTGGATTGAGGCAGTGTTTGGTAAATCAGAAAGGAAAATGATTTCCCACCCAACAAAAGACATCTTTAAATCCTAACTGTTCATTATCTCTCTTTCATTTAATCCTAACCCTTCATTCATTTCCCAATTTCAATCCCAATCCCAATCCCATCCCCATTTCCCGTTTTCCGAACACAACCTGAGGCAGTGTTTGGCAAATGGCTAAGGGAAATGATTTCCCACCCATCTTTAAATCTTAACCATTCATTCTTCATCTTCCATTTAATCCCAACCCTTCATTTATTTCCCAATCCCAATCTCACTCCCCATTTCTCATTATCCAAACACACCTGAGGGATACGCGAAATTACTCCTCCATCGTATCCTTCACCTCCTCCGTCAGTTTGCCCGCCGCCGCCGCCTTCGCCGCCGGCCGCCGCCACCGATCCCCATCCATCCCGCGAGCGAGCAGGGTCGCCGTCGCTCGTCCTGCTGCTTCCGCCGCATCCATCCTGGTGAGCACATCCTCCGCCACCGCCGCCTGCGCCTGCGGCGATTCCCATCCATCGTGCGAGCGAGCAGGGTCGCGTCGTTCGTCCTGTTTCTTCCGCCGCGCATGCTCTTTCCCATCTCTCTCTACCCACGCACTTTCTCGAATTTGAGTTTAACCCTATCTTCTGTTCTAGAAATTTGCCTTAACCATCATACTAATAACAGTTTGTTTGTTCCCAAAAAGTTTGGGGTTTCAACTGAACCCCCATGTCCCATGTTAGATCCGCCACTGGTAGGCAGCCAATTTGTGATTTGTGAATGACTGGATGTGAATAGATCGTTGTTGTTATCTTAGGATTGGTATTAGTTACATAGGGAGTAATAAATACTTTCATGGCTAAGAGCAAGCTTACAGCAAGGTAGTGCCATTGTAATCTTCTATTTATATGTAAGATTTTTTGCACATTCTGAACTTGCTTGTTAAATTAGTTGTTATTGAATTTTATAAGATATTTGCTATATTTGTATCATCTTTTTAGCTAATTTGTAGTTGTATATGGGATTTGTGGTGTTAAAAATTTTTTGTATGTAATGTGAACTTCCAAAGTAGGATCATGCCACTGCGAGAGGTCGCTGAATCGCAACCTGGGAATTGACCTCCTGACTTGGCGGGTGTTGGCTCCGCCGCCACCTATTGACTCCCCCACGGTGGCCCTGTCATGGGTGACGAGGCCACGCAGGTCAGCGCCTCAAGCGCAGTAGCGGTCCATGCTCTGTGCTTCGCCGGGATCGTGGCAGCCCATCAATTGTCTGGCCGCGGCATGCTCGTCTCCAATCCCGCCCACGCCCTCCGCCTCCTCGTGGTATGCATCCATCCCCTCACCTCGTCACCTTGTCCGACGTATCTTGTGCTCCCCTGTTCCCTCATGTCTTCTGATTCGAAGTAAGACTTTTTCTAGGTCTTCGAAGCGCCTCTTGTCATCGCAGTGTTCAGTTTGCTCCGTCGAAATCCCAAGCGCTGCTCGGTATGGCGTGCGCTTGTGACCTGTTCGGTCAATTGCTTCTTCTGATTTCTATGCCAATGTTATGTTCAATGATAGGATAATTGGGTTCCATAATTTCAGTTTCTTAAGGCAGCTGCGCGCGGATTGCTTGGCCTCCCCATTGGTTAGTTCTCTCTCTTCTGTGTTTTAACATTCATATTAGCTTCTAGTTTCGTGAGAATAACTTAGCTTCGTTACTACAACCAAAATGGCTGGACACAGGATATATTGTTCAGTACTCACGGCCTTAGTTCATTCTTGTGACACAATAATAGTTGAACTATTGAATTATTTAGGACCTGCTTACCTTTTTTTTTTTATTATTGTACACAATGTTTTCTGATAGGTGCGTTCCTAAATGCATTTGGAGCAATTGTTCTTGGTGCACCCATTGGAATCAAGTGAGTGTAGATCAACAAGGACGTCAATTGTTGTTGTTAACCTTTATGTCAATGCTAAATAGATGTCTAGTACTGTCATATAGACTGCTTCCTATATTTTTTTTTATCTGATTTTACCATAATGCACCGGGATATTTCTTTCATGGGATAATACATATCAATGGTCCTTTCACGGGGTTGCATATCTGTAGGTACTGGGCAGCAACAACTTATTGGTCACTTCTCATGTCCTTGTTCACAGTAAGTGTCATTTCCCCTGATTTACTTATGTGTCACTGCAAGTTAGATTCAGCTAGATTTTCACCACTCCAAAAGGTGGCATTCCTGGAAATGCTGTATCATTGGCAGGTGGTACTAAATGTGAGTGCCATCTGGACTGCCATTTTTGGAGCAGCAAGTATGTAAAAATATCACATCTGAGATTAACAATATTGGCAACCGGACAACTGTTACTTTTTTCTCTCTTGTGCCAGTACTGTGCCTTTATATTTATATAATTGTTACATATCAAGTCATATCAAGCTAAATCCATGATTTTGCAGTTTGTTCCTGCAGCATGCGTATTTGGAGCATCCAAAGTGAATTGGCAGGCTGTGCTCTCTCATTCCATGTACATCGCTTACTCTTAAATGAAAATAGAATGCTAGGGGTTCATTTAATGAATATCTTCCTTCTAAATGTACTGTCCAGCAACTACCTGACATTGTGGTTTGGTTTGTGCTTCTGCATCAGTTATTGCGGATCAACTGATTCAGTGGACTACATGATATCTGCACCTGCTCATGGAGCTGTAATAGGAGCATGGCTTGGTGCTTGGCCTATGCCTCTCGACTGGGAAAGACCTTGGCAGGTAAAAATACCACTGTGAATCTTAACTGTCTGCTGTCATCTGCCTAGGCTTGGGAAGTCAGAATTATAAATGGAAATGTTCATGCATGTTCACTAGCCGCTATAAGTACATAACTGCTTAAGCAGTACCTCATTAACTAATTTAGTTGGGTTAACATAGATTATAGTAGTTTGTTTGATGTTGTACAGTTATATCGGTCATTTAAAAGAACTACTCCATATTATCACCTCCTTTATCTGAATTAATTTCACATTACTCGTCGGCATCTATTTAAGTGATTTTTAAATGTTTATGCATGCTGTATCTGAAAATTTCCTGCATGTTCACTACCTAAGGTTCCAGCTTAAACAGCATTAGCATGAACTAACTTTTTGGAGCTGACATGAATTTCTGTAGCTTGCCTTATATTCTGCACTTCTGTTTTCTGTTGCTTTTGGGACTACTCATTATTATCTTCTCTTTTATCTGAAATAGTCTTGCATTTCTCGTCGTGCATCTTGCTTTCAGTGGATTATGTAGTGCACAAGGCTGATAATTCCCTTGCTGAGCCTTACACATTGCTTCTATCGTCGCCTGCACCTCCATTTTGCCACTTGCTAATGCTCTGTCATGATTTTTCGTAGGAATGGCCAATCTCTGTTACTTATGGCTCAGTCGCTGGGCATTTGATTGGAATGGCAATATCACTAGCCCTAATAGTTGCTCATAAGAGAAGAGGTCGTGCCAAAGCTGACTAGCTAGCCTATGGATGTCAAGTGCCCTTGCTTTTTTCTGGTCATTAGTGATTTTTCCCGATAGTGTACAAGTATTCTTTTCTTTTTTCTGGTCATTAGTGATTTTTCCCGATAGTGTACAAGTATTCTTTTTCGGGGACCAGATAGCTTTCATATTGAATATAACCAGTGATGGCTTACAATAGGATGGGTCTCCTATGCACCTACCACCCATCTGGGCCTAGTGACATGTTGCCTGGGAATCTGCCTTTAGGCTGCATTGTGTATTGAGAGGGTGTACACTAGCTTAGGATAAGGAGGGCAGAGGTGCATACATACAGCGCCCTTCATGAGCCATCCGATTGGTGACACTGTTTTGCAATTTAGAAATATAAAAAAGATATTCGCAGAAAATCATGGAGGAAAAATTGTCCGATTCACGGAGTGAACACATTTTATATAAGAAATATATTGCGTATTGCACAGATGTAATTTGACCAATAATGTCGCGTTTTCTTGGAACCTTACCCCGCTATGGACATCACTGTAACACAACGCAACACTCGCTCGCTCGAGTATCTTGTATACTGTACAGTAGGACAGTACTATGAGTTTGCGAGAGGAAATGGTCAGGTTATGTTCTTCTGACGCATTGTCTTCAGGACGAATCAATCAGCACTTAATTAGCTCATGCCTCCATTTGCTCCAGATATACACAGAACAACAAAATAAGGCGTTGAATAAATCTGGGTTTAATTTGTAGTCATCAAGGAGACACAAGGTTTGAGAGGAAGACACCTTATATATGCTATTACTTGCTACATATATACTGTCTCAACACACGCAACCCGTGTCTGAAAAGCTACAGGGACAAATCACCAAATGTACCAACAACCTACGGTTGTTGGCAAGACAAACATCAGAGTGTGCACCAAAGCAGAACGTATTAACAGCTTCCACACTTGATGTGGTCAAAATCAAGGAGCAGATTTTGAATTGTGATGGCTACCTAATACAGTTACAGCTTCAAAGACACGTAGTGCAAAAAATATTCCTGCAGTATGATTAGCTGCAGTTGTGGCAAAAATACACATTCAAAATGTATATATATTTTTTTCATTTCACATTGTATGATTTCTTTGGTCTGCTGTCATATTCAGAAACTCCTTTTTCTCCCCTAGAGAGTTCCATCAGTCCATCTCCATGTACCTTCCATGCAAATCTGTCATACATTTGTTGCAGTCTTCTAAGACAAGAAGAGAGACATGTTAAGTACCTGAAAATGACTGCTTGCTCGCAAAAGTGAACAGTTGCTTTAAGCACCAGCGTATTTCAAGGTAAAGATTAAGCAAACCATCACAATAACGGCCACTATTACCTATATGTCTCTGTATGTCACTTTACAGTACAGTATGCCTTCGGTACCCAAAAAATAAATCAAGAACAAGGATATAGTGTCGCCGAAAAGGAAAAACTTGAGAAGAGTAATAACTAACAATTACCTGAATGAATAGAGACAGACGAACAATTCAGTATAGAGTATCAGCGATAAAACAAGGTATACCTTCCACATGTTGCATGTACACCCTCATTCAACAACTATATCTTATTGAGCAGTTATGGAAGTTAATTTGTTTATGTAAGTATTATTACAAAACAAGTACACCAAAAGCTGGGTAGATTTGTTTTGTTTATTTATGGTCTTCAACAACCATTTTTTTGTACTCTCAGCATACACCAAACTTTAAATTAGAAAGACATGGAGAATACAAACATCAGATTTTTCTAAGATACAACTACTCCTTTGGACTACATAGCTATAAGGAGGGTGCCACCAACCAATAACTTCTCTTTGGACAGGTCCTAAGTTATGATTCCACGTACACATCCTGATGATTTGAACCTTGAACTAAAATGGAAAACAGTCTGTTCTATAGAATCTGAATGATTTATTTGCGATGAAACTTAGCATAACTGAATCCTATATCTGAATTTCAGCATAACTGTTTACTCACAAAATGAATTTTGTACAGAAAAAGATCATATTCAGAACAGCATATCCAGAACATCTTTTCTTAGTGAATGCAAGAACCCTAGGTCAAATCAGTGCCCCTACTATCAAACAACGAATATCTCTATAATCTGTTCTGCAATTGATGATCGTAAGTGTTCATTTTCTCACATTAAAAGTTTGGAAAGGTAGATCTAAAGACATCCTATATCAGTCAACGTTATTGGCCTCTGCTCCAAAGCAAGTTAGAATTTGCATACCTTCTTAGGACATTATAGCAGAACTTTTTTCTAGAACTTTTTTCAGAATAGGAATACAGTGGGGCATGCATGTAGTATGCATAGTTCGAGTATATGAAAAAAAAATTGTTCACATCTTGGGATAGCGTTGTAAGAGCAAGTTTAATAGCAACCAACTACTTAGCTCCAAAAATTAATTTGAATTAGTATATCCATACTATATCCATAAAGTAGTTACATATTAAATATATATACTACACCATTAATAATCGTCCATTCTCTCATGTATACATTGCATCCTGTAACTCGTCTTGCGGCTGGCCCACTTTCCTTCTCTCCTCTCCTCTCTCTCCACTTAAGCATAAAATTGATATAACATTTTAGAGCTCGCTTGTAACACTTATTATACTCACTATAAAATTTAGCACTTTCTACAAATCATGCAGGTTTGATCATGTGCAGATATTGATATAGAAAAAGTGCAACATGATGACCCCGTTGCTACCAAATCCCTCAACAAACTTTAACAATCGGTTAAACAAATGCAATTCTCTCTCTCTCTCTCTCTCTCTCTCTCTCTCTCTCTCTCTCTCTCTCTCCCTCCCCCTCTCTCTCTCTCCCATTCTCTCTGACCTACCAATCCCTTGCAAATGAAGTCAAAAGGCTATGCTACCTTTCTCCCAGCTGAACTACCATGATAGCAAAACATTCCCCCAATGTCCAAAATACCCCTCCTCTATTGTGTCTGGCATCTTGTCAATATAATTACATATTGACAGTCTAACTCTATGAATTAGCGAAATCTAGTACATAATTGATTATTTTTTACGATAGCACCTATAAGTTGCAGGCATACCATAATTGGTCTCGCCTGCGAAGATTGCTCCTCCAATTGATAGTTCAAAGACCGCATGGACCTCTTACCTGGACTGCATGCGAAAATAAAGGCATGTTTGCGATAATCTACCAACTGGCCTACCTCCACCTTAAAAAATCTACCTACCCACTCGTTCTTATCCACTCCTCTCCACCTCCACACCTCCCTCATTTTTCTCTCCTTATCCTCTCCTCTCCTCGATCTCCTTCATCTCGTGAGTGACGACGGGCGGGAGCGGCGGTGTTAGGCTCGGGAGTGGCCGGGCGCGTGCGATGACGGATGTGACAACGGCAACAACGATGGAGGGCAGCGACGGTGGCATGCGCGTGACGACAATGAGGGTGGCGGATCCGGCAGAGCCACCCTCGGGATGGGCAGATCCGCCGCCCTCGGGTGCGACAACGGGCGGTGATAGAGAGGGCGAGCGGCAGATCCAACGATGCCACCCTCAGGAGCGAACTCCGTTGAGCACCACGATGACGATGACTATGGTGGGGCAACCGGCAACGGGCTAGGGTTTCATAGTTTTTGGGATTTTAATTTTCTTTCTTTCTTTCACCGAAATTATTTTTGTTTGTGGTTGGAAAAGGTGGTTGTGCTGGCCGCATGCAAAAATTGTGATTTTGTAGACACCTGGGTGCAAGCGGGCCACCCACCCGCATGCAGAATCGATTTTGGCCACATGGAAAAATTGAATATGTAGTAGTGAAATATTTTAGAATTAGATGCATAGTTTGAAAACATAGTATTCTTTCATAAAAATTCTTTATGCAATGGAACTTAATTAATTGGGTGATGAATGACTCCATTTTATTGTTTTTGGGAGAAACACTAATAACAGAATAGCTTACACTTCATCGACGCATGCCGCAAATTAGTAAATCTCTGTAGAAGAATATAGGGCGTATCATATTTTTCAAAAGTCTTTAGGACGAAACCTCCTGATTCCTCATACAATATATTCTTAATATATATGGAACCAACATGTTAAGAAAGCTCTTTTGAAAAATGAATTTATCAGTTTAACTCTTATTTTTTTAGATAATGGGATAACCGGCCTCTCCTTCCTGAGACGGATGTGCACAGCCATCCGTTTAACTCTTATACACAAAATATATTAATAATTTGAGTAATTTTGTGGGCCAAAATATATAGAGTTTGATTTTTTTTTCATAATATAATATCTTATACAATTTTCTATGGGTGGAGTAGAATATTTGGTTCTAAATTATGTATCTCTCAATATCAATATGTAAATATTAACTGCTAGATATTACCAGATACTAGCACAAATATATTAGAGGTATGATACATCTTATATCTATGGAAAAAATATTTAATGTTAAATGTGTTATTTCATTCTCATTGAGAAAAACGTGAAGGGCTTGTGACTTCCTTGGTTTTGCGGAAACAATAAAAAGGGGATTTTGTTTCCACCTACATTCTGGCTGACCCTTGGGTGAGTCACAATAGATGTGTATTCAGCATTGTGAGCTCACATGAAGTATACGTCCATCCAAAAAATATAGATATTTGTAGCATTCTACTTCCTCCGTTTCACAATGTAAGTCATTCTAGCATTTCCCACATTCGTATAGATGTTAATGAATCTAGACATATATATCTATGTAATTCATTAACATTAATATGAATGTGAAAGATGCTAGAATGACTTACATTGTGAAACGGAGGAAGTAGCAAATAAACTAGTGCGAGACATCCTTGCAATTAACCATGTTCCCTTCAACCTGTGCTGCGCCCAACGCTAGCATATTACTCCACCTCGTACCTAAAAGCATGCGCAATTTATCCGCTGTCATGGGCAAAACTGTCATTCCACCTGAGCCTGTCTGTTAAACCTTCCACATCTCCTCCCTCCAATTAAGCAACCTCGGCTCACATTCACCACCAGCAGCATCCAAGAAACAGAGAAGAACAGAAGAGAGCAGAGCAGAGCAAAGGGAATGGAATGGATCATTAAGAGAGAGATGATGATGAGTGAGCAGTGAGCAGCTGCCGACGGAAAGAAGCCATCATTAGGCACCAAATGCAGCATGCACATGCTTAGCAGCATCAGCTGCTGCCGGCCAGGGGAGACAAGAAAACAGAGGAGAAGAAGAAGAAGAAGAAGAGGAAAGCCATCGTCATCATCGTGTCGTGATTAGAATCCGGCCATGTCGGCAGCAGAAGCAGCCGTGTGGAGGGGCCATGGCAGCAGCAACATCACGCGGCAAATCCTCAAGTGCACGAGGTGGCAGCTGGAGGAGACCACGGACTTCATCACATGCCCCTACCACTACTACTGCGACAGCGCCTACCCCGGCGACTACTCCCCCGCCGTCGGCGCGCTCGTCGCCGCCTTCGCCGCGTACTGCCTCTTCTCCGCCGCCGCATTCGCCGTCCTGGACATCGGCAGGGCCGGCGGCGGCGGCGGGAGGAATAGGCGGAAGTACATGGTGCCGTCGGGCCCGTTCTTGCTGCCGGTGGTGCTCCTGGCGCTCGCCAAGGGGCAGCGGATCAACGCCGTGTTCCCGCTCGCGCAGCTCGGCCCGGCATTGCTGCTGACGCTGCAGGCGTCGGCGCTGGCGTTCCGGAACGAGGCCGACGGCGACCTCCGGTACGCGGTGCTGGAGGCGTCCACCGTGTCCGGGATCCTTCACGCCAGCCTCTACCTCGACGCCGTCGTTCTGCCGTACTACACCGGCACCGACGCGCTCCGGTGGTCGCGGTTCTCCGGCGAGTGCGCCACATGCCTCTGCCGGATGGACCCGCTCGTCGTCGGCGGCCGGACGGTGCTCTACCGGGGCCTGTCCAAGACGGCGCTCGCCATCATCTTCGCGCTCTGCTCCCGGATGGTGTGCCGGATCTACGGCGAGGAGCGGGTCAGCGCGTGGACGCGGTCGGCGCTGGAGGCCGCGAGCTGGGTGTTCGTCGCCGGCGACGCCGTGTACCTCGCCGGGTGGGCGTTCGCGGAGGGCGCCGCGGCGAGCGTCGCGGCGTACGCTCTCGTCGCCGGCCTGGTGTTCCTGTGCATTTTTGGTAAGGTGTACAAGTTCTTGGCTTGGATGGAGACGAGGCAGGTGCAGTGGAAACCAAGCGTCAGCTGCCACAGTAATGTGGTTTGATCATTAATTTCTTTTCTTTTTTCCTTTTTTGGATGGAGTTGTTTCTTTCTTTGATTCACAGGAAATTGTAAAGCATAAATGCATAATAACCCATTAATTCAGGTTTTGTGTGTATAACAAGGAAAAGAGATTTAACACTGCCATATATGCTGTTGAGATTTGCATTTCTAACATATTTCGCAAAACTCTAGAGATTTTTTTATGACTATCTATATAAGGTATGGAGTATGTTATTATGTGTTTGAGTGTAAATTAGTGCAGATTCAATTGAAAAATCTCCTGAGATGTACGTTAGCAATTTTTCAATTTGCCACTTGGATAGCAATCCTTTATCTTAGTAAAGGGGAACCTAGAACTAAAGCTCTGTACTAGGTTAGAATTTGGTATACTACTTTACTCTGCTTTAAGCTTTCCTTTAGAAAAAAGAATCACATATATATTGCCACGTCAATACTAATTTCCTGAGGTTATGGTGTCAGCATTTGGCAGATGAGATTGGGACAAATTAACGATAACACTCCTGGTAGTTTTCACGTGAAGCAATTGTCCAACCGATGGCTGTTTCCCTAAGCTAAAAACTCAGCAGCAAATTAATCCCTTTCGGCTTTTGACTTGTGCTTTCTTGTGTCCTGCTTTCCTACTCTCCATGAACCTTTCCAAAGAATGGTATATTATATATATAAGTTGGAAAATTGATCACCCAAAAAAAGTAGGCCAAACTAAGTTTTCATGAAAATTTCCTGTTTTGAAATGATGTAAAAGACATTACATATATGTCTTATTTATAATAAGGACATTCGAAAAAGCTACGGTACCTACCTTCAGAACCCTTCCTCCTGTACTTTTCGTTGAAATGAATCTTCTTGGATTGTTCTCTTGCCAGTTCTACAAAATATACTTTTGCTCCATCCATTAGCCTTTTGAACCTTGTGCCACCGACTTTTAAAAGGAACAGTTATTGCTCTCACGCATTATACTCCACTTATTTAGAGTTCACATATGCATGAAATGATTGAAATAAACCAAGCCAATCCCATCAGTCTTTTGATCTAACAAATCAAGAGCACCCTGATTAGTTACATGATGGGGATTAATCAAGGCGCTTAGTCGCCGTACATATGTCAGCCGATTCTTTCGTCAGTTGGAAGCAATAACTAAAGCCTAAGTTTGTAGGGCTCTGTTAACTGTTCGTGGTTGGTGCTTAATTGCTTTTCAAGTCTAAACTAAGGCCTTATTCTATTCAGTTTATTCAGTGGATTATTTACACGCTTCAAAAAATATATTTTCTAAAATAAATAAATTCTACTAGTATATTACTTAAACTACATGTTTAAATATATTTATTATTTTATAAAAATACTTATTTATTTCTATAATTAAGTTCATAATTCGTGATAAATAATAGGCCCTTATTCTAAATGACGGAAACTTTGTCCGGGGGCAGGACAGACAGAATGCGTCGGCCGGGTTGTTGGTTGAGCCCACAGCGGTACTGAGCTGTGTGGTAGGCAGTGAAACAGTGCCAAAGTACAGGTACCATGTGGAGCAGTTTTTTTCCTAAGGACGGATTAGGTTTCTGTACTTGAAATGGCAGCAGCAAGCAGAGTGTAGATGCAGCTCTCAGCACTCACCAGATGAGTCTAGTACATGTTGCAACGTTTGGGGACCTTAATGGTGAGTGTGAGTGGTGACCACCCAATATCTCTGTCCTGATTGGAGCACAAAATTTTCGTACTAATCAATATGCAGTTTTGTCAAGACTAATGTAAAAAAAAAAGGAGTATCATTCTCTTCTCTGGGACATATATGTTGAAAGTAACGTAGAGGCTAGAGATAATTGTTTGTTTTACTACCAACATTAATAAGAAAGGACAGTTGTGTTCTTCTCCTATTTCTACTTGTTGTGATTTTACACTTCTTTTTTACGGTTTGTGTGTTTTACCTTTGCTGTTTTAACCCAAATATTCGTTTGCCCTAGTTTGGATGTCTATTCATGGGCTTAGAAAAAATGGAATGACCAAATGTTAAGAGACACTACTTATTTAACCAACCGTCTGTCAGAAAGTGTTTACGAAAATCGCTATTTTTCCATCCGGGTGGTGCACTTCGACGAGGAAATTGAATTTTCACGTGCGGGTGCTTAAGTCATACTCACGCAAAAATAAAAAACCAAAAAAATCCCAAAAAAATCAAAATTCGAAACCCTAGCTAGGTCCCATCTGCCGACGACGCAACCCCACTTCGTGTTTCCTCCTTCATATGTCTTTTTGACCCAATGTTGAAACCTTCGGTTTTGATACCATTTGTAATAAAAGTTAGTCGATATAGCGGAATGACGACTAACCTTCCTGATTGTTTTAGTTATTGATCACGCAAGACATGCTAGATGATGAGACAGGAACACACAATATTGGTTAACGAGGTTCAGCTAAGGCATAATGCCTGAGGCTCTTATTATGGGCAGTCCTCCCCAACCAACATAGTACCTAGCCACTACGAGCCCATGGCCTCGCCGCCACCATCTCCGTGCGCGTCTACGCTACACTGTAGTCATCATTATTACATTATGGTGTCCCCCGTCTCTATTTAAAAGGATTGTCGGGTTACGTAGTCTGACTCTAATTCCACACCCACCACCTATTATAACTCCAAGTCCAAATCCAAGTACATTCAATACCTATTCTAACAATTATAAATTTTATGTTTCCTTTTTATCGAGAAAATAATTAACACGGCAACTTAAGTTTGAGCTGTAATTAGGCTGTACTTGGTGAACTAGAAATTAAACTAAGATGGCATTTCTTCCCATTTCACATACTCCCTTAGTTTCAAATTACTTTATCATTTTAGTATTATTCTAAGGTAAAAATGATGACCTTTGACCACTCTTTTTTGAAAAATCCATATAGTCTAACAACACATGAAAGTATTTCTCATGGTGAATTTAAAAATTATAAATCTTTTAATTTATTAAATTATTTGAGTTTATAGAAATTAATAGTTAAACATTAAATTTGTTTTACTTAGGATAAATCTAAATTTGAAACAGATGGAGCATATTGTTTTTACTACGAGTTTGCTGCAGAGATCACACTCCCATCTATACACGGACGAGGCTCCTCTGATGTGGAGAAAATTTTGTCAAAGGGACAAACGATGTGGCGGAGCCACTTATTTTGCATCCAACGGCAGATCATTTCCATCCGTCTCTTTCAGCCCAAACCGTAAGGCCCAAACACGCAGTTGCTCGGTTTGGCCCATTTGCAAAGGAAGCGGAGGGGAAAATAAAGCTGCGACTTTGCAAGAAGGAACAGGGAGCAGCCACTCCAGAAACCCCAACGCCACCGCCTCTAGCGCCGACCGCCGCTCGTTGCCTTCACCAGCTCCGACGCTGCCCAAACATGCTGCTCCACGTGGAAGCTCTGCTGCCCTGGCATAGAGGTCAAGGGTTGCGTCGAGGACATCGGCTTCCACGTCTCTTGATTCGATGTCACCATCACCGACCACACCGCCACAGGAGGGGGAGCGACCACTGCGGCAAAGTCCACACCACCGCAGGATGAAGGTGCATACAACACCACCTCCGCCCGACAACAGCAGGTTGAGAAGCCAGGATTTTTAATTGATGTGAATTGAGATTGTAACTCAGTACTGAATTTGATGATTATATGTCTTTGTCAATTTACATTACTGTGTCAATTTGAGAAAGTGAAGATTGTAATTGTACCAATTCAGTATGGCAAAAGGGATTTCACAGAACTTAGTGATGTCAATTTGCTGCACTGTCAGTTTACTCAGCTATAGAGTCATTACAAACCAGGTGCGAAATAAAATTACAAGAATCATCTGGCCAAAAAGCCGTTAAGGATTCTCGACGACCTCTGCTAGCTAGAGCATGACTGACGCTATTCTGATTACGGTTGATTTTCGTCAGTACAATCTCTCTGTTCCTGATCAAGAGATACTTAATCTCTCTTATTATAAACTCAAATTCAGATCTCCCTTCTTCCTTGGCAAGAATCATTTGCATAGCTTCCAGGCAATCTGTTTCCAGGACGATAGGGAGCAAGGTCCATTGAAGGGCCATCACCAGCCCTTCTCTGCAAGCTACCAGTTCTGACTCGAGTGGCCCTGTACAACGGTTCAGCTTACCGCAGGCTGAGAAAATAACCTCGCCTGAACTATTTCTGAGAATTGCCCCAAGTCCTCCCGTGCCTTCTAATTCATCAAAGGAGCCATCAACATTAAGTTTCATCCAGCCCGGTTGGGGCCTCATCCAACGAAGGTTAGATGAATCCTGCTTATTCCTTCTATTTTTTCCCTGTGGGCCATAACACACCACCTGTTTCCCTTTAGCAACATTAGCGTCAGGGTGTTGCTTAATCTCCAGCAGTGAACTAACATAGCTTGCAATGAAACGTTGTGACACTGACACCGGAGGGGCATGTTTCCCGTGTACAATTTCATTACGAACATACCAAATGCGCCAGAGCATCATCAAGAACATATCTCTTTCCTCGGTATCTAAAGAACCCAGGTGATCAAGGATCCAGCTCGATCCCAACCAGCTTCCATTTGCCAGCTTAGATATGCAGTTTGCATTCTTCATCGCAACCCAAGAAATGAGCATGAGGGCATCGGCACAGTGCATGTGCCACATCCTCTGTCTCTAACCCACAGATGCAGCAGGTATCTACTTGTTCAAGATTTCTCTTCTTATTCTTCATGGTGGCCAGGCAATCAGTGGCAGCTTTCCAGGAGAAAATCTTCACCTTCTCTGGAATATTGCACTTCCAGAGGGACCCCCATGAGCGTCTGAGGTCCAAATCAGAGGAGGCTGATGACATTTCAGAATTAGTGATGTCAATTTGCTGCACTGTCAGTTTTCAGAGAGCATGTGATAGCTGAACATTTATATAGATTTTGTCCTAGGATATTTGTTTACAAAATGGCAAAAGAAAGCTAAACATATATTCTACTGAGTGCTGTCGATTTTAGAGAAGAAACCAACTACTATCGATTTGAGAGAAAAAGAAAGCTAAACATATATATGTATACTGCTTGCAAAATTGCAAAAACTCACTACTGAAAAACGATTTTCTAGACAATACCTCCTTTAGGCTGCGGACGGACCATAATTGGTCATGTCTGCAAAAATTGACCTGCATTTTCTCATACGTCTCCTTAAAGGGTCCGCATGCAAAAAATCGATTTTTGCATGCAGAACTCTCAACATACCCGCACACAGAAATAAGTTTATTTTAAGGGGCCGCATGCAAAACAATATTTTCACAGGCGGACGTCTTAAGGATCCACCTAGAAGTCTGACTTACCTCCTTTTTTCCCCTCTCAACACTTCGAAATATTTCATCCTTATCCTCTGTCCATCTCTATCTCACCTCCTCTCCTCCTCTTACCGTAGCTAAGCCAAAACGCCTTCTTACCATAGCTAAGCCACAGCCCTCTTACTCGTCCCTTGCCCCAACATCCTCCTCCGTGTCGAAGCTCTGCTGTCCTGGCATAGAGGTCAAGGGCTGTGTCGACAACATTGGCTTCTAGGTCTCCTGATTCGAGGTAACCATCACCGACCACACCGCCACAGGAGGGGGAGTGACCGCCAGACCCGTCCTGTCAATTTAGTGGCTCGGAGCGAAGCTAGAAAGATGGGCCCTTTAATACAACTCTAATAATATAATGATGTTTCTAACAAATGTAATGCATAAAAAAACATTCTTATCAAACAAATTGTATATCTTCCTCTCCTGGGCTTCCTAAATTTAAGTTCCTATGGCCTATGGGCCCTCGAAGTTCGAGGGCCCAATGCGGTGGCACAGCTCGACCCCCCTTAGGGCCGGGCCTGGCGACCGCTGCTGCAAAGTCCACGCCACCACAGGATGAAGATGCATACACCACTTCCTCCGCACAACAGCAGCAGGTTGAGAAGCCAAAATTGAGACTGAGAATGGATATGAATTGTGATTTTTAATTGATGTGAATTGACATTGTAACTCAATAGTAAATTTGATGATTGTATATCTTTGCCAATTTACATTATTGTGTTAATTTGAGAATGCGAAGATTGTAATTGTGTCAATTCAGTATGGCGAAAGGGATTTTATAGAACTGAGTGCTGCAATTTGCTGCACTGTCAATTTTCAGTGAACATGTGATGGCTGAACATTTATATAGATTTTGTCGTAGGATGTTTGCTTACAAAATGGCAAAAGAAAGCTAAACATATATTCCACTGAGTGTTGTCAATTTTAGAGAAGAAACCGACTACTGTCAATTTGAGAGCAAAAGAAAACTAAAGATACGTATACTGCTTGCTTCAGTTGCTTGGAAAATGGCAAAAGCTCACTACTAAAAAATAATTTTTCTGGACAAAACCCTCTTTATGTTGCAGACATATCGTAACTGATCGTATCTGCAAAAATTGACATGCATTTTTGCATACAGCTCCTTAAGTATGCAAAAATCGATTTTCGCATGCGGAACTCTCAACATACCCGCATGCAAAAATAAGTCTATTTTCGTAGGTGGACATCTTAAGGGGCCGCACGTGAAAAATATATTTTGTAGACAGGCCTATTAAGGATCCGCTTAGAAGTCTGACTTACGTCCTTTTTTCCCTCTCAACACTTCAAAATATCTCTCCTTATCCTTTGTCCATCTCTCTCTCACCTCCTCTCCCCCTCATAATAACACCATAAATGTTTATAGTGGCGTCTGTGGAATTTTAGAATTATATCCATTTTATATTATAAGATGCTTTAAATTTTCTCTAACTAAACTTATTTAATTTTGACTAAATTTATAAAAAGAACATAACAACATTTGTAACACAAAATAAACATGCTACACCAAAATATATTCAATGTTAGATTTAATGAAAGTAATTTGGTATTGTAGATGGTTCTAATTTTTCTATAAACTAGGTTAAAAAGGAGTTTGATTAGGAAGAAAATTAAAGCCTCTTGTAATATAAAACAAAGTGAATATATATGTAAAAAATCACTATACTATAACATAGTGATCATGAACAAAGCCCGGGCAGTCACCCACTCATGCCCGGAGGTAAATCTGCCATTCTGCTGGCCTGTTAAACATATGAAGATCTAGCACTAAAAATTAATCCATTGTATAGAGTATACCTATGGCGTGACAAAATATGGAGTCATGCTATACGTACGACTCTATCATCCGACCCGCATCCGATCATGGCTCATCTACCAATCGTGCGTCTAATTTTTCTCCATGCAAGCTAGTTTCTGTCCATGTGGGACCAGGCAAGTAACAACTAGAGAACTAGTCGGACAAGAGTTGTACACACCAGTCGTATGTATAGCCATTTCCCAAAATATGGAGATAATTGCTGCTAGTGGGTTGCAACTATTCATTCACAAAACGTTCATTGATCAGCTGGGACCAGTCCTGATCTGTGATCTCTCCTAATTCTTAGCTCGGATTTTCTTGATGGAGAATGTCAACCGTTCGAACTGTATGGTCTGTCAGTCTGCCTTGATATATAATTCTATTTGGAAGAACAAATATAATTTTGTGGGGATAAGATAACATATCACGTGAAAACTGGACAAGTGCTGGGAACATGGAAATTTCAGTCTCAGCCGCTATATACAATACACTAGAGAGGCACGAGTCACACTTCTATGTGATGGGCCGAACAATAGCGATGATTATCACTATATTATTGACCACGAGGAATGTGAAAAATACCCAGAATATAACAAATTAATGATCAGTTAGTTGGCTCGAATTGAGTATAATGATAATACTCTGATCAGTGATCACCTAGTAGCTGGTAGCTTCCAAGACATACCCTACTATCATTTGCGATTTGGGATCAGCATCTCCTACTCTCATTTGGGATTCAGGAGCAGCATTTGTGCATCAGGCAAGTGACAAGTTGTTCATATTTTTCGATTCTCTCCACTCCTGTGTTCACCATCGTCCTTATTTGTGTTTTCTCAATTCGCAAATTTAATGCTTTTGTGTATGTTTTGTAATAAGCCCATTAGTCCAATGAAATAATTTGGCAATTTTTGGTTCGAAAATTAAAAACGATTCTAAAATACTATTGCCTCATAATATAAACGGTTAGTAAGAATTGGATTATACTCCGTATATCGTATTAGTCGCATTGATCTCAACTAGCTCGCCGGCGTCCCTTCGTCCTCGCCACCGGCGTCGAGCTTCCTTCGCACCTCTCTTGCCGCCGACGAAATGGGGCCTCGATCTCTCCCCCTTGCCATCAGCGAGCTCTGGCCCTGATCCCCTCCATCGTCGCCGGAGACTTGCCCGGCTGCCCGAGTTACTGATTCCATTGTTAGCTTGTACCTGATTCCCTACTGCCTGAGTAGCAACTTGGTGCCATACGCGGCTATGCCGGTGATTCGTGCTCCTTCTTCCTCTCTCTCCCATCTCACCTCCAGATCGACGCCCACTGCAGCCTAACACGGCACAAGCCCGCCGCCAACACCGCGTTCATGGGGGCACAGGTAGATGAGGCCATGGGGTTGTCGGGGGTATGCGGCCGCACTCGCCGAAAGCCAGCTAAGATCCCTGATCATTGTTTGGTGAGATTATGAGTTCATTTGTCTGTGCTCACCAACTGTTTGGGGAAATGCTTGTGAGATTCCGAGTACTATATGGGCACTAAATATATCGATTTTAATGTTGGTACAGATATGGCTCACTATCTGTTTTTGTGTTTTGTCATCACTGTGAAGTTAATTCCTTTATAGCTATAGTTGTAAAATTTATCAACTGTTTGATTGTTTGATCATCCATTAGCCTTCTCCAGATGTCAAATTAAGTAGTTGAGTTCATTGTTATAGACATACATACCAATCTGCCAAAAGCTACAAGATTTCTGTCTGTACCCAGTTTTGGCCAGACTTCATCCTTGTAGCTTCTCTCCTTCATCAGATGACTTGATGAAAATTGGGAATAAGAATGAACAGGATTGATTGCACTACTATCGACAAATCTCCACTGCACGCCATGTCTGCATCGGGAATGTGATTGTGCTAGTGCTCTTGGAAGAACATTAATTTTGGAATGAGATTTCTATGTTGTAATTGTCCTTTGCAGCTGGCCCGCTTAAATAAATAGTGATTTGTGCTATGGTATACATCCAACACCTATTATAATTGGAAAATGCTTTTTTTTTTTTTTTGTTATATAGAAATCTAGGAACAGAAAACGTTCTAACTTAAAGATGCTTTGACAGCTGAGCGTACAACACAAAAGAACAGTAAAAAGGGGGAAACTGTTTGCAAGTTGAAAAGGTATTTTCAGAGATCCTAAAATTTCATCCAAATCAATTTGTTTTGAATAGAATATAGAATTATGTCATACTGATTGCTTAGCATAGTTACTGTTGCGAATCCTCAGCACATGCTTTGTACACCGAATTCCATATGAACATAGCAGATCTAGTTATTGTGCATTTTCTTTTGACGCAAGAAGGTAGAGCATGCCCTACCTTATAGTTATTTCATTGATAGAAATGAAGTTTACATAGATTTTACAAGAATAGAGGTTATAAGGAGACATAAGGAAGAGAGAAGTAAGACAGAGATAGAGGGGAGGGGGAGGGGGGTGAAATGGATTTACAGAGGTATATACATGAGGCTGTTCCCTAGGAAAGCCTTGAACACCAAGATCTAATATTTTGCATGGTTCTCTCATTGGCTCTATTATTGTGCATTTTTATACTCAATTTCTTCTATGCAGCATCTTCTCTGATTACCTATGTTTACAGTTCCTTTCCGTTTTCTAAACAACCTTTTTACTTTTATATTTACATCAAGTCATCAATTCCTTCGTAGGGTAAAGAGAATTGTTTACCTGTTGTATGCAAAAGGAAAAATGGCCTGGCGGATGAAACTACAACACCTCAAAGACATCACAGACCAGTTCTCTCCAGGGCGGGAACTTGGTAAAGGTGGGTTTGGAGTGGTCTACAAGGTATGGTCTAGCACTTTTCCATTTGAGAGAGTAACCTAACTATTTGAAGCCAATACTTAACTATTAGATGAAAGAAAGCGCTAAAATTCTGTTTGATTATTTTCGTTCGTGTCAGATAACCATTGCGACTGTCGAACTCCAATCTATATGTTGCTGTAGTCGAATTGGAATATAGCTGTTGTTTATCTACAAAACTTATGGTAAAAATATATACTGCAAACCTATATATGAATACCACCACATTCTGTATGAACTGATGGCACACGTGAAAGGTCAATGTCAGATCTTTCTTATTTGGATATTTGAAAATCCAAATCTACATTAAGAAAAGAAGTTTAACAGGGAATTCTTGCAAATGGGAAACCCATAGCGGTCAAGAGGCTTCAGGTCATGCCAGGAATACAGGACAGACAATTTAATAATGAGGTTCATCATCTCATGGGACTTAAGCACCAGAACATAGTACAATTAATTGGCTACTGTGATGAAAGACAAGAGAAAGTGATATATGATGAGTACCAGAAAAAAAATATTTGTGCTGAAGTGCAAGAAAGGTTGCTCTGCTACGAGTATATGGCAAATGGAAGCCTTGACAAGTTAGTTTATGGTACACCTTCTCTATTCACCCCTTCTTTTCTTGTATTGCTAATGTCACATTGTTTGGCCTTTGTTTCTGTTAACCACTCTGTTCATAAAATATCGGAGCTTTCCCTCTTTCTTCCCTTTCCTCTGCAGATCAATCTCATGTGCTTGAATGGCATGACCGTTATGCAATTATAAAAGGAATATGCCAGGGTTTATGTTACTTACATGAGGAATTGGAAAATAAGCCTATTATTCATTTGGATCTGAAGCCAAGCAATATACTACTGGATGATAACTTGCTGCCGAAAATTGCTGATTTTGGTCTCTCAAGGCTTTTTGGTGAAGAACAAACACGAACATGCACTACAATGATTACAAGATCAATGTAAGCTATTGAATATCCTTTTCGGTGTTTAGATGCTTATTGCTTTTTCTTTTCTTTTATAATTTAAGTAGAACTTGCTCTTTTCTTGGAATGCTTAAAAGTGAACTATTCTTATTGTCATGCAGAGGGTATATGGCACCAGAGTATTGTCATAAAGGAGAAATCTCAACTAAGTCAGACATATATAGTCTGGGTATTCTAATCCTAGAAATTGTGACAGGAGAAAAAAACCACCAAAGCAGTGTCGATCTTTCTGGTCAGCGGTTTATTCATAGCGTATGTGTTTTTTCCTTAACGATTTTGACACAGTTTTAGGTTGTTTAGACTTAGACAATTATGTGCCGTATGGTTATTTTGATACATAATAATTGTGAACAATTGTGATCACATATAGGTACGTAACAAATGGTCAAGGATGTCGAAAATAACATCAAGGTATCCATTGCTGGATACACATAGCCTCCAACAAGTTCATTCATGTTTTAAAATTGGGCTGAATTGTGTGGAGATAGATCCTAAAAGACGACCTCCTGCAAGAAAAATTGTCAATATGCTTCCATGGGAATGTAAGAAGGCTGAAGCAATGGCATCCATGCTTCTTCCGAATGTTTCAAATGGTCGCTTTACCAGTTCAGTGGTTGATAAAGAAAGCAATGTGATAGGATTACCAGCGCACCAGGTACAGTTGTGCAAACAACAGGGTACTCACTTCTTTTATTTTTAGATTCTTTTGTTAGGTTGCATTTGCTGATTCTTTGATCAACCATGCAAGCCTAAGTAATAGTTGTATTTATTCTTTTTCTTAACGATTTTCTTGCATGACATGAAATCTTTTGAATCAAATCCTCAAATTAGCACTGCTTTGTAGGTACAACAGAATTTCCTCTTTCTAGTTGTAATAACTAATTTTTACTACCTGCATCCACAGATTGTGGATGGTGGTAGTAAATGTTTCGTAATTAATGTTATATGCTATACTCTTTGTAGTAATTCTGTATGTGCACACATATCTCCTACTATCCTGCTTTCGACTAAAATCCAGAATCCTAATCTGCTCACAGGTTGACTCCAACATGAAGGAGATACTGAGTATCAACCCCCTTGAGCTTTGGTTCCCCATGAAGGCACAAGAGGAGTTTTCGTGCTCAATGCTGCTAAAAAACAAGACACACCACTACGTTGCTTATAAGATCAACACACAAAAATTGAATATATACCACATTGAGCCATGCAGTGGTCTTATATCTCCACAGTTCACGTGCAATATTAGTGTAAGAATGCAAGCACAACAAGGGGTATCACCAAACATGCAGTCGATGGACAGGATACTTGTTCAAAGTTTGGTAGTGAGCGATGATCTGATTGATATTGCTAAAGACTTGTCCTGCAAACAAAAGGGGAAGCTAGTCTTGAAAGGGCCTGATAAGATTATGTCAAAGGTAAGTATTCTCTGTAAGCAATGATAGTTCTCTTCCTATTTCAAATATCCTGTATTTTAGAGCTGCAACAATATTAGGAGCTCGATTATTGTCCAGAATTCTTCTGTGTTTCGATGGCCAGTACTCCTTTAGTCAGAATTGGTGGGCATACCCATATTGATTGACATAAAATATACGCAAATCAAATGGAATAGAGAACTATCATCGCAAGTAAGGAGTTAATTCCTATACTACTAGCATGATGCCTGTGGTGTGGCATTCTACGCTTGCGCTTCTCCAAAGCCATTGCTTAGCCAGTCAAGGATTCAGTTTGGTACCAATATAGGATCGTCTTTAAAAAGAACACTATACATGACTTTGCCAACCTGAAGTTTAAAATGGTCCGTCATGATTCAACAGAGTACCGAGAAATATATATGAGGAATGACAGAATAAGACCTCATGTTTATGCCATGTAATAGAGTAAATTGCACTGTAGGAGGCCAAACTTGTCTAGATATTAGATGTGTTAAATAGGTTACCGTTTTGCCAAAATGTACGTAACTTAAGTGGGTCGTTGTGGAATTTTTCTATGACACATCACATGAGGCCAGTGACTTGAAAAATCAGTATGCTATGTGTGGCCTGTGAGCTGCGAGTGCTTTTACCAGTTGGCATGCAAAGTAGGTATTAGATCCCATGGTGTAATGAAATCTAATTTTGGGATGGCCCAGAGAGTGTGCAAGAGAGCATCAGCTACCAGAGCTATTTTGATGTCAGGGATCGACCAATGCACCCACTGCCTTCAGAAATGCCGTTTGATGTGGGTGATGAGGGGCACGGAATGGAGGAGAGATCAACAGACAGCTTATTTTTTCTTCTCAAAAACGCAGGAGGACTGCGCTTAATTTCATTAAGAAGAAAGAAAGACCAAACACAACAAGGAGGGATCAAAACTGATCCACCCTAAGAACACATCCACATATTTATCATCTGAAGGTGATGCACAGCAACAAACATAAAAAAAAAAAAAGAGGTAGGACTAGCCGTCCTGGGTAAGCGGCTTACTATGAAGCTGGGCACGAGTTCTGTTTAGCACCATAAACTTCTCACTTTGCACTGTCTTTGAAACCACTGAAACACTTGGAGTGGCACCATTGAAAACATAATCATTGCAGTGCTTCCAAATCTTCCAAGCTGCTAGGATAATCAAAGAGTTTAGTCCTTTGCACAACTCCTTTGGAATTCCCTTGATAACTGTGCACTGCCATCCTGAAAATCGAGCTGCCGAAAGTCAAGGTACAGCACCAGCCAACCCCAACTTCGAGAGGAGTATAATCCAAACTTGGCAAAACAAAACACAAGATACAAGGATATCCTGAATAGTTTTGCCACTTTGGTCACATAGCCGGCCATTTTGATCCCTGGCCGTCAGCAGCAGTTGTGGCAACATGCGGACTGGCAAGCTGAGCTAAGCAGTCTGGCAGGGTGAAAAGGGCCAGTTGGGTGGGCTGATGAGGTATTAAGGGGAATACATGCAAAGAAATTGAAATAGAACCTGAAAAATCAAAACAAACATGAAAAACAATCCATAAAAAATGTACAAGTTCTTGGAAATCCAGACTAAGTTTTTCAATTAGCCAATTTAACCAACACTAGAAATTGGGATGTTAGGTAAGCTCAGGAGATGGTCTGACTGGGCTAGAATTCTATTAGATTGCTGAACCGAGCATACATTTCTGCTCCTTTACATTAGTATAATAAGTTGAGTCAAACAACAGTTCCAGTAAGGAGATATGGCTCATAGGAAATAGTACATAAACAATAAGTTAACCTTGCGCCAGTCTTATGTGGTGTACGTAGTAAAATGTTGGTACACCCATGGTGGTGCTAGGAGCTAGGGTTCATAGGGATAACACCACCAGGAAACATAGCTGGGCGGCGATGGCTACTAGGGATGAGAGAGAGACTTAGGTTGCTACCATAAGACTGTAAGATGAGGGTACCGTTCCCTAGCTAGGGCTTCGACCTCTTGGCCCAATGCTCATATGTTTGGCCTTCTTGGACCAATGGCCATGACAGGCCCTCTTGATCCAATGCTCATGACATGTGGCCTCAGTTATCCTTGCATGATGCTGATAGTGGGGCACTCCCACATGGAAAATCTATTTTCTGACATGAAGTTGATACTTACTTTTCTCGTGTATGGAAATGATTTCAATTTTCCCATTAGCTTACTCCCACGCCTGCTGTGATCAGTTTATAATCCATTTATTTATTAGGATACACATCAAACAAACCGTTGATCACATGTCCGAATCACCAATGATGAAAGGGAAGTTTAAATATTTAAATAACTAGGAAGGTAGCCCGCGCATTTGCGCGGATATGATTATTAGTTTGTTTAAAAAACAGGTTTAACAAACTTCAGATTAAAAGCAAGATGTCACCTTTTTTTAATTGAATGGGTATTATCTATTTTTTTAATTTGTTGCATCGAGTCCTCGCTTTAAATGGTTTATATGCATGTAATTTTGTTATATGCTTGCATGTGAATTAATAACGATGGAAGAAATATACATATCTTGGACACTGTTTATCTATGATACATGAGACTCCTATAGTATTTTTAAGAGAAAACTATAGCCGATGTGGGTCTTAAAATGTAAATTTAACAGGAACAAATATAGCTTTTAAACTATTTTGAGTGGTGTGTACATCTCAGATGTGGAGAGCCCACAAATCCACTACAAAGGATATTAGTTTAGTGACTTCATGGATTTACCATTGCCTTTCGTCTCGACATTTATCACAAAAAAATCGACTTGTACGAAGATAAACATAAAAAATAAGAAAATAAGAAATATATAATTAGGACGTCAAATCAGCTTTATAGCTAAGAGAGTAAATTGATTCAAAGTTAGCTTGTGGGTTAATGCTCCACTAAATAGTTATAGGAGTAAAAGCCTAGCAAAAGCTATTTCCATAAAAGCAGCAAATGAGGTTGAGGTAGGCTCGGCTTCACCACAAACGGCTGCACATTTCGGTTGTATGTGGAAAATAATGTGTGGAGCTTGAGAAAATCATTTATGTAGTAGTGCAATGAACATAATTGTACAAATTAATAAAAAAGATAAATTTATATAGTAGTGCGATGAACATAATTGTTCAAACAATTTAAAAAGATAGATAAGTGACTTAGAAGTATCATTGCACATAGATTATTGAAAGAACCTGTGTGAAATAATGCACATAAATATATTTATATCATTGTTAGCTAATATTTGATATACCTTGGTAGATTTTTTTGGTACATAGAAATATTGGCTGGATATTTTTACAGTTAATTTTGTGTTTTAATGTGGATGCACCTGTTCTTTTTTTCTTCAAAGTATTGGATTTTATTTTTGTTTATTAATGGCTGGCTTGGGTGATTGTGACACTGTACATACTCTAAATGAAAAACATACTTACGGAGTTCATTGTGCAATGAACATAATTGTACAAATTAATACAAATTAATGAAGGTGCGTACGTACGGAGTTGTTTTAGTAGTAAACATAGGAATGTACATAATTTATTTTCTCAAGATAAATCTAAGGAAAAAGTACACTAAGGTCCCTCAACTTGTCATCGAGTTACAAAATCATCCCTCAACCCCAAAACCAGATATTTGGCGTCCCTTATCTAATCAAAACCGGTCACAATAGATTCTTTGGTGATTTTGGCACCGGTTTTGCCTTACGTGGTGGCTGAGTCAGCATGGGACCCACGTGGACCCCACATGTCAGGTTGCCACGTCAATCTCTCTCCCTTCCTCCTCTCTCTCTCTCTCTCTCTCACTCTTCTCTTCTCATTCGACGCCGCGAGGATCGGAGGGCAGTGCTGCAACGGCGGCCGGCGCGGAGAGGCGGCGTCAGCGGGCGAGAGCTGTGGCGGAGCGGCGGCGGCGGCGGGCGAGGTGTTCGGGGAGGAGGAGTACTGCTGCAGCGGCGCGTACGCGACGGCGTACTCGGCCATCTTCAACGAGCTACGCCTACGACGATGGCACGAGCACCTTCACCTGCAACGCTGCCACCTACACCATCGCCTGCACGAGCACCTTCACCTGAAACGCCGCCACCTACACCATCGCCTATAAAAACAGCGTCGCCGGCGGCTTGGCGCCCGTGCCGCCGCAGTCGCCGGTCTGGCGCTTGTTTCATCAGCATGGAGACACCATGAGACGAGCATATGCAAATGGATGACCACCACTCAGCACTTAGCACAGGACCAGCGCGAGTACAGAACGAACAGCAAACAACATGAGACAAGCATATGCAAATGGATGACCACCACTCAGCACTTAGCACAGGACCAGCGCGAGTACAGAACGAACAGCAAACAACATGAGACAAGCATATGCAAATGGATGACCACCACTCAGCACTTAGCACAGGACCAGCGCGAGTACAGAACGAACAGCAAACAACATGAGACAAGCATATGCAAATGGATGACCACCACTCAGCACTTAGCACAGGACCAGCGCGAGTACAGAACGAACAGCAAACAACATGAGACAAGCATATGCAAATGGATGACCACCACTCAGCACTTAGCACAGGACCAGCGCGAGTACAGAACGAACAGCAAACAACATGAGACAAGCATATGCAAATGGATGACCACCACTCAGCACTTAGCACAGGACCAGCGCGAGTACAGAACGAACAGCAAACAACATGAGACAAGCATATGCAAATGGATGACCACCACTCAGCAGTCAGCACTCAACAGGGCGGGGCGCGAAAGACGTCGGCGTCGAGCGACATGTCGACGGCGGAGCCGAGCTGGCGCCGGTACTCGCTGGTCTCCCCGGCGAGGTACGCAGTCGCGCCACCACCGCCGGCCTGCCTGCCCAGGGAGATGAGTGAGAAAGAGAGGGAGGAGGAAGGGAGAGGAGGGGAAAGAGAGCCTGATGACGTGGCGTCCTGACATGTGGGGTCCATGTGGGTTCCACGCTGACTCACCCGCCACATCGGACAAAACCGGGGTCAAAACCATCTAAGGATGTAAAGCGAACGGTTTTGTAAGTTAGGGGATGTCATATATCTGGTTTTGCGGTTGAGGGACGATTTTGTAATTCGATGACAAGTTGAGCGACCTTCGGTGTACTTTTTCCTAAATCTAATGATGGAAATTAATAATTTGATTGTTAGCTTAAAAAATAGAAGATGGACAGAACAGAGAGTCGAATGGGGAGGAAATATACGTACATAGGTGCGCACGTTTGGTATAAACGTGCCAAGATGACGGGAAGGTACATATTTGTTTTCTTGGAGATAAATCGAATGGTGAAATATTGATGGTTAAAAATATTGGGTCCACCGGTTTAAGCACGTGGAGGTTTGAGAGCATTTATAGGGTGCCACATGTCGAGCCATGAAGTGTATATAATAGATATCTCATGAAGTGTTTTAACTGAAGTTTGCATGTGATGCTTATCATATCGCTCTTGTCTATACACAACTTTGGATGTTTTCTTGATGCTTTTAGTTGCATACTGTATGTGTTTCTAACAAGAAAACATATAGTAAGCTTGTATACATAAGATACGTTCCCATATTTCTAACAGCTTGTGAATACTTCCTATTTCTGCTTATGTCCAGATTTATGTGAACATCCGGAAAACAGAAGCCCTTGATGAGAACAAGCCTATATGTGGTACCACAGAGGGGATTGGCAATAGCCATCATAACAATAAGCTTTCTGGTTTAAGTATCATGAAAAACTCTTCCCGTGACGACTACGTAATTGATGGGATGCGTATATATGTGAAGATCCCATCGATTGCAAAGACCATTAAACTCATTGTGAAGAACTCCAACTCTGTTGCTGATGTCAAGGTGGAGATTGAACGGAAGGAAGGGATTCTTCAGGATAACCAAATCCTGATGTATGCAGGTCGACAGCTTGATGATCGCCAGATTTTAAGTCATTTTGGTCTATCAGATGATCAGATACTTCATGTTTTGATCTGCCCGTTTCAGAAGCTCCGTATCTTTGTCAACATTAGCAACAGAAGAACTGTTAGGCTTGATGTCGAGAGCTGGTATACTGTCGCCGATGTCAAGTTGATGATTGAAGCATTGTTGGGTTTTCCTGCATGTACACAACTACTTATGTGGACCAATCCTAGTGTGGATATTGAGCTTATGGACACAGAAACACTCAAAGATCAGAATGTAAAGAATAATACCGTTCTGTTGTTGCATCCGAATGTCCAGATCTTCATAAAATCATGGGAAGGGAGGACATTGACCACGTTGGTTAGCATGTTTGATACTGCAGAAGAAATCTGGAAGAAAATTAAAAAAAGGTCGCAGATTAAAGCTGAGAAATACTATCTCTGTTACAGAGGTCATGTTCTACCTCCTGGGGTTTCTCTTGACATGTATAAAATCGAGAGCAATTCCACTATCAGTATCCGCCTGCGGAATTCTTATCGAAAAGAGGAACCAGCGAAGAATTACTCGAGGAACCAGTTCATTTACATTGCAAAGTAGTCTCATGGAATGGTATCAGGAGAGAAAATATGCCAGACAGGCTAAAGCCACTGCTGAAGATACCATTCTCCACGCATAGTGGGCTTTGATGACCATGAAAAAGTTTACCCAGGTGGTGACTCCGTATGCTGGCGCTGTGTGCTAGGTTTTCAAGTCGAGGCTCCGTGTCTTTACGAGGGTATGCTCTCAATTGAGGTGGCGTCTCGGCTCCTATGTGGTGGCACACGAGGCCACTCGTCATTCTGCATTGTATATGCCTTTCGAGAAATGCTCAGGGGTCTTCCTGCTACCTCCACAAGGTGGTGGGCTAGACGACCTGGGTTCAAAGCCTCACCCCTTCTAATTATTTGATATTAGGTTCTTTCCTAATATTCGAGTTTTTTTTTTTAATATGCCTTTCGGAAGCAGCTTGTTGCTACTCTGTTTACAGATGACAGGGCAAGTTTATGTTGATTCTTCTCTGGTAGTGGGCTTGAGGGTTGTGTTTCATCACGTAATTATTCGTACTGTCTATTTGGTAGTATCTTTTAGTAAAGAGCCACATTAAGTATTACTACTGCCTATCACGCACTTTTAATATGCAATGCCGTTGATTTTTAGACATATTTAATCAATCGTATTATTTAAAAATTTTGCGCAAACATATAAAAGTATAAGTCATTCTTATAGAAGTTTTAACAATAAGTGATAATTACATAGATTTTTTAAGATGAATGATCGCATCTTAAAAAATCAACGTCATATATTAAAAATCTTATAAGAAGCGGGAGTAAAAATTGACTCTCTTCTTTAAGTGAAGTCCATTTTGCAGCAGGAAATTTCAATTGTAGATTGCACATGTTTTTGCAAAAGTTTTTTGCTTTCGAACTAGGGCTAGTAATATATGATTACACCACCATACTAACATATTTGACTGCGTTTAGTGTTATCTCAGCTGTGTCGATGGCTCCTTTGCCACCTGGGCCATCTATGTGGCATTCGAATCCAAGGTGTGGAGCAGATCAGTTTCACCTGATTTATATCAAATATGAGAAAGCTCAAAATTTTATCGTTTCCTTTTGATACCATTTGAATTATTTCCAGACATGTTATCAGCAAATTATTTCCTCAGTTTGAGGATGTTTGGTTTTATGACAGTTTGAGGATGTTTGGTTTTATGATTGGGAATAATTTGCTGATAACATGTCTGGAAATAATTCAAATGGTATCAAAAGATACGTTTCACAAGCGTAACTCATGTTTACAGTTTTCCTTATTGACATATTTACGTATAGGTGTGAAGCTCAGCTCATACCTGAGAAATTTAGACGACTCAGTGTTAGGTGGTATGATTGGCCAAAACGATCGGAAACGGTCGGAACGGCAATATCTCTTTGGAAACGATGCTCGATCGGCTGGAATTGACCATATTTATCATTTAAACTACTTAATATCGACGTTAATATGATGCAAAAAGAAATTAGAAAAGCAAAATTTCAAAATAGCCAAAAAGGGTACGGTCGAAAACGGTACCCCTTAAATGGAAACGACGTCCGGTCCATCGGGATTTCCGTGACCGTTTTACCCCTTTGGGCGTGATGATGTATTGTGTGCCCGACTTGTGCTTGACAAAAAGCACCATACCTGAGATATTGTACTTTAATGTGAAATTCCACATAGCTAAAGGTAAAGGTAACGACATGCAATTAATAATACTGAACAATCAAAACGACGACTTTTGTGAGGTCTCTTTAGTTGTTTCTTTTCCTTTTCTGTATAGGTTTTTGCCGGTTTTCCGTTTAATTAACCGTGCTTGTTTGGTTTTCGGGACCGGTTTTCCTTATTAACTAGGCCAATTCTCTCTTCTATAAATTCCGGCAGGAGAAACTCCTGTCGTCGGTTCCTAAAAATAAAAATATTGCAAACTTGATAGTCTTTGGAGACGTCATCATGGGGAAATCAAATCTTGTATCGGTGTAGAGCATTCTCATTCCCGTAGGTACAAAGCATGCACTGCTACTTCCATACTTGGCTCAACAATTGATACCATAGGCTTTTACAACAACAATATTCTGAATCAGCCATACCATTTCAAACTAGGATCAGTGCTGACATATATTGTAACACCTGGAATTTTCGAATTTAAAGTCTGGAAACTAAAATTTGGAGCCAACAAAACTTTCAAAAATTGCATCATGCTGAGTCTTCATGGATTTTATTGCAATTTTTGCCAGTGCCAATATTTAATTATCTCAAACTATAAACACATAAATTCAAAAAAAATTTAACCTTAGTCCCTACTTTTTCTCCAAGTATTTTGATCAAAATATTTAAATTCCACCCATTTTAAACAGAAGAATCATCTAAATAATGTTTTATCCATGAAAAGATTTTGAATCAACTATATTTACGGGTTTTACACGTGTTGTCTGCATGACACCGAGTTATCGTCAATGTAAGACAGGTCCATGACGAACTTGTTGACCGTGATGGATCGATTGTGTTTGTCCTTTTATTTATTTTTCATTATATTATTATTCATGTGACTCCGTATATCATGATTCTATTTTCATACTGGTATTTTTGGGCATCCATGTTTGAAGTTAATTCTCGAGATGATGATGTTCTTCCATGTTCATGATCTTGATTTTGTTTTGGTTAGATAATTCAAGTTCATCGCTAGTTATGGATGTGCGAATTGGTTATTTGGTTAAATAATTAATGTTCCTTACGAGTCTGAATGTGCAATTTAGATTTTTATTCATATTCCTGTCAGTAAGGTCTGGCCTGGTTAACCTTGCTTTGCTGGCAAAATGCTAAACATGTATTCACTACAACAAAAAAACCATCTTTCGTGGCGGCCATTTTGGGTTTTCGCTGGCGAAAATTGCATCCGCCACAAAGCAAAGGCCAGTGAAAATGTAGATCTTCGCTAGCGGTTATCGACCGCCAGCGATAATTTATTTTCGCTGGCGGTCATCTTAAGCCAGCTGCCAGCAAAAAATCCATTTTCGCTGGCGGTTGCCTTAAGATGGCCGCCAGCGAAAATGAATTATCGCTGGCGGGTTAACAGGGACCAGCCGCCAGTGTTAATGCTGGCCATGTTTAAAAGAAAATGACGGACAGAGCAACACCGCTCCGTCTGCCTCCGTCAACGCTTGACCATTCAAAAATTTCTAAGAAATTTACCCAAGCATTCAAATTCCTCAAAAATTTACATTAAATAATTTTCATTCACCCAAGCATTCAAGCATCACAAAAATCAACACATAAACAAAAATATTGAAGTCCCCTCGCCACAGCAACTGCATCTCCTCCTTGGATACATCGGCGAGCGGGTCGCCTCGCCGGAGCTGGTCGTGCTGCTGCCTGGGCTCGCACCGCCGCATCTTCTCGTTCTTCCTCGCCCACAACACCTTCGTCACCTTTGCGCATCCCACCACCACCACAACACGGATTTCAGATTGCCGCGTCAACAAAAATATGGCGAATCGAAGCGCAAGAACGGATGGGTGCTGACCTTGGGAGGTGATGAGGCGGTAGACCTGGACGAGGAGTAGCTCCACCGGCGTTGGGCTTGTCCCTCGCGGTGGCGGCAGCCTTGTCCCCGCGGCGGATCCGGCCTCCCAGCGGCACGGCGGCGGTAGATCCGGCCTTCCCGCCCACACCGAAGCGCCGCCAGCCGCCGGCCCTCCCTTTTGCCCTCGCCCGAGTTCGCCGCCGCCTGCGCCAGCCCTCTCCTCCGCCCTCCCTTTCGCCCGCGCCCGAGCTCCGCCGCCGCCCTCCCTGTTGCCCGTGACTGAGCTCCACCGCCGCCCTCCCTGTTGGCTGCGACCGAGCTCGCCGCCGCCCACGCTAGCCTCTCCTCCGCCCTCCCTTTCGCCCGTGCCCGAGCACGCCGCCGCCCATGCCCGAGCTCGCGCTCACGCCTATCATGTGGTTGGAGGGAGAGAGGGAGTGGAAAGGAGGAGATAAGGTAGGTGGAGTGAACGGAGGAGGAGATAAGGATGGGTAGGTGGAGCGATTTTTAATGCCGCGATATTTTCAAGTGCTGGAGAGGCGCGGTCCCCGCCAGCGAAAATCTTTTACAAGCGGATAAGAGGTCCATCAACAAAAATAGAGATATTTTTACAAGTGGGCTTTTTAACCTACCTCCGTTTTCGCTGGCGGTTCTAAACTCACCGCCAGCGAAAATAGATTTGTACTAGCGGTCCTAAACCCACTATCCCTCATTAGAATTTTGCAAGCGGATTTCTTATATAACCGACAGTGAAAAAATAGGGTAACGCCATAAAAATAGTTTTTCTAGTAGTGATTCCCGATTATGTAGGATGGAAACTATTATTTTAATTCACCGTCGGATAGAAACTACTATTCAATTGATAACTCTTGCAATTTTTTCAATGGACAGCTGTATTTTGCCATAGAATAAAGATTTTTATGTCATATGTATTTGGGACAATTGCTCATTTTGACCCTATTTTAAAGTTTAACTCCAATTTAACTTTACTTTTTTTTGTTTGCTCATTTCATCCTGCTTTTCAAAAATCAAGTTCAAAGTTGACCCTATTCCATGAAAACCAAATAACAGTGTTAACTAAGGGGTGAATTGTCCTTTTTGCCTTTGCTCATTTAATCATGTTATATTTGGAACTTTTTAAAATATTTGTAATGAATTTGGCATAGTTTTATATATCTAAGATTTGCCTTCAATTTGAAAATTTTGATTCAATTTAACAGATTTTTTTACAAAATTTTGACAACATATTATCCAACAGGAAATTCATATGCAAATCCAACCACAAATTAACATCAACTGGCAACAGCAGCTCAGGAGCACACGAAGCTGCAGCGCGCGCCGCTTCTTCCTTCCGCACGCCAGCCTGCCCTCATCCTCACTTCGCATGTCGGCGCCGCCACTCCTTTGCGTGCTGCAGCTGTCGCCGTCCCTCCCCTCGCGCAGGAGCTGCCGCTGTCCCCTCTGAGCGCCACGCTCCTCCATGCGCCGGCTAGCCACGCCGCCGCTTTCTCCTTCTTCCGCGGCGCAGCCACCACCGTTCCTACCAAGTGACGCTGCTCCTCCAGCGCGCAACCATCGCTGCCGCTCCTCCGTGCGCTGGCCAGCCGAGCCGCCGCTTCTCCTTCCTCCCTGCGTGCAGCTGCCGCCATTCCTTCGAGCGCCGCAGCTCCTCCGGCGCAGCCATCGCCGCCGTGCAAGCTCCGCTACTGCTGAATTTTCAATAGAACAATTACTCCCTCCATTACGTATTATATGATGTTTTGGGTTTATTCGAAGACAAATTTCTTCAGTTTAATATGGTTTTTCTTTAAAAATTAGCAATATTTTCAATAAAAAACAAATTAATATAAATATATTCAATGGTGGATTTGATTAATTTAATTTGGTATTGTAGAGTTGTTACGATTTTTCTCGTAAACTCGGTGAAACTTAGAGAAAACTGACCTAAGACGAACCTAAAACATCTTATAATGCTATGAAAGGAAGTTTTTTTTTAAGAAAGTAGATCACCATGACCCGGTTTTTGTAAAACTCTACTTGGCAGCATAGGGTTTCCAGCAAACATCATAGCATAGGTTCAAATGGAAAATACGAAATTGGTCACAGCCTCTTAGCTATAGACTTCGAGTCCTAAGGATAGCAAAATACCGACATAGCTCCTGCAGGATTTGGTCCCTTGGGCTCCAAACACAGATCCCTGACGACATAAGTAAAAGCTAGACCAACTCTCTCTCACACACAGAAACAAAGCCGGTAACAGGCAAGCAAGAAGATAATATGCCCACCTGTGCCCTAGGTTGTCTCAGACTTGCCACAACACTCCTCATTTTTGTTAACAGTGCCTTCATCTCTTCTTCTTCTTTATGGTGAAGAGGCTTCCATTGTAAAAGACAAAGGATAATATGGGAAGGGATTGTCAGTGGTGAGTATACCAGTTTGTTCCAAAAAATCATGTTATTTCTAGTTAACCACAGGTTCCAGCATATTGCAGCCAACAAGGCAAATTTAACTCTATTATGTTTAAACCCAACTCTAATTGTAATAAGAAGAAAAAAAAGATCCTCAAAGCCATTAGGAATGGAATCCCAGTTCATAGTATCTCAACAAACACATCAAACAAACTTAGGCTGTGTTTAGATCCAGGGGTGAAAAGTTTTGGCTTGTCACATATATACAGACACACATTTGAAGTATTAAACGTAGACTAATAACAAAACAAATTATAGATTCTGCCTGTAAACTGCGAGATGAATTTATTAAGCCTAATTAATCTGTCATTAGCAAATGTTTACTGTAGCACTACATTGTCAGATCATGGAGCAATTAGGCTTAAAAGATTTGTCTCGCAATTTACACGCAATCTGTGTAATTAGTTTTTCTTTGGCTTATTTTTAATAATCCATGCATGTGTGCATACATTCGATGTGACAGGGTGAAAAATTTTGCCATGGTATCTAAACAGGCCCTTAGCGATGGGGCAACTAAACAAAATATGGCTATTTGATTCAATTGCAACACCAAGTTGATGTCGAAACTAAGATTCGGCAATACTAAAAAGGGTAGCGAAAGTGGATGGGTTATGAGACAAAAGATTTATACAGGTTAAGACCCTCTCAATTAGAAGTAATCCTACTCAAGTGTGGTTGGGGATTTGATATGTTGATTTCTATATTAATCTGACGATCTCAAGTATGGTTATGCCCCTTAAGAGGCATCCTTCCCTCCTTATATAGTCATAAGAGACATGATTACAAGATAGAGACTTTATCCCTTACGGTTTAAATCTCTATAACTATTTTACAATCATAACCGATTAAGACTACGAGATATTTCTTTGATACACAAGTTAATACAATACCCGAGTCTTATCCTATACATATTATAGCCATATATATGGACTATCCCCCATAATGATGTGACCATGGTTACCATTAGTACAACCATTGCTCACATCATGGATTAACAAGAAGTCATCAAGATCAATTCCTCCAAGTCTTGGAATCTGATTTGGCCACCTGCTACATTATTGCTGACTTCAAACAGCCACCAAGTATGCATACAAACTCAGTACTTGATGGAAAGCTCTAGGAGTCCTCTTTCCAATGGATCCAGCCTCATCGCTAAATTCTATCTCAGTCATGTGCAATTGAAGAACCAAGGTGTTGTATCACTGTTAACGATCAAATTTGGTAAGATATGAACCAGGTTCGACATTGGAATCGAAGCGGATTTGGCAAGGAGATAGGTTCGAAGAACAGAGTATGCATCGGCTGCGAGGGCATCGGCTGGAGTGTGCATCGGCTGAGTTGGATCGGTCAGAGGATGGATGAGTCAGCCGATAGAGCCGGTACAGCCGATTCCGATGGAATGGGTTCCAAGACTGTTTATAGAATCGATCAACATGCTTCATGAGGATTGCCACGATGGAGATAAAGCTCTCAGATAGGCAATTGTATCTATTAATTATGATATCTTATGTAATTTCCTTAGAGATATGTTTGGGCAAAAGTCTGCCGCAAAGACTTATGGTATCTTAGTGTTTGTTAGAGATCAGAGTCGTGTCCGGTAAGGACATATTTTGTATCTCGGGTATAAATATGACCCGAACCCATGTAATCAAATAACACATGTTCAATAACACTTTCGGTGCATCGCCACCCTTTTTACTTTTGTTCTATTTCGACGAGTTCTTACTTTCGGATTGAGCTGCATCGATTCGATCTTCAACTAGAGGTAAACTTGTCATGACGGTTTGCGTTCTCGGGATTAGTGCTTCCATCTTTATGACACTCTAATCTTGTTTATGTAATCAGGTTAAGACAAGGTGCTTCGTATGGATTGCCACGCACGGAATGAGTCCTGGAAAGGCAATTGTATCTATTAATTAGGATATTTTATGTAATTTCCTTAGAGATATGTTTGGGCAAGAGTCTGCCGTAAAGTCTTATGATGTCTTAGAGTTGTAGTAGAGTTAGGAGTCGTGTCCGGCGAGGACATACTATGTATCTCGGGTATAAATATAGCCCGAAGACCATGTAATCAATGAACAACAGTTCAAAACAATCTCGGCGCATCGCCACCCTTTTTACTTTCGTTCTGTTTCGACGAGTTCTTGCTTTCAGGTTGAGCTGCATCGGTTTCGATCTTCAGCTAGAGGTAAACTTATCATGGCGGCTTGCGTTCTCAGGATTAGTGCTTCCATCTTTATTACACTCTAATCCTGTTTATGTAATTCGTCAAGTTATCATATATACTTTATAATCTCTGTTAGTTTCGCTATATAACTTGCCATCGGCTAGTTTTGCCATTAGAAAGTAGCCGATAGAGTTAGATCTTGTTGCTAATCTAGATTATATCGTATATCTACCATCTCTTAGATGTTTTCATCATCTTACCCAGATCTTATGCTTATCTTTATGCTTAATGCTGCATCGGTTGAGTTCGATCTATTAAGTAATACTTATAATCATAATATCTGGTTTGTTTTATGGTTATTGAAAGAGATAGTATAGGGGTTTCAGCCGACCTTACCTGATTTAGCTACTTTATACCTTACATACTTAATCGCTATGCTAAATCTGCCCTTTGTGTTAAGATCTTATTGTATTAGAGTATATTAAGCTTTCCATTTAATATGTTTTACTTATCTTAATATCTTAATATAGAGTGGTATTGGAGTGTTAGCGATACATGCTAGATCTATCTGATCGGCTATGCTGTGAACGTCTATATAACCATTATGTTAGTGCATATTTTGACATAAGTGATTTATACTGTCTTGGCATGGCGACTGATCTATCCCAATCACTTAGTTTAAATATACATCGACATGGTGATTATATGTTGCTAACACCTACAACCGATCGAGTAGATTTAGCTTTATCTTATTTATTCATGATTGCCGATCGATTCCAATATGACATCGGCTCAAAGATAAATGACATGTCATCGGCTCCTAGCCGATCGGCTATCGTTTACGGATTTATCTGCGGTTTTTTTGTCTTTCTTTCTTGTTGATTGCAGGATCAAATTAACTGGCATGCTCACGAACCTAAAGGCAAGATTTTGGACCTACGCAGAAGTTAAGCAGATCTTCCAGGCTAGTGTGTGTTTTTCTCATCAACACACTTTTGGCACGCCTGGTGGGACCGACAAATAACAACATCTTCCGATGGCAGAAAAGCCATCACCAGAGTCAGGCAAGCAGAAGCCCCCAGGATCTAAACCACCACCCGAGAAGACGTCTGAGATTGATGAAGGAAATATTGTCTCGGTCACTATAGACAAATTATCACCAGAACAAAAGAAGGAGTTGGAGCTGATGATGAAGCATGCACAGCAGCAATTCATGAACTCATTTCAGGAGACCCGTCGAGGAACAATCATTCAAAAGTATAAGCTGAAGGTAGTTGCTACCGATGAGCCTGGGACCAGTTCAGCCAAGGATGCCGAAGCTAAAGGTGATTCGGGTGACAAGGGCACAGATCTTCCTAGAGATGGAGAAGTCGAAGGAGATGATAGGAGACGGCAAGAAGAGCAATTACAGTTTAATAATTTCCAAGATCGGATTGATTATGCTGTGCAACATGTTTTGATCAATCAATAAGGGGTGCTTGTCAACACTTTAACGAACATTGTCAAGTCTGTGGTTGATGGCACACTAGCAGAGCATCAAAACTCGGGGCCAGTTTTCTTACCAGGTGGTGTCTTCCCAAGTTATAGGAGTTTGGTAACCGATAACCAACAGCATGCTGCTACCTCAAACCAGCCGACAGCGGCTACTTCTGCCACAGCGCCAGGTGCGCCTTCATCGGCACAGAGGCAGATGGTTAATCCCCATGTCCTAATAAGAGAACAACCGCAACATGCTGGACAGAACGTAAATCTGTTGACCCAAGAGTAGATTGCTTCAATGTTTTTGCCAACTCAGCCGATTATCGAGCCAGTGCAGTCGACACCACCAAGACAGCAGGTAGTTCAGCCAATTCAGCAGCAGACGATGCCAACTGGGTAGAGAACACCCGACAATCGGCAGAGGCAACCAGCTGTGGCTCAAGTTATTCCTGAGCACTTGGTACATAATGTACAACCAAATCAACCAGCTGTGGCTCAAGTTATTCCTGAGCACTTGGTACATAATGTACAACCAAATCAACCAGCTGTGGCTCAAGTTATTCCTGAGCACTTGGTACATAATGTACAACCAAATCAACCAGCTGTGGCTCAAGTTATTCCTGAGCACTTGGTACATAATGTACAACCAAATCAACCAGCTGTGGCTCAAGTTATTCCTGAGCACTTGGTACATAATGTACAACCAAATCAACCAGCTGTGGCTCAAGTTATTCCTGAGCACTTGGTACATAATGTACAACCAAATCAACCAGCTGTGGCTCAAGTTATTCCTGAGCACTTGGTACATAATGTACAACCAAATCAACCAGCTGTGGCTCAAGTTATTCCTGAGCACTTGGTACATAATGTACAACCAAATCAACCAGCTGTGGCTCAAGTTATTCCTGAGCACTTGGTACACAATGTACAACCATCTGTTCAGAACTATCATGGGGGTAATTTGAACTACCAGTGCCAACCCCAGTCACCTCACGTTCAGTATCAGCAAGGCGGATCACCTCAACTGATGATGCCTCAGTTCAACCAGTTTGATCCGATACAGCAGCAGATGCAAGGAGTACCCCAGCAGAAGCCTTGGGCAGATATGATTGCAGATGTGATGAGGGAGCAGTTTGGGCTTAAGCCAAAGGATTCTAGAAATTTGTATCGGCACTCCTATCATGAGTGGTTTGAGAGGGTTCCACTACCCAACCGATACAAGGTCCTAGATTTCTCAAAGTTTTCAGGACAAGACAATGTTTCAACTTACGATCATGTCAGCCGATTCTTGGCTCAATGTGGTGAGGCATCGGCTGTTGATGCTTTAAGGATTAGATTGTTTCCTTTGTCCTTGTTTGGATCGGTATTTACTTGGTTTTCTTCTCTACCTTATAATTCTGTCAATAGTTGGGCCGATTTGGAGAGACAGTTTCACAGCTACTTCTACAGTGGAATTCATGAGATGAAGCTTTCTGATTTGATGGCAATAAGACAAAGGCATGACGAAACTGTGCAAAAGTATATTCAGAGATTCAGAGAGATGAGGAAAAGGTGCTACAATTTGGCTTTGACCGATTCTCAGTTAGCCGATCTGGCTTTTCAGGGTTTGATAGCTCCGATCAAGGAAAAATTTTCGTCCCAAGACTTCGAGAGCTTGTCCCATCTTGCATAGAAGGTGACCCTGCATGAGCAAAGTTTTGCGGAGGCTAAGGAAAATTTCAAAAAGGTCAATCATGTGTACCCTTATATGTATGACTCTGAAGAAGAAGATGACACCGAGGTAGAAGCAGCCGAGTGGGCCAGAAGCAAAAAGATTATAGCGAGCCCATGGGTGAAGAGTTCTGGGAAGGAAGAAAGATATGATTTTCACATCAACAAGGCTGACAAGATTTTTGATTTGCTACTTCGGGAGAGACAGATTGAACTTCCTACCGGTCATGTGATTCCATCGGCTGAAGAGTTGGGGAAAAGGAAATATTGTAAGTGGCATAATGCTAGCTCTCATGCTACTAATGATTGCAAAGTTTTCAGACAGCAGATCCAATTGGCTATTGAGGGAGGCAAAATTAAGTTCGCTGACTCCAAGAAGCCGATGAAGGTCGATGGTAATCCTTTTCCTGTCAATATGGGGCATACATCTGGGAGAACAGCTAATGAAGGCAAACGTCGGAGTTCACAGCTGAATTTAGCCAGGATTATCAACAAATATCAAAGGAGGCACGACAAGCAGCAGGAGAGGCATTTTGAAGAAAAAGATGGCGGTTTTGATCCACATTGGGATTGTGAGTTTTTCAGGTTCTGCTGGAATGAAGGGATGAGACTGCCATCAATTGAAGATTGCCCTGGATGCAATGACAATGCAGAGAGTTCAAGCCGATCCTACAACAGAGGCAATCGGCTGAGTCAGAAAAGAGTATCTGTTCATCAGAGGTTGGGCCCGGTGCACTAGAATCGTGAACATGATGAAGATGAATCGTGAACATGATGAAGATGAAGGTAGAAAATCACAATAGTGTCCTTCTGGTATTTTCACCAAAAATCAGAAGAGAAGGGTTCAAAGGATGAGGAACAGGGAACGTTTTCAGAAGGTGCAACAAGAAATCAACCATCGGCTGAAAAAGACCAAGCAAGAATGGCTCGTCAAGAGTAAAGTTACAACAGCTGATGAAGTTGAAGCCGACGAGGCGAAGAGGTTGATCAAGGGCAAGACTGTTGCATGTACATTGGTGAACATGGTTTTCATGCTACCTGCAAAGTTCAAAGCTAAACAAGCCGATGTCGACGATGTAGAAGAGGCCTCTGCTAGGTTGATCTTGTCACCAGAGCAAGCAATTTTTGAGAAGCCAGAGGGGACAGAAAATCAGCACCTTAAGCCATTGTACGTGAATGGGTTTGTCAATGGGAAGCCGATGTCCAAGATGATGGTTGATGGTGGGGCTGCTGTGAATTTGATGCCATACGCTACATTCAGGAAGCTAGGCAAGAATACAGATGATCTTATCAAGACAAACATGATTCTCAAAGATTTTGGTGGCAATCCATCAGAGACCAAGGGAGTTTTAAATGTGGAGTTGACAATCAGCAGCAAAACTGTTCCTACCACGTTTTTTTGTCATTGATGGGAAGGGGTCCTACAACCTGTTGCTCGGAATGGATTAGATTCATGCAAATTGTTGTATTCCTTCAACCATGCACCAGTGCTTGATTCAATGGCAAGGTGAAAAGATTGAGATCGTGCCAGCCGACAGGTCAGTTAACGTTGCCAGTGCCGATTTAGCTCTTTGGGAGATGGATGGTATTGATTGCCTGTCTAGAAAAGTTTGGGATGGAGATTTTCTAAAAGTGTCCGATTGTGATATACAGCCAATTGAAGATGGAGAGCCCAAATTATTACTTTGAGGGCGTCGTAGAGGGTTCAAATGTCTACACCAAGAACACGGTAGATGATCTCGATGACAAGCAAGGACATGGTTTCATGTCGGCCGATGATTTGGAAGAAGTTGACATTGGTCCAGGGGATAGGCTAAGGCCGATATTTATTAGTAAGAATTTATTTGCAGAATTCAGAACCAAGTTGATAGAGCTATTGAAGGAATATAGAGATTGCTTTGCTTGGGAATACTATGAGATGCCAGGACTCAGCCGATTGATTGTTGAACATCGGCTACCTATTAAGCCAGGATTTAAACCACATCAGCAACCTCCAAGAAGGTGTAAGGCCCAGATGTATGATGCTATCAACGCTGAAATTACTTGATTATATGATGCTGGTTTTATTCGGCCATGCCGATATGCCGAGTGGGTTTCCAATATTGTCCCAGTTATCAAGAAAAAAAGAAAATTTAGGGTGTGCATTGATTTTCGAGATTTAAATAAGGCTACCCCTAAGGATGAGTATCCGATGCCGATTGGTCGATGCAGCTTCAGAGTACAAGATTATAAGTTTCATGGATAACAATGCTGGTAACAATCAGATTTTTATGGCAGAGGAAGGCATTCATAAGACTGCTTTCAGATGTCCTGGTGCAATCGGCATGTTAGAGTAGGTTGTGATGACTTTCGGCTTGAAGAGCGCTGGAGCTACGTATCAAGGGCCATGAATTACATTTTCCATGATTTGATCGGCTTGTTGGTTGAGGTCTATATTGATGATGTGGTTGTTAAATCAAAACAGGTTGAGGACCATATAGCCGATTTGAGGAAGGTTTTTGAGAGAACCAGAAAATATAGCCTAAAGATGAATCCTACAAATATGCTTTTGGTGTATCGGTTGGAAAATTTTTGGGTTTTCTTGTTCATGAGAGAGGAATTGAGGTCCCTCAAAGGAGCATTAATGCTATCAAGAAAATTCAACCTCCAAAAGATAAGACACAACTGCAGTCATTGATCGGCAAGATTAATTTTGTTCGAAGGTTTATATCTAACTTATCTGGAAGGTTGGAACCTTTTACACCTTTACTAAGGTTGAAAGTCGATCAAGAATTCACCTGGGGGTAGAGCAGCAAAAGGCCCTAGACAATATTAAGGCGTATCTAAGCTCCCCTCCGGTGTTGATTCCTCCATAAAAGGGAGTGTCTTTCAGGTTATATCTATCGGCCGATGAGAAGTCGATTGGCTCAGTTTTGATTCAGGACCTAGAAGGCAAGGAGAGAGCTATTGTAATGCCCCGCAATAATTAGAGAAAAAGAAAAGAGAGAAAAGAGCAAACTAGCAGCCCAGCTAAGCCTTGGGGCTTGGCCCATTCGTGCAGCCCAGCAAGTAGCAAGCAGCAGCAGGCCAGCCCATGCATGCATGCAGCCAACAGCAGCAACAGCAAGGCAAAGCAGTAGCAGCTAGCTAGCAGCGACAGTGCAGCCAGCGAGCAGAGAGCAGCGGCAGTGCAGCTGTAGCTAAGCTTTAATCCCACCTCGCTAGTTCACAGAGAAGAGGAGCAAGTTAAATAGGAAATGTTGCCCAGTGACTGTAACTCCTATTCGGAATTTTAGCGTTAAAGTGAGGACGAAAAAATGCAATGAGTTGCACTGTTAGGTGTGGTTATGAGATGGAAGTTCCTGGTTAAATTTGAAAGCCCAGGTATACATTGAGTTCGACGAGGACGTCGAATCTTGAGTGTGGGTGCATGTAATGCCCCGCAATAATAATTAGAGAAAAAGAAAAGAGAGAAAAGAGCAAACTAGCAGTCCAGCAAAGCCTTGGGCCTTGGCCCATGCATGCAGCCCAGCAAGTAGCAAGCAGCAGCAAGCCAGCCCATGCATGCATGCAGCCCACAGCAGCAATAGCAAGGCAAAACAGTAGCAGCTTAGCTAGCAGCGACAGTGAAGCCATCGAGCAGAGAGCAGCAGCAGTGCAGCTGTAGCTAAGCTTTAATCCCACCTCGCTAGTTCTCAGAGAAGAGGAGCAAGTTAAATAGGAAATGTTGTCCGGTGACGGTAACTCCGATTCTCGAATTTTTGCGTTAAAGCGAGGACCAAAAAACACAGTGAGTTGCAGTGACGCTATTGGCTCGGTCCGGCTCCGGTCCTCAAAGGAAGAATTGGGAAGTGGATATATGCCTTGACAGAATTTGACCTCAGATATGAATCACCCAAGGCGATCAAGGGACAAGCCGATTTTATTGTGGAGACTCAATCGGCTCATTGGACTTTATTCTTCAACGGATTGGTTTGTACTCACGGCTGTGGTATCGGCTCGGTTATAATTTTTCCTCGGAGGGCAAATTTTGAGTTTGCCTCAAGGGGTTGCAGTTGCTTAAGGAGGTCGAAGCAGATGCTATGGAGATCATGGGGGATTCTTTGTTGGTGATCAATCAATTGGCAGGAGAGTATGAATGCAAGAATGATGTATTGATGATCTACAACGAGAAGTGCCGGGAATTGATGAATAGTTTTCGGCCAGTGACTTTGAAGCATGTCTCTCGGGAGCAGAACGTTGAAGCTAATAACTTGGCTCAGGGGGCATCAGGATACAAGCCGATGATGAAGGATATTGAGGTGGAGTTAGCTGCAATCACAGCCGATGATTGGAGGTATGATGTTTTTCAATATTTGCAGAACCCATCTCAATCGGCTTCACGAAAATTGCGCTATAAGGCATTAAAATATGCTTTATTGGATGATGAGCTATATTATCGGACGATTGATGGGGTATTGCTTAAATGTTTGAGTGCCGATCAAGCTAAGGTACATGAAGGTATATGTGGTACTCATCAATCGGCACACAAGATGAAGTGGTTGCTTCGGCGCACAGGGTATTTTTGGCCGACAATGTTAGAGGATTGCTTCTGATATTACAAAGGATGTTAGGATTGCCAGAAATTTGGAGCAATTCAGAGAGCACTAGCGTCGGCTATAAATCCTATCATCAAGCCATGGCCATTCAGAGGATGGGGAATTGATATGATCGGTCAGATCAATTCACCTTCAACTAAGGGGCATAAGTTTATATTGGTAGAGACCGATTATTTTACCAAATGGGTGGAGGCTGTTCCTTTGAAGAAAGTTGATTCTGGGGATGCAATAAAGGAGTATATTATCTACCGATTTGGGATTCCTCATACTATCACAACCGATCAGGGATCAATCTTTGTATCCAATGAATTTGTTCAGTTTGTCGATAGCATGGGTATCAAATTGTTGAATTCTTCACCATATTATGCACAAGCTAATGGGCAAGCCGAGGCATCTAACAAGTGCCTGATTAAGTTAATCAAAAGGAAGATTTCTGATTTTCCTCAGCAATGGCACACAAGGCTGGACGAAGCATTATAGTCCTATCGGATGGCTTGTGATGGATCGATTCAAGTTCCTCCTTATAAGCTTGTTTATGGACATGAGGCTGTTTTACCATGGGAAACTACAATCGGCTCAAGGAGAATAGATCTACAAGATAACTTAACAGCTGATGAGTATTATAATCTTATGGTAGATGAGACAGAAGATCTAGTCCAATCTAGATTGATAGCCCTTGCAAAGGTGGTCAAGGATAAAGAACGAGTTGCTCGGCATTATAATAAAAAAGTGGTCCCCAAGTCTTTCTCTGAAGGGGAGCTAGTGTGGAAATTAATCTTGCCGATAGGAACTCGTGATAATAAATTCGGCAAGTGGTCACCTAATTGGGAAGGACCGTTTCAAATATACAAGGTTGTATCCAAGGGGGCTTATATGTTGCAAGGACTTGATTTGGTAGTCAAGCTTTCGCTGTTCTCTAATAAGTTTATTTGGCCGGTCGGCCTATGTATCTATTAAGTTGTTGTAAGTCTTAAGTTTCTAACTCATCTTAGTTGTGTTTGCTATGTATAATCATGCTTAAGATGAAAGTGTGAATCTAGTGTATATCCTGGCGACTAGATTCACATGAGTATGAGTTAGGAATATTTGAGAGATTGTAGATATTTAGCCATTTTTGTCAAGTCTCCTAAATATGTAACACATCTGGTCGCCGCCTTCGAGTGGTTTGACGGGCACATCTTAGGCTGAAGTTGACTGGCAGGCTAAAGGTCCAGCAATGTCTCCAATATTCCTCTCTCGAGACATCGGATGTTTCATTATGTTTGTTTGATGACTTGAATTATTCACTACTTCATCTCTCAATTATAATGGAAGGTCCGGAGAGCCTACGACAGCATGGTATCAGAGCAAATACCTTCTATAGGAGCCCCTTAAGTTGGTTGTTTAGAATTGATTCTTAAAAATTATTTTGAGGGCTTCGCTCTCAGCTACAAATTATTTGTGAAAATCATATTCAAGCGTGTCAGGGTTATGAATACCACATACCTAATAGTAGTCGACTACATCTCGGTAGGACCCACCACATACCATGTCCTATACGGAAAGAACCTACAGATATAGGAGGAGTTCCGGATAAGGAAAGACAACCAGAGTTCTACATGGAAACGACAAGGACTACTCGGATTGTATCCATATTGGTTTCCCTAGTTCTACTTGGACAAGGGGACACCTATGGGTATAAATACAAGGCCCCCTAGGAGGAGAGGAGACGGACAATCGACACGGACACGATCACCTCAATCAACACCCACCACAATACACGGGATAACATACAAGCCTACATACGCCAAGACAAGACGCCGGATATCGACTTCAGGGATAAGCACGGCTAGTCCCCTACGGTGTCTCCGGATACTGTCAGGAGAGACGAAAGCGTTATCTCTGATCTCGCCGGACACGGATTGGAGGAGGAAGACTACCCTGTTGTCGACTACGAGTCAGATCTTCAGACCGCCATGACGACAACAGTTAGATAGGCTATCCCACATATTGTACCGGTGTGATTATGGTGAATAAAGAGCAACTCCGGCTCCGGCCAACAGGATGTAGGGTTATTACTTGACAATTCAGGGGCCCAAACCTGTATAAAAATCTTCGTCTCCGTCTCTTTTACCTCAGTCTCGCATATATCCTAGCACCGACGATCCCCATACTATGCAAATACCAGAATTGCGACATCAAACGTCGACAAAGCGTATAATCTCATCCTTCTCTATAGATTATTTTCCTCTATGTCTCTATTTTGATTTCCAAAACTCTTACTTTGTTCTATAGGATCGAAACCTTTTGAAGGTTTGTACCTCTGTGAAAAAAAATTGAAAGCACTTAATAATCACCACAATTCAGTACCAAAGTCTTTAGAAAGGTTTTGAAAATCCATTTGCAAACTACCCCTATGTGCTAGTGCGGATTTGCAAAATATCGGGTTAGAACTAGCATTTAGAGTATGGGTTTGAAAATGGGTTGCCAAAATTTAAAATTTGGTAGAAAAGATTGGAATTCCATCTCCTTATGCTATCTCTGAACCAAAAATGAACTTGGTGAATCTTGGACTTTTCTCTCCCAACATTTCAAAATCGTATCGATATAACCTACAACGAGTAGCTTGGTATAGAATAGAATCTATTGTGTAAAACCTCTAGATTGCTTGCTTAGATGGACCACCCAAAATTCACATAGCCTCTGGACCACTCTAACATAATGCAATTAAAAGATGGTGAATTTAGATAACTTTAAACTTGCATAAAGTTTCATTTTGTGTTGGTTGTTCATTTTCTGGAATTTTGAGTCAGTCAGTTTGTTATTTTTGTCTAGGATAAACCATAGAAGATAAACCTGAGAATTTTTACATGCATCACGTAGACTAACCCAGTAAGCTTCATGAATTTTGGCATAATTTTTAGACCATTGCATCATGGTGAAATGAATTGATTAGCTAGCAAAATCATGTTCTGAGAATTTGTAGATAGCTGCATTCATTTTTTTGTGTAACCCAAACCATTAATGCTAAAATATTCATCTTTTGACAGTAGCTTGTACACATACTCAGTAGATTCCACGAATTTTTGCTAAATTTTTAGGCGTTTGCATCATAGTCTAAAAATTCATATAGCACTGCATAGTCCTGTCCTGAAATCGGTAGGTTATCCGTTTCACAATTTTGTGTAGCCTAAGCTATAATTGCTAAAATCTTGATTCCTTTATGGTAGTTCACAATCCTATTCACCTATCTCTCAATTTGGTTGCCCAAATTTTTGCACCTCTAAAGCCTTACTCAAATAATTAACAAAGACAGTAGGCTAACAAATTCCAGCACTGCATCGTTCGCCTAGATCATTTTCTCTAAAATAAATCCACCTCTCCAAAAATTACCATTTCTTATCAGATCGTAAACCACTTTGTTAGGAGGTTAGGTATAAAATTATTCATGGTATAACATCTTTCTAGCATAACCTTTTGTTTCGGTTTGCACTTCAGACCTGTGTAGGACAACACCTAGCATTTATGTCGGTTTAGTTCCTTTTCATTAAAAAAATTTGTTGATGAACCCCAGTACAATTTTTTTAAGGGGGGTAGTGTACCATGACCAAAGTATATGGATATACACCAGTCTTTTGAGCTATTTTTTTTCAGACAATTATAATACTTCCATAAACACTGGCTGAGTAGGATCTCCACCCACTATTTGAAAATTATTTCTAGGTAATACATTAAAGCAAGTCTATAATACAACTTAAGGATGTTAATACCTTCTATCAAACTTCAGGAGTTAGGTATAATCTTGAGCCGACCCCAGCCACAGGAATTAAGTAACTCCGAATTTTTTATTTGTAGTAATATTCTTTTCTAAAATTAATTAAATAGTAATTCTAAATAGGGATTCTCAGAAATAGGAAGGACGCTAGTTAGAAGAGCGTCCAGAATCCAGATGCGGACGCTTGGGAGAATAGCGTCCATCTTGGGACGTAGTTTGTAACAGCGTCCAGCTGTTTGGGCCAAACACAGCATGGGCCTGCGTCCACGTGCATGGGAGCACACAGTAAACACTTATCTAATCCAAATCTTTGAGCATCCACGTGGTGTTTACTGTGTAGGTTATAGTCCATATAATTTGTTTAGAACGATCTTATACTAACAGATATTGAACAAATTTAGTAGTTAATATCAGTAGTATGTATATTGGCTTCGGTCCTTTAATAACGCAGTAGTCTTATAAATCTACGGATAGTTTGTAGCCATTTTCAACCAACAGATAATGTCAACGAGCTAGCTATCACGAAATTCCAGCAGCAACACGACATGACAACAATAGTGTAAATAAAAAATCCAGGGTTTTTCCTCAATTGCATTAGCATGCATTTCATTGAATTATGGTGGATTATAGAATCATAAAAAAAAAAGGTCGAATAGTATATGTACAAAGGAGGACGAAATCTCAAAGAGGAAACCAGTGAGAAAACTGAAAATTGGAAGGAAACATTGACATACCCCTAAATTACAAGAAAGGGCTAATTACACCTCAATTCAGTATGCAACAGAAAGAAATGCAGACTCCCTCCGTCAGATTATGCATTTGCCTTTTCTTCTGATGGTCAACCAAGCAAAGAATTTGCATTTGCCTCCATGTATGTGTTTGTAGGTAAGATGTGTTGTTCTGTTGTACTAGGTAGTCACTCCAGATAAAGGTCCACCGCACTCTTACTGTTTCTATGACTGTTAAACCGTGCAAATCAGTTGGTAAATAAATATCTTGAAACGAATTTCAATCTGAAACAAAAAAAAAACAATCAGTTACAGTGAATTGTCTAAATGTCATTCTAATAATCGCTTTGTGGAGATGACAAACATGCAAAAGACACAGGAAGAGCCAAGCAGCAAGGAAGAAACCCAGTTTACTAACTGAAGGTGAAGGGCAGCGCTGGCCACAAACATAGCTCCGCAAGAACGATGGCATCTCGGGCATCGATGAGAACGCCGGTGGCTGCGCCTCAGCGCCTCTCACAGTGAAGGTCACCGAGTTGCTGACGGCCTCGCACCTAGGACTCTATGATCGACGTCCTCAACCAGACAACGTGGAGGTGGGAGAACGGCGTCCGCAGACCGCAGCCTATTGGCGTAGTGCCGTAGTCAGCGTGGTGACGACGGTGCGGCCGCCTCCCACGCTTTCACTTAATCCTCTCTGATACTACGGCGGCGGCGGCCGTGTCGCGAGTGTGCCCTACGAGGCTGATGAACCGATCACTGATCAGTTGTTGGGCTTGGGCCGTAGCGAGGGAGGACATTGCTTTAAACCGCGTCCAGTCCTGGACGCTAATAGGGAGGGCGTCCTTCCTATTTTTACAAATTGTAGTTTAGATTTACCACTTATTTAAATTTACTATTAATAATTATTATGAATAAAAAAATTGGAGAACTTTTTGTTAGAGTTATTAAATCTGGTATGTTTGAAAGAGACTTAGATAATACTCCCTCCATCTACTTTTGATAGTCATATTTCCAAATCTGAAAAATCTATTTTTGATAGGCATATTTCAATCCAACAACCTATCATCTTAATGACTTTCTCGGATTTAATGCATGACTCTCCATTCTTCCACACAAGATTGGTTGCATGGGCATCGAGAAATGTAAATATTAATGAATCGCTTGTTTACGAGGAATGACTAGTAGCATGTTTAAATGGATGATAAGTAGAATTATTTATCCTTGGTCTATGTATCAAGATGAAATATGACTATCAAAAGTAGATGGAGGGAGTAATTAAATTAGATATTATCGTGTTAACAGAAAGCATCATACATGTAAAACTTTTAATAGGTCTTTCAATTATCTGACAAGGTTAGGATTATAATCCATTCTTACTTTGACAAATTACCGGAGCTCGATAGTGCACATTGATCATAATCATCCACAACACTACCCAAATCTTGCGGACGAGATTTATTTTAAGGGGGATAGACTGTAATATACCCGAAATTCTAGGACTTAAAAATTTCTTAACAAAATAAACAAAATAATTAGAGGTTAACTTCTCCAATTTTGAGAGCCAACAATTTCCGTTTTAACTTAGGTGAGACTAACCTAAGCCATTGCATAAATAAAATCTGAGAACAAAATAAGGCCTTTTCATTCCTAACTTAGATTAGGCATGCCATCAAGCATATGAGCATACATGTGCATAATGCATGCCTAGGCTCGAGTCTATTGTGCATTTGGATTTTCGTCTCGCATTTCATAATAGGTCTCATGAGCATAATCTAAAATGATCGATTTGCAAAACAAACCTATAGTTAATCTTGGGTGATAACATATAGATTTAATATTAATTCAAATATCATCTTCTCATCCCAAAAGAAATCTAATGTAATCCCTGTAATAATATTAAGTGCAATTATGAAGTGGGAACACACATATAAAGAAAGGTCATCCTAATTCTCTAAAATAATATGTGCAAGTTAAAATCATGGGAAAATTTAGGTAGACAATGACTAGCACAAGCTATTCACTGTAATTTTGGTATAACTTAATAACTAAGTTTAATGCCTCAAGTAAATTAGTCAAAATAGTCACATAGTAGACTAATTAATCCACCAGAGAAGGTTTGCTCTCAAACCATGGCTATAAAGCCAGGACTGATTTCGTAGGCATCAGAAAGGATTGGTTTTGAAGAACAGGACGGCTCACAAAAATCAGCCCGAGGAGCAGAAAGGGTTTGAATTGTGGGTTGCTCAATCAAGAAAATAAATAAAAGAATAAGAAATAAAAATAAAGATACGAGGATGACCTAGACTCGGATAAATTAGCAACCGTTCTCTGGCAACGGCGCCAGAAATGCTTGCTGGTATTTCTTACGACCACAGATAAATCCGCAAGCGCACGAAATACCGCTGTAGCACTTCACCTTCGAGTGACCCCAAAAGGATATTGAACTCAGGGAACGTGTGTAATCTACCTAAGGCTAAGACTATCCAAGGACAACAACTGATAATAGGTAGGCTAGGCTACTTTCTGTGTGTTTTAATTATCTACGCTAAGCAAGGTAATTCCCTATCTATTGCTTCGGGCACCAACCCCTGCTGGTCTGCTAGCGTGGTTTCGGATATAGCTCTATGATATATCCGAACATGGAGGATTACTAGGACGGTATTCAGGGCTGTCACCACCTGCCGCCTACCTCTGACAAATCCGTGGGATACACAACAAACAAAGGTAATCTCTAACCTAGACACCACGTCTAAGTTATTAATTACTACTCTAATACTTGTACAGGAACTTCCTTCTCTATCCAGAGTCCTAGTACTAGAGCACTTAGTATGAATACTAAACAATGAACCCGCAAAGATGGAAATATATCTTACTCAGACTAAATAATTAAATAACATAAGAAAGGAACACGAATGCTTACTTAATAGAAGAAGGTTCTCCGAACCCGGAGCAGAGTGTACCGAAAGCTTCGATACTCCTACAGAATTCCTCCTAGAAAGCTACACTCATCGAGGTAGAAGTCGGATGAGCGCCAAACTTCCGGGCACTCCTCCAGAGCTTCTCCTCACTCTCTACCTTATTCTAATGTACAAAAGATATAATAGAGCCTCTTGTAATTCAGCTCAAAGTTGTGTGTGCTTGAAGTGAGATGGAGACCTCCTTATATAGGTTTCAAATGACGGTTAGGGGCATGTGAATTGTCGAAAACACCCTCCAACCGCCTTTGGGAAAGAGATCCGAGCCGTCCACGTGACGCCAGATGGCGGGAGGACACATAACGGGTTCGGTCGAATTGGTGGGTTCGGCCGAACCCAAAAAGTGTCCTCCCGGCCTCTCCTTTGGCCGATAGGTTGCTTAATGGGCCACCAATAACCTGCACTATGTTTTGGCCCAATTCTAAATGGTTTTCATAGACTTATGGGGCCTCCAATCCGTGTAAACCTTTCCTGAATGTGCAGAGGAGCATTTTGTCGCATGACGGATGTGTTTTCTCCTCAAATTACCTGCATACACATATTCCACCAACACTAGTGGAAATGATTAGTAATAATGCCTACCACTAAGTTGGATACGATGTTTTATTTCATTATATGCAGGTATTGACGTCAGATATTATGATTTAAGGACCGCTAACAAAGGCCGCCTTGTTCATCCCTCCGTCGTCGGAATCCGCCACCCGAGCCCACTCCTCCCCACGCGCAGGTCAGTTTCGCCATTGCCGCCGCCTTCGGCCGGCGTCCTCGCTCGCCGTGGACTCCCTCTTCCCCTCTAATCCATCTCGTTTTGCTGGTCACTCCCGTTGCCGTCGCCGTTTGCCGTCGCCTCCCTCCGCGCCGGCCGAACCTCACGGTGAGGACGCCCCTCCTTTCCCCTCTCCCTCTCTTGCCGTCGCTCTCCGCGTCGCCTGCCGCTGGCCGCCGGTGGCCGACCCCGCGCCGCCACGTTGCCATGGCTGCTGGGCTGGCTTGAGTCGTGCCCCGTGCGATTTGCCCAGCCGCCAGGCCACCTTGGCCGTCCGATCTACCGTGTGGTAGATCGGGGACGTTCAGTTGCCACCTGCGTGGCCATCCACGTCGGCGCCACGTGTGCGCCACGTGGTGCACCCTTTTCCCGGTCCCTTGGACTCGGTCCACCGTGGACCGGTGTACCCGAGTTTTTGACATGTAGGGCCCGCCTGCCGCCACCCCCCTCTGATGATGTCATCCAGAGACATTAATGCGCAATAAATACATTAAGGTTTTTCTGTTATAGTAATAAAACACAATGTACCTTCTAAAATTGATAGAAAATTCATCTGTACTCCGTTTAAGTCCATTCAAGTCTCAGTACATCCAGAAAAATCCAAAGAATCCATTAAAAATGGTTTTGTTCTCTGTTTCAGTAGCCTTATAGCCTGTTTGCATTGTTTTCCTTGTATGTCGTGTAGAATCCGGCTCTTCCGACGCTCCGGTGTACTTTGAGATAGTCGCCGAGGTCGCCCCCCCCATCAGCATAGCAAGGCAAGTCATGCTTGTCACTTGAACATATTGCTCCTATATTGCAAATGCTCTACTTTTCCTTTAAATTATGCATTGTGTTATAATGTCACTGTATGAGGTATTTACCTACTATTCTCAGCCTTATCATTTTTATGCCTTATTCATTTGTTAACTTGGGATGTAACATGTTTAGATGTTGGTTTAGGAATTGCTTAGCCCTGCTTAGTTCAACTAGTACACAAAGGGGGAATTACATTAATGCTTAGACATTGATGTTTAGCATGACTTTGGACTTGTACAACCGCAATGGTGTTAATTAATTAAGATACACTAAATTGTGGGTTGTGGGTGCATGGTTTTGCTAGTCGCACCCATGGCAATTAAGGACCGGTTTGTGGGATGCCCTGGAAGAACTTACCATACTTACCACAAGCCAGCGTGAGCAACAACTGGGCTTATAGTGTAGCTTTCCTCTAGTTGACGCATCCAAGCAAGGGTGAGCGTGATGGAGTTCAGATGGGCCCTGCGACGGCCTATGCGGCTTGCTGATTCGCTTAGGCATGAGAGGGGGCTGCTCGCTGCCTGATGAGGAGTGGGGGCGAAACCTGAGGTGTGGTGTGCTTGGTTAGAGGGGCTTATGCGAAGGGTCCTGTCACGGCCTCTTTCCGGTATGTCACGGTGGCATGTCAGCGCACGGAAACATGTCGTGGGGCTGTGTCTTGTGGGTACAGTTGTACACCTCTGATCAGAGTAAAACTATTCGAATAGCCGTGCCCGCGGTTATGGCCGGGTGAACCAGATTCACCGTGATTAGTCACATCATTAGTATAGCTTAATGGAACTGGTTAGTTCAGGTGGTGGTTTGGGTCTGTCTCAACATGGTGTAGCGTTGAGCAGCGATGATTAATATTGATTAATTACTACATCTATTTTACTGCTCTCAACTACTGCTTTTAAGTGCTAGCTTTATGCATATGAACCCCTCTAGCTCTCTTTGGTTATATCCTGCATAATACCTTCTCTTCCGGTATGACTTGCTAAGTATAGTGGGTAGTACTTAGTCTTGCCCGGTCTCCCAACCCCAGAGTTCGAGTATGCGTCAGATGGTGGTACTCGGAGGAGTAGGTTTCGTCCGTGCCGTCGAGGATGCCTGTGGAATGGTGTCGCCCGCTATCCAAGTCAAGATCTAGCTCAAGTTTATCTTTTAATTTCCGTTGCATTTATGTAAGATTTTTATATGCCTGTGGAATGTTTTTAATTTCCGTCGTGGATCTGTATGTCAACTTTGTCATTTGTGTACCCTGTCCGTGTAGGATCGTAAAGGGCCTTTCCCACCCCAAAAGCTAGCCATTGAGGTGAGGGGCTCCCCCACTTATATCTTAGGTCCTTTGCCTTTACACAACTAATGTGAGACTATTCAACAATCTCCCCCTTAACACATTGGTGTCCCTCAGCCCCTTCACCGCCCCTTCACCGTATCCGGGCCCCCACCGGCCCACGGTCCATCAGGAAGATCTAGCTCAAGTTTATCTTTTAATTTCCGTTGCATTTATGTAAGATTTTTATATGCCTGTGGAATGTTTTTAATTTCCGTCGTGGATCTGTATGTCAACTTTGTCGTTTGTGTACCCTGGCCGGTCCTGGACAAGGGTTTTAATGCACATTCTGCTTGGAATTCTATTCGGAAATTTCTGGGCATGACAGTTCCGTATAGAGTTTCGAGTTCTGGTCACGTCTAGTACCACCATTGTTGTTGCCGCCGCCATGTCTTTGTTGTCGTCAAGACCTACGAAAACGGACTCGTCTCACCGCCAGGGTTCGATTTTTGTAGTTTTTAGAAGTTTTATTCGTCAGTTTTGGAGTTGCATCTAGGTTTTTGTCGTGTGGTTGTATCATGTCCCGTGGTTGTATCCGTGATGGTGCACTGCGCATGAGTAGGATGGAAGGAGGAGATTAGATTAGATTGGTTTGGTTTGTTTCGGAAAGAAATATTGGATTTGTTAAAAATATGTTTCCCTTTTATCTCTTACACCAAATCTGGAGTAGTAGCCACCGTACCACCTCCCCACCGATACTAAGACTAGATTAACTAAGATATATGATAACAATGGTCACGATCAAAGGGCTAATACATCTAAAACGACATAATAGCCCCGATAGCGCTAGCCATCGAGACAAGTTACTTCTTGCCAAGAATTCACGGCCGATGCTCCGACTTGAAGCAAGAACTCGTCGAGAAGTAAAAGAAAAGGGGTGGCAATGCGCTGAACGTTGTATTGATTGGATTCTCTCTCTTATTACAATGGTCTGGAGTTTATATTTATACCCCGAGTACAAACTTGTTCATTGTGGACACGACTCAAGCTTTTCTAAAGAGAAAATACAAACAAATCCATTCGGCAGACTCTTGCCATATCTCTAACTCAAACCGACATAAATATTCTAATTAATAGATACAACTGCCTTAAATGAACTATATCTCTAAACGGCAATGACGGTTATCTCAATCGAGGCCCAAACTGAGCCTAAGTAGAGCTGTATCGGCTACCTGCCATATCGACTCAACCAAATTCCAACTCTGTTTCCAGCCGATACGCTGCCCAGTCAATGCGCAGTCCATTTTTGGTAAGATTCGATCTCCTTCGATTCCGCTTTGATATCCAACTCCAAATTCAAGTCTATCTTGCCAAATTTCGCTGTTAATAGTAGTTTAGGCATCTAAGTTTGTGCAATATAACGGTACAGTACCTCATGGGGAAACAGTTGCGTTTGCCGCCACGATGTTATGTTCAAGGCGTAGGCCCACCACCTAACGGTCACACTTGCCGTTCTGGTGCAAGGCTAGGCATTAGATAATATAAAGGCTACGTGGTGACCTCTAGACCACATTCAAAGTGTAGAGTATGCTAGTACTGACGGGTACAGGATAAACTAGAACGATTCACATTATGTTGGTAAAGTTGTTAAAACTATTCAACTAGCCATGCTCGCAGTCATGTGTGGCATAGTATATGATCTTGTTTTGTAGGTATTAGATTTGACTTAAGTTGAGTGATTCGGGTTCCGACTTCTTCTAGTACTCGATTCGTTAGGTGTCTACCCCTAGTAGAGGCTGCTTGTGGGAACCAGTATACAAGGTTCTGCGGATCATTATATATATATATTTGATCGGTCAGCCTAGGTAATTACATCCGGTAGTAATTTGAGTTCTAATTTGTGTTTATGCCCTATTTCTGCTTATCATTGCTTAGATGAAAATGTGAAACTAGTGCTTGTTCTAGGAACTAGTTACACATGAGTATGAGTTTAGAGCATTTGAGATGTTGTAGAGCTCCAACACTTTGTCAAGTCTCCCGAGTTGTTTAAAACATCTAGTCAACACCTTCGTGTGGTTTGACGGGCATGTCTTAGGCTGAAGTTAACTAGCATGTGGAGTCCCAGTAATATTTCCTATGCTCTCTACTCGATTCTTTGGGTTACATAATATGTTTGCTATTTGACTTGATAGGGCAGCGATGAGGTTGGACGATTACTGTTTTATTTGAGTTTTATTGAGACCCCATCCAACTAAATATTTCGCGCTATCGTTTCGAATAGTTTACATAATATTTAATCCGGGGTGTCCCACAAGCATGTTCACAAAAATTTTAGAATTCAAAATGTTTTAAATTTTCCATACAAAATTTTCCTAAGTGAATTTGTTACGAAACATTATGAGTTTATAAAATTTGATCATCAAAGATAAAAATATTTGACCAAATACAAATCCGTAACTTCCATTAATTTGAAATGGAGGGAGTGGAGTGTAGTTTTTCAGCACGTTGAAGAGAGCTACAGTACATACTTGTCCAAGGCCGATCGACATTAATTTATTAAGACCTTTATTTCATATTTTCAAGTTTATTTTATATTTTTCCTCTACTAAGGGGGCAGTTCTTCTGAAATAAGTAAACAACTAACTACCAATAATGAGGTGTTTTACAATATGAAGGCTAATTACTAGCTAAGTTTCCGACTCCCTTTGCTTTGTAACGGACCATCAAATCGACTACGACAAAAATATATATACAGAGAAAATTTGATAGAACGTGCTTTGTTACGGACTCTCAAATTGACTATGACAAAAATATATAGGCTGAAGTTAACTAGCATGTGGAGTCCCAGTAATATTTCCTATGCTCTCTACTCGATTCTTTGGGTTACATAATATGTTTGCTATTTGACTTGATAGGGCAGCGATGAGGTTGGACGATTACTGTTTTATTTGAGTTTTATTGAGACCCCATCCAACTAAGCTATCGTTTCGAATAGTTTACATAATATTTAATCCGGGGTGTCCCACAGGCATGTTCACAAAAATTTTAGAATTCAAAATGTTTTAAATTTTCCATACAAAATTTTCCTAAGTGAATTTATGTTACGAAATATTATGAGTTTATAAAATTCGATCATCAAAGATAAAAATATTTGATCAAATACAAATCCGTAACTTCCATTAATTTGAAATGGAGGGAGTGGAGTGCGCACGTTGTGAGCGCCTGCGTTTGTACTGTGTTTCTCAAAAAAAAAAAAGAAATGGAGGGAGTGCAGTGTAGTTTTTCAGCACGTTGAAGAGAGCTACAGTACATACTTGTCCAAGGCCGATCAGCATCAATTTATTAAGACCTTTATTTTATATTTTCAAGTTTATTTTATATTTTTCCTCTACTAAGGGGGCAGTTCTTCTGAAATAAGTAAACAACTAACTACCAATAATGAGGTGTTTTACAATATGAAGGTTAATTACTAGCTAAGTTTCCGACTCCCTTTGCTTTGTAACGGACAATCAAATCGACTACGACAAAAATATATATACAGAGAAAATTTGATAGAACTTTGTTACGGACTCTCAAATTGACTATGACAAAAATATATATAGAGAGAGACAATTTGATAGAACACAGCTGGTTCACAATTAAAACTTTAGAAGATAAGCTGACGATAACATAACAAGAGTATAAAACTGTAAAACTATACTGAGACAAAACAAATATGCACAATGAATTATCGCTTATTCTTATATCATCTTCCATATATTGGCAACATGCTTTCTGCTTTCTCCAAACTCATACATGCATCAAATATCTCTGTAGAAGGAGTGATACGCGTGGGACTGATCAACGATATTTTGTTCTAATGGTATAATGAAAGGACTGATCAACAATATTTTCTTCAAATGGTGTATAATATAATATTGCAGTAGCATTAATTCTTCAGCAACAAACAAACAAACAGTATAAGTAATTAAGCACTCGTCCTCCAGTATATTGTTTTTGCATTTAAATTACTGCTATATAAATATACATCTCATTGTCTACATATACAACTCCTGTGTATTCTGTATCTTCAAGAACTTATGTGGAATCTACACTCTTATGTTTACTGCCTAGGTACTTCTCATGCTTTGGCCCAGAGAAAAAGATAGAGCCCAACAATCACCATTGTTGTGCCTATGATACTGCACATTCAAAATAAGAGAGCAACTAAATCAAATGTTATGGTCGAATATTAAAGTACTGCTCACATGACCAGCTTCGTCACTTGTTTCTTTTTGTTGTTCAGTACTACAGAAATTTTTTTTAGAGAAGGATATCTTTTACCCGGCCTCTATATCCAACCGGATATATGCAGCCATTGAAATAGGGAACTTAGCCCCACAAACAACCCAATCTGAAATTCGCTCCATAGGAGATTTGAACTCAGAACCTTAGGGTACTACTCAGGTCACTGTAACCACTAGGCTACATGCCCTTTCGTAATACTACAGAAATGACCTTTGTAACAATCCCATCACGGCCTGTTCCTTTATATCTGGCCGTAATACTACTAGGTTCTTGTTATGAACCAGCACTAATATATCATCGCTAGTTCTGTTACATAGTAGAGCATACAGTCGTCCTGCCCAATGACTGAACCATCCTCTCCACTAAGTACGGAAGCATCATAATGAATTTTCTTTTTAAAAATGGAGAAGTTGGATGAAGACAAGCTTTAGATCGAAATCGTAGAATTTGCTGAGATATATAACCTTGTAATTTATGATCTTTTTATTATAGATCCTTTACATGCCAAGATATATGTTAGAAGTGTTGAGATCTTCTATGAAAAAAAAACCATTTTTAAAATTTTAATTTCGGTTGGAGATAATTTTTATGTCAAAACTGTAGAATTTTTTTATATCTACTATACATCTGATTATTTTTTTGTTTGAGATTATATAGAGGCTCAAATATGGATTTGAATTTTTGAACTATTAGAGTTAAAAGAAAACATGTGTTTCTTTAGATGCCAAAAAAGCTATGCTTAGATAGAAGTAAGATGCTACGTAAGCCATGCGTGGAGAGAGATATTCAGATTCAAATGCCGAAAATATCAGATAAAACATCAAGACTTCTAAACCCAATATATATCAGGTAAAATATGATCATTTTTCGAGCCTTTTCTTTTGGCAATGATATGCCGCTTGGTTAGTGCCTGGTCAATACCGTTCACTGTTGCCCATTTGTGTAATGGTGGTTGTTCCCCGTAGATAATTATCCATTACTGTCAGAAATATGCATGCCACTTTGGAATGTGTTTTTAGGCTATGGCTGTGTTTAGTTCACACCAAAATTGGAAGTTTGGTTGAAATTGGAACGATGTGATGAAAAAGTTGGAAGTTTGTGTGTAGGAAAGTTTTGATGTGATGGAAAAGTTGGAAGTTTGAAGAATTATTTTGAAACTAAACACGGCGTATGTAAAATTGGGTGTCATGCAAATTCGGCTTAGCAAGACCACTGATAATGGGTTGACATGCATTTTCTGTTGGTAATACCGAACATGCATCATAGATAGTACAAATGATTGCAACTGACCTTCCTACTGTCACATCATCCCCCATAAGGACGGAGTCCAGCACAACAGTGAAGACCACTGATAGTGGGTTGAACATCGGGGGATAGGCTGGACCTCGCTTAGCCACTACCCATGAATTAAGGCTATATTTCCCGGCCGTTGCAAGTGCACCCTACACCAAAGTGGTTTTGATGTCAATATCCGTAGAACAATTAGGCCTATTGCGTTTCATGAAAATTCATTATTCCTTCAAAATCATATTATAACTCCAGGACTATTAGTTAATACTACAACTCAAGCTACACTGGACACCCCAAGAATAGGAAACAAAATATTATACTTTTCTCATTGTAGCTTCTAGTTAAGTTAATTTCAAGAACTAGGAAGGTTTGAAGACATACTGAGTACACAACAGTAACAAGGTTGAGATCCCATCCTAGCTTCCAAGCACTCTTATGTCTCCTTAATATGATTCCGACAAATGCTACCTGAAATCCTCCAACCAAGCATGTTATCATGGAAGACCAATATTTGTATGGGTACACTTTCAGAACACCATTCGAGTTTACCCAAAAATGGCCATCTTTTTTCATTCCATGAAATTAAAAACGAGATTTGGAGAGAGAGACATCCCTCTAAATATTTTTTAAGAGAAATTGTAAGCATACTGGAGATTGAACATGGGACCTCAGGGTTGAAATCACACACTCCTTGCCATGGTACTATCAAGTGCATTACTTTCATTCCATGAAATAATTATAGCTAATTTTACCATTGTTGAGAAGATACTGGTTGATATCATGTTTTCTATTGTAAAACTTAATATCTAAGCCCGAGGTACTAGGAACCCTGTACCCTAAGGTACCAAAACTTTTAGTTTAAATTTTTGATAACTAAAGATACTTTCTCAAGTAAAAAAATCTATCAACAATTATTGTTGGAACCTATAAGTACTGAAATACATTGTACACAACAAAGAAGGCGAATGGAACCTTTACCTGAACATGAGTGAGAGGATGAAGGCGAACAGGGGAATGATGTTTATAAAGATGACCGCGTAGGATGCAGTGGTGTCCTTGAGCCCATAGAAGTAAAGGCTCATTGGAACTGCATACCTGCATAGTTTGAAATGTGAGAAGAAAGATGAAAACCATGTCTCAGATAATTAATTAGAACTGGTCAACACTAAAGTGATTATTGATCACGTACTGCCAAATTGGTTCTCCTATATATGTAACAGTCTTTCACCAAATTGGCTTTGCCATCAGTAAATTTCTATTCTCTCCGTCCCAAAAAAAACTCAACCTCTGGAGTTTGAATTTTATCCCACAAAAAACCAACTTCTATCATCCTACCTACTATCAGCACGTAAAATGAGAAATTTTATTTCTCCAATACCCTTTATCAACCTATCACCATTACTATTTTTTTAATAATAAGAGGTATTTTGGTCATTTTCACTCTCTCCTAATTTTGCATTGAGATGCTAGGGTTTGATTTTATGTGGGACAGAGTGAGTATCTTATTAGAGCGAAGATTCTTTCTCGCAGCGTCTCTAAACAGTGAACAGACAAATATATTTTTTTTACATGTGCTGACCTTCGCAAGGTGAAATCAGATGTGTATTTGTACCATGACTTTGGAGTGAACCAGCAAGATCGATGTACAAAATAAACGGTAGCATGGTACAGTTCAGTTTCCTGCTCTACGCGGTTGCTACAGTGAATAAATACAAATCACTGTTTTCTTTTGTAGTGCTAGACAGCATCTCTGCCTTTAGCGCCTAAAGACAATGGATCCGGGTCCCATTTGTATCCCTATAGAATTAAGTTAATTACTATTATATGGTAATCAACTGAACATATCATGAGTTCATAATTTCTGGTGAAGATCTCAACGAAGTTTGTGCAAAAGATATCTTCCAGCAAAGCTATTGGTTGGATCTAGTAGCTTCATTTTTGCCGTTGAAGCAATCCTCCTAACAAATTAAGTGCTTCCGTAAAATCTTAAGTTGACTTATTATTCATACAGAGTTACAGACTACACAGACACCAAAGTGAAGAGGTGTAAGTTTGAACATTTTAATTTTTTAAAAAATGTATATTTAGTTCTATGCTTTGCCAAACCTATTTTGAAAGAAATATCGGAGCATGTATATCTTTTTTTGAAACGATTTTTTTTTGAAACGAATATCGGAGCATGTATATCGAATCAAGAATATCTTTAACCTTCTTTAAATTAAAATGTATGCTTATCATTTTAAACAATTGTTCTGGAAGAATGTGACAAGATGTGCAAGAGGCCGAATGCATACAATGGGAATTGATGGAAACTGAGGGCAGTATCGTGTCCATCACAGACTTTAGAAAGGACACAACTGAAATGAAACCAAGAGGTCACTGGCACTATATCGGAATGCCAAGCTCATCAAAGTTTCTCATTTTCGTTTGGGCCGCGATGTGCTAAGTTTCTGTTATTTATCATGCAGTGCTTTTGTTCGTTTTCATTCATGCGAAATATTCTTATATACTCATAACGAGAGGAGACATGCATACTACCAAATATTAAAATAAATGAAAAACAAATTATATATTAAACTATAATATAATTAAGAAAGAGAGATAGACAGACTGACAGCCTTTCGTTACGAATTCTTTTTGTATGCGCAAGCATATCAAAATACAAGTTGTACTACTAGCAAAACATTCGCTATCGTCACCTTCTTTAATGCTATAACAAACTCTGGTTTTGGTTTTAGTATGGAACAAGACAACCCATAGTTTCAGTTGGTATTTTGTTATAATCTTGATTTTTCAATTCAGCGGTTGATACAGCTACTTTGGTTTGCCATACATATTTGGCCAATCAATTCATTTTTTATCTAATAGCACGCGGATGAGGAGAACACGCGGCGGCTCAACGGTTGACGCGGCCAGTGACAAGCATCGCTGTAAGGGGAGATCGAATCCTCTCTAGGATAAGAATAGAGAGCAGAGGAGGGGAACGAGAGGAATGAGGAGGTGGAGAGAGAAACAGAGCTGAATTCTTCTAAATAAGTTAATAATCTATTTCTCTCTGGTATTTTCTTTTTTTCTTTTCAGCCTGTCACAATTAAATCAGTTACGGGATCAACGGTGACAGCTTTGAAATATAAGCGTCACCAATATTATAAATAATACTTTTAAACCTAACTAAATAATTTTCATGTAAACTTTTGTGACTACATAATCCATTCAGTCACCGAACAACTAAATTTTGTGATGCTGTGACACACTTGTGGCGAGAGAGTGTTTTTCGTGACTATTCAGCATGACCATAACAAGAGTGTGGGGCAGTCACCAAATTTTTTTGTCTAGTAGTGTAGTTTCCATATTCTGAGTTCAAAAGAACCGATAGATATTTCTTTTTGTGTGTTATTTTGGTGTTTTTGAGGTATAGAATTTTGAGTATCAATAACATTTGAATATTCATTTTGAAGGCAATAGAACAATATATAGATTAGTCTTAAAAATATTTTAACAAAATCAAATATTTATTTATTGTGTGCACTACAATAGAAAATCCCAAACAAACTATGTTTCGAGAATCATGTCATTGTCCAAAATAATAGGTATTGTCGAACAGGGAGTATAGTTCTAAGGGTCTTTTAAAAGGACACACATATAGTATAGGAAGCACTTATATTTATGTGATGTTTACCTCTAAAATCCCAAATAGTAGCCCTGGATTACGTATATGCGACGTATGCCTACAGTAACATTAGGTATATTGATAAATGCATGCATGAGTAATACATCATGGGTATTTTTGTTAAACTCAGGCCGCTCGTTCGTTGGTCATTGAGGTTCTCCAAAATACTAGTATATGATCTAGTATATTTTGTTAAAACCGAGTACATTTTTATTCGGAGGATGTATAAATAATGGAAACTTGACAGTAATTTGAAGCTTCAGATTCGGAAACATATATGCGTACCCGATAAAGGCATTGAAGAAGATCCATCCGAATGCGCGCCAATCCATGTCCCTCCACTTCCCTCTACACAAAACAAAGTTTAGCAAAAATAGAATCTATATTTTCATCACGGCACCTGTTTTTTTACAGTGCATGCATATCCTACAGACTGCTAATGATACCTGCTGGCGATACCCATGCATGTTTATCCATCATTGAGCCACAAGTTTACGCATGGCGTTATCCATAGCATCCAATGATTCACAATTTCAACTAGACTAGAAAAACGCTGTTTTTGGTTGCACGAAAACTAAAATACTTCCAATTTAAGTTAAAAACTACTATATATATGGCCATCTAAATGCCGTAGATGAGCCCTAAATTAACCCCCCATCACTAGTTTAGTCCAATAATGTTCTTCTCATCTGCAAACTTTAAGGGCCTGCATGCGAATAAGAGTAGGAAACAAGAAACCTCTCAAAGATGAGGGCAAAGGGGAGGATGAAGACGGCGCCGAAGAGGCTGCGATACGCGAGCAGCGCGAAGATGAACATGCCGCCGCCGATGGACACCTTGGAAAGCATGATCATCCCCGTGATGAACAGCTGCACCAGCACCATCGACGCCGGCGCCTTCCATCCCGCTGCTGCCGCCTTAGTGCCCGCGCCGTCGATGTCCATCTGGTGCGCCCGCACGGCCAACTCGATCTGGCGTCGATATAGGCTTATACTTTATACTAGATCGCTGGGTGCGCTTTAGTATGACCCCACAATTTAAATAGCCCTGTTAGATGCATACTCCTAACAAACAACCGTGTGTACAGGCATCATGCATGATGTGCGCACCAGACTGCTCGATCGACAGATCGATCAGATCAGTAGATGCATCTGTGCTTGGACTCCGTCGTCAACTCATGCATCTCGACGACAATTTATATAGGCACCCCTTACATTTTGTAATATCCGTGCTCACTTTTTTTTCACCAATTAGATCACAATTGCATGTATTTTGCCGTTTGTGGGCATTCAAAAATTCATGGGACATAATTATTTATGCATCTGTTGTTCCCTCCCCCGGTAAATAAAAGGATTGGGTGAGTCCAATGTGCGAACGTTCGCGTTTCCCCAAGTCCCCGAATTGGTTCTGACTCCCGCATGCATGCTTTAGTAGTTTGCTTTTGGTAGTCCTGCGCGATCCGTTAGAGTTTGTTTCTTCAGTTAGAACACCGAGTCCACTCATGGTTTATCTGTTATGAGGATTGTTTGGATTAGACTATACATTTTAAAAATATCTAGTGATGATCAGCATTTTTTATTTCTATTAAAAATTGACGTATTAAAATTTTTAATTGTAGATATAAATTCTATGTAAAGTTTATATTCATAAAGTCTACATATAGAAATTTTACATATATAAAGTCTACGTATAAAAAATTTACATGCATAAAGTCTACATATAGAAACTTTACTTATATAAAGTCTATATGCATATGTACAAAGTTTGCAAAAAAAGTAATTCATATAAAATTCCCGTTAAAAACTAAAATAAAAAGGACTAATAAAAAACGAATTTGAAAAAAAAAAGATTCGACGGAAAGAACAGAAAAAGATATATATGTTCCAGTATCCAGGGAGTGAAAAAAAAAACGTACCAAAACGATCACGTATAAAAGGATAAAACGGGAAGAACGGATATCACGCGTCTTTAACCTCCTCGTCCCGACGCCATTCGCGAGATGGTTAGTGGGCGAATGTTCGCGCACTAGCCATTTCGCTATTTGACTTCCTCAACTACTATAATCAACTACTATAATGTTTGTCTACTACGAAAATCGGGTATACGGCACTTTACAACTTCTAAAACAGTTCAAATTGCTCTACTAGTTAAAAACAATAGTGGTTTTCGTCTATGAGGGCGCTGACCTGGCACCCAATCAATGAAAATAATAAAATAAAAATATAAGGCCCACATGCCATTTACAATCTTCGTCTTCTTCTATTCTCACTCCTGACTCCACAACCACCTATCAGCCACGATCAACTTCTCTCTATGCATGGAGATACGGTGACTTCTCTTTAAGGAAGTTAGCGACGTGTTGCCACGGGTCTCCACTCCATACACTATTAAAAAAGATATTGGTGCCGGTTGGGAATCAGCCTTAGGTGCTGGATGATTCAACTGGCACCCAACAGGCGGCACGGATGACTTTATTCATTGGTGCTAATTAAAGAACCAACACCAATAATAATATATATATAGCTGCCGGTTTTAGTCATGAACCGGCACCTATACAGAAGAACAAGGGAAAAAAAAAGAAAATAGCTCGGGGCTCGGCTTGGAATCAAGCCAAGCTTAGCAGAGCTTCTAATCAAAATCAAACTCAAACTCAAGGGATGAACTCAAACATTCACTGGATCTGGAGGTAGGAATGCAAGTGGGTAGTCCCGCTACCTGAATAAAAACCGCTTGCTAGTTCATTTCCTATATGGTAGTACAAAATATGGAAGAAAAATTAAACTATAACTGAGATAAGCGGGTTAAAAAAACCCACTTTCCTGCCCCGCTTACATCGCTATCTGGAGGTTGGCAGCGATGAAGTCGACCGTGAAGGTGGAGTTGGCGTGGATGCCGCCGACCTTGGCGGTGGCAAGGACGATGTAGCACGGGAGCTCTGCGGGGAAGGACTCGACATCGGACTGCTGGGAGAGGTCGAGCTCGGCGTGAGTGAGGATGACCATGTTGATGAAGCCGAGGGAGATGAGGTGGTGGAGGATGGCAGAGGCGGGAAGCGCGCGATAGTGGAGTCAGCTTGGGGAGCCCGCCACCTTCCCTCCCGCTGGATCTAGCAGAGGAGAGGGCGCCCCGCCCCCGTCGCCTTCGGTTGGGGAGCCCGTCGTCGTGCTGTCGTGCCGCCGTCACCATCGCCTGGATCCGGCCTGGATCTAACAGCAGCCGCTCACGAGGGAGGATCCGTGAGAGAGAGCCCGCCGCCAACGCTCGCGGGTGAGAAGGGCTGCAGCCGTCGGCCCTCGCGGGTGGGGGAGGAGAGGGGCAAAGAGAGAGAGAGGGAAGAGAGTCGCCAGAGAGAAAGAGGGGCTCGCGAGAGCGAGAGAGGTGGGCTCGCGCATGTCGTGCTTATCCGCGCGGGCGACGTCCTTGCGAGTGGATAAGGATGACGCAGTCGGCTTGCCTCGATTTTTACATGTATCAGGTTTTTTAAAAATACCGGCACCTATAATAAATTAAAGGTGCTAGTTTTAGTTGTTTTGGCACCTATAGTAGTAGTGATGGGAGAATTGGTTATTGCTCCCATAAGAGAGAGACCTCATCTTAGGAGGGAATGGCGTGGGCTTCACGTACTGCTCGGGAGCAAAACCACGGCAACAAAGGAGCTAAGGTGGAGAGGTGGAACCTGTGGAGAAGTTGGTGGCAGTAGCGTATCCCGTGCCTCCCTGCTTGCAATGTTGGTGGCCATTCCATCCTCTACGCTGGCACCCTCTAGATATGTCCTCCACGTAGTCTCCGGTGAGACTGTAGCTTCCCGTGAGTGCATATGGGAGAGCCGGTCAGGAGTAACGTCCCTGACACACCGACTGCCACTCTCTAAGGTCTGACGACACGGCGGTGCACGATGACATGAAACTTGATGACATGAGTCGGGATGTGGTGCTCGATCTTGAGCTCACTTTCCATTGAGCGTTTAGTGGAGGAGGCGGAAGGGGAGCTCCAAATTGATAAAGTGGCAGTGGTGACAAGGGAGCCTGACGAGGTGGTGGTTGTTGAAAATATAAGCACATCTTTCTAATAAAGATTGGAAACTTATTGAAGAGAGAATTGAGAAAAAGCTTAGTAGTTGGAAAGGCAAGCATTTATCTGTTGGTGGTAGACTGGTGTTGATTAATTATGTTCTTTCAAGTTTAGCCATGTTTATGATATCTTATTTTAGGTGCCGAAAGGGGTTCTTCGTAAAATTAATTATTATAGATCGTGGCTTTTTTGGCAAGGGGATGACCATAAGAAAAAATACAGGCTCACTAGGTGGGATGTTGTTTGTCAACCCAAGGACCAGGGGGGTCTTGGGATTCATAATTTAGAGATACAAAATAAATGTCTTTTAATTAAATGGTTGTTTAAGTTAATTAATGAGGAAGGGGTTTGGCATGATTTATTGAAGATGAAATATCTTTATAATAAATCTATAACCCAAGTTGACAAGAAACAAGGTGATTCCCATTTTTGTCTGGTCTTATGAATGTCAAAAGTACTTTCTTAAATATGGGTTCTTGGATTGTCAATAATGGAGAACAAATTAGATTTTGGGAAGATAAATGGATTGGTAACTTGGCTTTTAAGGATAAATATCCATCTTTGTACGCAATTGTTCGGAGGAAAAACATCTTCTATTGCCACTGTTATGGGATTTGTTCCGCTTAATGTTTCTTTCAGGAGAGATTTAGTTGGTCAGAATCTTGTTTGTTGGCATGAGTTGTGTGCCTCTATAGTACATATTCAGTTGAATGATTCGTCTGATAGTTTTAGATGGAATTTCCATCAGAATGGCTTGTTCTCGGTGAGGTCTATGTACCTAGCTTTAATTAATGATGGTTATATCGACAGAAACAAGTGTATTTGGAAGCTTAAGTTGCCACTTAAGATTAAAATTTTCATGTGGTACTTGCTTAAAGGGGTTATGTTAACTAAGGATAATTTGGCAAGGGGTAACTGGAATGGTAGCTTGAGGTGTTCTTTTTGTTTGAAGAATGAGTCTATTCAATATCTCTTTATGGATTGTCATTTTGTGAAGTTCCTATGGAGAGTAGTTCAGTTCTCTTTTGGTTTTAATCTTCCAATTAGCATATCTCATATTTTTAATGGGTGGCTTTTGGGAGTTTATAAGAAAATAAGTAAACTGATACTTGTTGGAGCTTCTGCCATTTGTTGGGCAATATGGCTGAGTAGGAACGATATGGTTTTTGACAAATCACCATGATTTTCCTATATGCAGGTCATTTTCAGGGCAACTCATTGGCTCCGGTTTTGGGCACAACTACAAAGGTGTGATGAAGATGAAGAGTTTCTGAAAGTTGCATGCCGAAAGTTGGAGACCACGGTTATGCAACTTTTTGCCAATTATGGTTAGAGATTTACAAATAGACTTCAATAATTGTGATCTCCTTACGTTAGGCTGGTTTCTTTGTTTTTCTCTTCAGTGTGTTCTATTCATTTAGATTTACACTATGTTCTTGAAAGCTACTATGTAATAATTGGCTGTAGTTCTTTTGAGTACAGGCCGGGATATTATATTCCATTATCTTAAAAAAAATGAATCTTGGAGCAGATCTAGCGGTCCAAAAATTGAATGTTTTTCTCCAAGAAATCTGTCGCAAGAAATATAGCAAAACCAAAAAGGTTTCCCATTTTGAAGAGAGGTATAATGAGTTAAATGGCCATATAAGCACTAGCGTGGGAACGGTCATTGCCTCGCTGCAATGATCTTACTTTTACGGTAGGTAGCGATCGGTTTTTTTTCGGTGACCTCTGTGCACGAACGATCGAGGTCAGATGAAAATATAACTATTTAATTAAGCATCTTAATACATATAGTATAAATCTAAACATTTAGAGTACAGAAAGCTAAAGTTAATCAGTTGTACATGACAATTTTTTTTATTTCCGAATCCGAGAAAAAACTTGAATTTATTTCAGGAAAGTTTCCGAATTCGTTTCTGGAAAGATTACAATGGATTCCGCTTTCCGACATATAGTAGCCTTGTGAATTCATTTCCTTTTCCAAGAAAGGAATGCTGAATCTGTTTCCATTTTCGAAAGTTTCTGAAAAAATTCCGACTAACACTTCCTGTTTCTGAAAATACGTCCGGAATCAGGAAACTTTTCGAACTGATTTCATCCCTACTCACCGGTAGACATTGCCACCAGTGTGTGGAGAAATGGAAGGGCCCATGCGATCCATTAGCAGTACATGCCGTTAACAGATAATTCCCTAGTCGATGCCCATGTTCTTATTTGCCCTAACATGTCCCTTTGATCTGACGATTTCATGAGAAACAAAAATCTTAATTTGATCTGATGTTTAACGGTTTGGCAGTTGATCTGCTCCATGATGAGTCATTCTTGCCCCTTATTTCAACGGCTACTTGACGAATCATCGTCCGACGTCATTGATGAATTCACTTTTGCCGCACCACAAATTGTGCATAGCCATTCGCACTCTGTCAATGACCTAAACACATGGTGGGTCTGTCACTGAAGATGAAGTAGTTGATCACAACAAAGAAGCACGACATTTTTCAGAAAAATGAAAATCAATTAGTACCTTTATGAGTAAGCAACAACAATAAAAAGGCTAAAGTTCATAACAAATGGGTAATGGATACCCTGATTAGTGCTTGCAAGGTCATCTGAGAGAATTTTATATTAATATAAATATTACTATATTTGTCTATAAATTTAGTCAAATTTAAAGCAGTTTGATTTTGATCAAAGTAAAAACATCTTATAACCTCGTATTGAGTATATAGTTAACACTTGACAGGCACAGATATGGCACAGTAAATATCGTTAGTTGACACTGCATGCAGTCGATCACTGGATTTTTATTGAGTGTACAGTCGTCGGGTGTAACATCTCGTTTGGCCTTATCCTTGGTTGATTAATTAGCACCCTGTGATGTCGAGATCATCTCAACATTGCTGTCCACTAGCTTACGACGGCATCATAAATACCAGCCAATCACGTCTGAATTGAGACCCCCCAATCCATTCCCCATCAACGAACAGAGCATGACAGCAGAAAGGGATAAGCACCGATATGGATCGATATATCTCGCTTAATTTCCGTAGTGCATTAGGCTGCATGAACAAGTGGAAAGAGCAGCCATGTAAACCCCACATAAGTTAGGTCTTTCGAATTCACCGCGTGTTCCTTTTCACCTTATGGATTAACGGACACGCTTCTTAACTGCTAAACGGTAGTATAATTTTTTTTAAAAAGTTTTCTACATATGAATTTCTTAGAATGCTATTTTGAACAAGTTTTCAATATTTATAATAGTTAATTTATTCCCACATACCCTTCAATAATCATTACAAATTCCCCGCAAAAAAAAAATAATCATTACAAATTATTATTGTGTTAATTTGGTCATTTAGTCATTCAACATGAACAAACAGATAACCATGATGGTTGTTAGGGTCGCGGGCACAGGGTTTCCCGACGCACCTCCTATTTCTCTTGGAGTGGGAAGGATTTTCTGAATCCTTAAAATGGCTAATGGAAGTGGTCTCAGCTAGTATCCATGGTCACTGGTAGTGGGCCCATAACGAGGCCCAACCATGACCATGACCAGCAAAGACTAGGAAGACCACAAAATAAGGTGGCGATACGATTGTTGAGTAGTGTGGATCCACGTGAAATCCCATAGCCGCCCTTCTGGTCATAGGCCGGTTGGCTCCATGAACCCCTCAATCAAGGTATGCGCGCAGGGCGTAAGATGCATCTGGGAGTCTAGTCATCCCATATTAAATGTGTGTCTATCGCAAGTCATCCTATTAAAGTAGTTGATCCAGCGTGCCCATACCAGGTATCGTGTCTAACGCAATTCGAGACGTGGAATAACAAAAGACGCCTGGGAGCGGCAAGCCCGACAATGTGACAAAAAATGAAGTAGGCTGGATAGAGTAAGCATATGACACATGTAAAGGGTGGCATTGTTCATGTATTTTCCCATGTATCATATGTATATAAGGATAAAATATTTTCCGTGGGATCAGAAAGACCAGGGTAAAACACATCACACATTTACACAACCCATGTGCTAGGTTGTAACATCTTCTCATTCCCACAATACAATCCAACATGAGTATAGCTGTTATCCACAAGAAGAACCAGATTATTTGCGAGACTAGAGTGGTCACAGCTCTTCAACCCCCCACAGCCCCACTACCAAAACCCCAGTTCATCACCAAATAATTCTGCCAACTACAAACCATCAAACAAATGGTAAATCATAAAAACACATTTCTAATGTGGCACACAATTATCATTCCCTGCAGGTAAAACCAACCTGGAGCATTGATCATTTAGAGCGCCGCCCCTTATGAGGAAAGGTATTTGCTCGCTCCATCTGTCATTACACGGTGGATTTTCAAAACCATTTACTTCATTCCCATTTTGCACGTATAGACACTTAATCAAAATCATTTACTCCCTCTTTCACATTTTAAGTACAACCATAAGTTTCCGCGTCTAATTTTGATCATCCGTTCTATTTGAAATTCTTTTTATAATTAGTATTTTTATTATTATGAGATGATAAAACATGAACATTACTTTATACGTAACTTATGCTTTTTTAATTTTTTTTCATTTTCTAAAATAAAACGGACGGTTAAAATTATGCATAGAAAATCATGTCTGCACTTAGAATGAGACAGAAGGAGTACTTCATACCTCTCTTTTACACGTAAGACGGTAAATTAATCCCAGTTTTACTGGAGAATCAGCGGAGCGGAGGACAGCAGCGCAGCACCGAACGGTGCACTGCATCAGCAACGACGGCAACAGCTTTTGTCTTGTCCTCTTTGCCCTCCTCTTCGACTTCGAGAGAAAAACAAAAAAAAAGAAGCGTTTTTTCGAGAAAAAGGAAGCGTTTTTTTTTTAATCTCACAGGAGCTCACGGATTTTGGCTGCCGCGTGTATAAATTGCTCCCGGACGCCTCCTCCCTCTTCCTCCTCCTCGCCGTGCTCCTCACACCGCACACCACACCACGTCTCCTCCTCCATTGCTGCGCCGCGCCGGCGACGACGCGACGACGGTCACGACGCGCTGAGAGGTCAGGCCGGCGTGCCTTTGTCTGTTCCGCCGTCGTCTCTTGCTCTGTTCTTGGGCTGCCCGTGATCTCTCTCTCTCTCTCTCTCTGTTCTTCTCTCTGAATTCTTTGTGATTGGTTTTGTGTCGCCTCTGCCTCTCCCTGTGCTCCGAACAATCTCCTGAAAATTAATCTCAGCGCTAGCTGTTGCTGTTCATCTCGCTGCTGCTGTTGTTGTTGTTGTTTTTTTCTTTTTTGGCTTCAGTTCACGGGCTGTTTTCTGGTGTCCTGTTCCTCTTTCTCTTCTTCTTCTTCTTCTTCCCTTTGCCGCTCTTCGGTGTACTTTGTTTCTCCCCCCAAGAAAAAAAACAAAAAAAAGTTTGTTTCGTTCTTGTATTTGTCTCCATTACTGCCGCTTCTGAATTCAATTTTGTTTTTGTTTTATGTTGGTCGATCGTGCAGGTTTGTTGGTGGTGGCGGCGAGATGTTGGAGAAGAAGGCGACGAGGAGTACTAGGGTGGATGGGGTGAGCGGCGAGGCGGTGATCGAGGAGTTCGAGCGGGTGACGCGCGACGCGGCCAATGTGCAGCGGGAGACGCTGCGGCGGATCCTCGCCGAGAACGGCGGCGTCGAGTACCTCCGGGGGCTGGGCCTCGCCGGCGCCACCGACCCGGCCACCTTCCGCGCGCGCGTCCCGCTCGCCACCCACGCCGACCTCGAGCCCTACATTGACCGCATCGCCGACGGCGACGCCTCCCCCGTCCTCACCGCCAAGCCCGCCACCTCCATCTCCCTCAGGTCAGTGTCCCCGCCCGCCGCCGCTTCCGGGACGGAGGGAGTACGTACATACATGTGCACAGATTTTTTTTTTCTTTTTGAAACGTATTTGGTGAACGTGTGAACGGAGAGGGAAAAATATATTTTTTCTTGAATATAAGATTTAGTGGTGAAAATTAATAATTTAATATGTAAAAATATTGGGTCCACCGGTTTAACTGAAAGTACCACGTGGCGGTATATGAGCGTTTGTAGGAATGTCACGTGGCGACGTAGAAGTGTTTGTAGGAAGTTTAATGGACTTTTAATATATAATAATAGATAGATAGATAGATAGATAGATAGATAGAAGATTTCTTAAATACCTATTTTAGAAAAATGGTCAACATAAAATTGCCTTGAAAACTACTAAAGTACTACTCTCTCTGTCCCATAATATAAGAAGTTTTAGGGTTAGACACGGTTATTAAGATAGTAGGTAGAAGTGAGTGGTGGATGGTTGTAAGGCCATTCCCAACCCAATGATTAGGATGGTGTCCATAGCATTAAATAAGCTATCACTTAGTATGAAAAATAATGTGGCAAGTGAATAAATAAGGAAAGAGAAGGAAACCATGTCTTGCATGAGACATGGTTTCTACACAACATCCAAGACATCATGTGAGATAAGTAGCATTAAATTTAGGTATGAAATAGTGGTGTTTGCATTTGAAGAGTAGTGTCTGGTGCTAGCTTGTTAATGATGTGGAGTTTATGAAAACTATGTCGTGCTAGCTTGTTAATGATGTGGAGTTTATGGAAACTATGTCTAGTGTCTTGGGTTGGGAATTGTCTGATTGGATGAGTAGTGGAGGTAGGTGGGAAAAGTGAATGGTGAAGGGTTATGATTGGTTGAGAAGAGAATGTTGGTGGAGAAGTTGCTATATTTTAGTACAAATCCTAAGGGCTAAAAGTTGTTATATTTTGGGACAGAGGGAGTAATATGATAGTATGGCCAACAGTATCCGAATATCATTCCCAATCGTAGAATTTGGAGATTTTCTTTCAAAATTGCAATCCAACAGAATCCCTACTGATGCTCCTTGAAAATCCCAAGCCCGAATTGGTCATTCTCCTTGTAAAGACTTACAGGAAGGAGCGTGGGAGCGCGGTGTAAATGCAGGTGTAAACATAAAAACAAGTGGACAAGGATGGTTATACAAGTTCAAACCACTAGGAAGTGTAATACCCTACTCCTTTATTGTTCTTTCTTGTATCTATGGTTGAATGAGTGAGTTAAAGGGCTACTTTCTTTAGCTAAATTATAGGTGAAAGAGCATCTAGGCCCCTAATGATTTTGGTGGTTAATTGCAATGCGAGGACTAATATTTTTATTCAAGCAAATATGAAGGTTGTTATATCCTCGATGAGTTGTAGAGTAATGCATATCCCGCCGAACATGTTGTCGTGATGAGATACGGCAAATGAGCAATTGGTATATTATATTGTACATTTAATTTCCTTTGCATCATTAGGAAAGCAGTACTATTAATGGGGATGATGCATTGACATATAAGGAGTGATGTGTGTGCGAAAAATATGATTTTTTGAAGCATTTCTCCTTGGTTTTAGAGTTCTGGAAATTTTCGGAAGTTCCGAAAGCAAATTCCAAAAATACACATAAACTCTTATAAGCTTCTAGAAATTTTCGGAAGTTCCAAAAATAGCCAAGAAGACAAAAATGTTTCTGTGTATTTTCGGATATGTCTGAAACTGATTTTCGGAAGTTCCAAAAATGGCAGTGAAGTCAAAAATGGTTCTAGAAATTTCCGGAGTTGTCCGAAATTCATTTTCGGAAGTTTTGAAAATGTCTGCGAGCAAAAAATGCATCGGGAAATTTTCGGAAGTTCCAAAAAATCTCCAGAAGGCTTTCTTGGTTCTGGATATTTTCGGATATATCCGAAATGATTTTTCAGAAGTTCCAAAAATCTGCGTTGACTTCACTGTTGTGCTGTTTTTGGTGTTCTGGAAATTTTCGGAAGTTCCGATATTGATATTCGGAAATTCCGAAAAGTGCAATTATTGCACTCCAACGGGCAGATCTGGAGTTGTGGCTATAAATACTCCCGAACGAAGATTGTAGCACAATTATACTCAACCAATATAGCACTTCACTCGTGAGTATTCCAAGGTATCAATTTCGACAGGGAACATGTATGCTTAGCTCCTTGTTAGGTTCATCCAAGGACACGAAGCAAAGTTAGGCAAATGATAGAGAGTATTTACTAGTGAGAAGCAATATCTACAGAAAGCTCAGTTTAATCCTAACGCGATACTTCAGGCACTGGCCAGCCCGCTGCCTCCAGATGTCACTCTGCTGTGCACCAGGACATGGAGGACTTTAGTGTAATTGAGGGCTGTCACCACCTCTACACCCACCCCAAACCTGCTGTGGGATACGGAGCAACCACCAAAAATTAATTACCCAGACACCACATTTATGCAATTAATAACTACTTTAGCGCTAGCTAAACACTGAAGCAACCACTATATTTTACTGGACTATAGTGATCAATAATCCTGCACGCTAATTAGGAACTATCCAAGAATGAATTCTCACCGAGCAAATCTTAATTACTCAGAATGACAATTATATTAAAGCAGAATAATTAACAAAGTATAAGAAATAAGAGAGGATTACCGATAACTCCGAAATTCCTCCGACTTCTTCTACTCTACTCTCTCCCTAATTCTAGTATACAATAAAGTACAATAGAGCCTCTTCTAATTCAGCTCAAGCTTGGAGTGTGTGAGTGAAGTGAGAATGGGATCTCTATTTATAGGCGGTTATAACTATGCGAATTGTCATAATTACCCCGCAACTGCCATCAGGAGACCTTCTGGAGCGTCCATGCCAAACCCCAACCTGAACGACTGAGATTGGGGTTCGGCCGAACCCTGGCTTGATCCATCAGGCCCCAATTTTAGCCTATTGCTCCTTCTCAGCATGCCTTATCCATTTCTCCAATAGTTTGGCCCATTTTCTGATGTTTTGAAGGAGCTTAGGAGCCCAAGTCTTGTATGGACATAATTCTTCTTCACCTTAGTCTAAATTTCCTCCCAACTTTGACGGTTTATTACTTGCATCCAAATATACAGCAACACTCGTGAAAAATATTAAAATTAAACCCTACCACTATGTAGGATATATTATTATAGAATAATTTTCTTGTATACCCTTGAAAACTCACCCAATCCCTTTCATAGCCCAGATATTTACTCGATCCCTTCTATACCCCTGAAATTTCAACTTAATCCTTTCCATACCCCTGCCGTTACATTTTCCTTCATTTCGCTGTTAAGTTTGGTTGCAAATGTCTTTTATGCCCTTGATGATTTAGGTTTGAATATAAGCTTGAAAAAACGATTCAAAATTTTGTTTAAGTGCATAATATGCACACTTTATGAAACTAATGGGACTAAATAATTAGTGCAGAAAATTTGACATAAATATTGAAAATAAAACAAATGTAATATATTAATTTTTATTTGAAATTTTAATACGACAATAGATTTTTTATTGGACAATAGACTTTTTTTGATTGGGAGCATTCATAAAAAAAATATCATGAGCATTAGTAGTTCTATCTTTGTATGAATGCTCCTCATTTTTCATAACTTTTTAAAAGATAAAATATATACATTGTTTTATTTCATTATCTAATTTTTTTCATAAATAATATACTGCACAACAAACTCATAACTATAATAGTCTGATGCGATAAACTTTTACATTTTCAGTAATGTAATTTATAAATTTCTATGTTCATCCAAAGGGTAAAATGGTCATTTTTATAGAAATTAGACAGTCAACTAACGGTCAATTGATGGGAGGGGTATGGAAGGGATCAAAATCAAAATTTGGGGGCATACAAGGAAGTAAGCAAAATTTAGAGGCTTAGAAGGGATTAGATAAAATTGCAGGGGTATACAAGGGAATAAAAAATATCATGAGCATTGGTAGTTCTATCTTTGTATGAATGCTCCTCATTTTTCATAACTTTTTAAAAGATAAAATATATACATTGTTTTATTTCATTATCTAATTTTTTTCATAAATAATATACCGCACAACAAACTCATAACTATAATAGTCTGATGTGATAAACTTTTACATTTTCAATATGCGATAAACTCATAACTATGTTCACAAGGGAACGTGTGTGATTATCTCTTCCTCCGGTTCATCTAAGGACACAAAGCTAATGTGGGCAGAGGGCAGAGAGGATTTCCTAATGAGAAACAGTGTCTAGGGAAAGCTTAACATTAATCCTAACGCAATACTTCAGGCACTGGCAACCCGCTGTTCCCAGATGTCGCTCTACTACGTACCCGGACAGGGAGGACTTAAGTGCTCTTGAGGGCTGTCACCACCTCTATACCCACCTCAAACGTACTGTAGGATACGCAGCAACCACTGGAGATTAATTACCCAGACACCGCGTCTACGCAATTAACTAACCAAGAAGTAATTCTCACTAAGCAAACCTTAATTACTCAGAATAATGTTTCTATTAAAGCAGAGTAATTAACAAGATACAAAAGTAAGAGGAGATAACCGACAACTCCGGGATTCCTCCGATTCCTTCTACCTTACTCTCTCCCTATTCTAATATACAATAAAGTATACTAGAGCCTCTTGTAATTCAGCTCATGCTTTGGTGTGTGTGAATGAGGGAGAGGAGAAGGGTATTTATAGTGTGGAGGTGACTTGAGAGAGTGGAGATCCTCCAAGCATCCAATGAGCATCTTCATCCTCCTAGTGCCATGTGTCCAGCAGATGACGGTTATTCAAGTAAAGTCGGTAGAAACTGTCGTGGCAAGTCGGTAACTGCCGGCCTGTGAAGTTTGGGGCCGAACGGCGCAGCTAGGGGTTCGGCCGAACCACTTGGTTCAGCCAAACCCTTTCTAGCCCATTTTGCTCCGAATTTTCTCATAGGCTTTGGTGGATAACCCCTTAGCCCAAATGTACTTGCAATTGGCCCATTTGAATGTGTTTCATTAGGTTTTTGGGTCCAAAGCTCCATAGGCTGGAATATGGATGTTTAATTCACATCCTCCTCTATGTATTTTTTGTCTCAACTTTGGTGGTTCGTCACCTGCATCCAAATATACACCAACACTCGTGGAAATGGTTAGAAATAAACCCTACCACTACATTGAATGTTTTACTTTTATGGTTTTATGCAGGTATTGACGGCGTTAATTTGGTACTTAACAGCCATCAACAGCGCCATACTGGTTTTGTCTAGGTTAATCACGATGTCGACTGAGAAGGTATGGAGCATGCGACTAAGTCTCTTGTCTTACCGTAATCGAGAATTTGGATTGAAGTCAAGAAATTTTATCTCAGCGGGTACACCATCGCTTCTTTTCATATTCCTTGTCGAGCTCCATCAACCGTCCTTGAGTAATTGAGTAGTCGTAAAGTGTGCGACAAAGCCCTGAAATCTGACTTGACTGTTCTGATGTCTGACTTTCCTGAAATCAATACTCAAAACATTTGCCGAACTCGCTTTAGTCGATCCCGATGTAAAATCATAGAGACCTAGAGTCCTCGACAATGTTGAATGGAATTTTCCTGAAATCAATAGAACAAAATATTAAACAGAAATAGCCCCCGAGCGAACGATCAAGGGTATCATGGTATAATATGTATGGAAAATTTGAGAATAAATTGAATCTGCGTGTGGCAATAAAAGAGTATTCTCGCCAGACTTGTCCTCAGCAAACGGAGTTCGGTACTTGTCACGCCCAGGAATTCCCGAATAGAATCCCAAGCAGAATGTGCATTAAAATCCCCGTCCAGGACCGGCCGGGGTACACAAACGACAAAGTTGACATGCAGATCCACGTCTTACAAACATTATAAAAGTCTTACATAAATGCAGCGGAAAAACAAAAGATAGCTGGAGCTAAGCCTTGACTTGAACGGCAGCGGGAACACCACTCCACAGGCATCCTCGACGGCACAGACGAAGCCTACTCCCCGGAGAAACCGCCATCTGACGCATACCCAAACTCTGGGGTTGGGGAAAAATAGAGCAAGACTGAGTACTACCCACTGTACTCAGCAAGTCATACCGGAACAGAGGTATGATGCAGGATATTGCCAAAGGGTAGCTAGAGAGGTTCTTTTGCATAAAGCGAGCTTTTATAAACAGTAGTTGAAAGCAGTAAAACAATTGTAATAATTAATCAATATTAACCATCCACCGTTCAACGCTACACCACGTTGCAACAGGCCCAACCAACCACCTGAACTAATCAGTTCCATCAGACTACACTAAGGTGAGACTAATCACGATGAATCTGGTTGACCGCCCATAACCGCGGGCACGGCTATTCGAATAGTTTTACTCTGATCAGAGGTGTACAACTGTACCCACAAGACACAGCCCCACGACACGTTTCCGTGCGCCGACATGCCACCACGACATACCGGAAAGAGGCCGTGACAGGACCTTTCGCATAACCCCCTCTAACCAAGCACACCACACCTCAGGTTTCACCCCCACTCCTCGCAAGGCAGCGGGCAGTCCCCTCTCGTGCCTAGGTGAATCCGGAAGCCGCATAGGCCGTCGCAGGGCCCATCCAAACTCCATCACGCCCACCCTTGCCTGGATGCGTCAGCTAGAGGAAAGCTACACTACAAGCCCAGCCGTTGCCCACGCTGGCTTGTGGTAAGTACGAGGATTTCTTCCAGGGTTTCCCATGAACCGGTCCTTAATGCCAATGGGCACGACCATCCAAAACCATGCACCCACAGCCCATCATTTAATATATATTTTAATTAACCGACACCGGAGCGGTGGCATTAACCAACATCATTACTAGAATCTAATATCTATGCATTAATGTAGTCCCCCATTGTGTGCTAGTTGAACTAAGCAAGGCTAAGTAATCCCTAGTCCAATCTCAGTCATGTTATATCCCAAGATAACAAAGGAGCATGGTTGTAACAGTAGGTAAACATCCCATAGTAACATTTTAAAACAATGCAGTATTTAAGGGAAAATGGTAGAGCATTTGCAATATAGGATCAACATGTTCAAGTGACAAGCATGACTTGCCTTACTCTGCTGCTGGAGGAACCTCGCGGACTATTTCAAGTACACCGGAGCGTCGGAGAGCCGAAATCTAAGCGACATACAAAGCAAACAATACAAACAGGCTATAAGACTACTGAAACAGAGAATAAAACCATTTTTAATGATTCTACACATTTTTCTTGATTTACTGGAGACTTGAATGGCTTAAACGGAGCTCGGATGAATTTCTATGAATTTTAGAAGATTCACTGTGTTTTTACTATAAAAAGAAAAACCTTAATTGCGCAATATATCCCAGGGCTGACGTCATCAAGGAGGGGGGCGGCGCCGACATGCGGCCCCATTAGTCGGTGACACAAGGGGGAAAAGAGGGGCACTGACAGGCGGGCCCCACTCGGCACCGGCCCAAGGGGAGTGGCGAGGCATCGGCCGGGCTCGGCATCAGCCGGCCGGCCGCCATGCAAGGGCGGCGGCGCGCGCGTCGCCGGTGACGGCAACCGGCGGCGGGAGGCGGCGCGCGAAGGCGCGCACGCGAAGCGGCGGCGCACGGCCGAAGCGGCGGCTCGGCCTGGCTCGGCGCTAGGAGGGAGAGGGAGGGAAAAGAGGAGGAGAGGCGCCTCACCGTGAGTTGCCGGCGCAGAGGAAGATGACGGCGAACGGCGACGGCGATGGCCGGGGAACGACGGCGAGCGGCCGACGGTTCCGAGACTCCCTAAGAAGAAAAAAGAGAGGGGTTAGAGGGGGAGAGGGAGTCCACGGCGAGCGGGAACCGTGGCCGACGGCGGCGGCTAAGGAAAGGCTCACCGGCGCACGGCGCACGGCGGCCTCCGATGGCGGAATTCGACGGAGGAGGCGTGGCGAGGTGGGGTTCGCGCACCGCGAACCCGACGCAGCGACGGTGCGGTGCGGGCGACCCTAGCGGCGGCTAGAGGAGACCAGAGCAATGGAAGAGCCGGCGTGGATTGGTGCACGTGCGCGAGAGCGGTGGAGAGCTCGGGAGAGGCCGGCGGAAAAAGGAAAAATGAGGAGGAGGGGGTGGAGATGGATTATATAGGGGCGGAGAGGTCGGGAACGGTCGGAGTGGCTCGATTTCGCCGGAGTTTGCGGGGGAAGTTGGGGGAGGGAGAGAGAGAGAGAGAGCGGGATTCGAATTCGAATCCCGGCCATCTTGCGACGTGGGCGCGAGCGGAGTGGGCGGGTGGGCGCGGGGAAGGCGGGGCGTGTGGGAGTGGGGCGGCGGGAAGGCGGAGAAAGTGGCGGCGCACGCGGCCGGCGTCGCCGGCTCGGGAGCGCGCTGAGGTTGGGAAGGGGCTGACAGTGGGCCCCACCTGTCAGCGCCCGAGGGAGAGAGGGGGAGTCGGCCTGGCCTTCGGGAGGAGGAGGGAAAACGGGCCGGCCGGTAAGGAAGGGGGCGCGGGAGTGATGGCCGATGGCCCAACAAGAGAGAAAAAGAAAAAGAAAAAAAAAAGAATTTCCCAGGGGAATTTTAAATATTGCACTCTGATTATTTTAATGGGTTAAAATTATTTCCAAGGCTCTGAAAATTCCACTAAAAATCCTGTTAGCATATTTTGACATGTAGAATCCAAGAAAAATTCCACATGTCGATTCCGTTTATTAAATGCATTTATTAATTAAAGATTCAACTCTAGGTTAAATTAAATCATTTCTTCGGAGGATTCATTTTAAGGATTTTAAAGCAAGGAGGGGAACTTCAGGGCGCGACAGTACTCCTAGCCCCCAGTTGCTTTTTTGGAAAAACCATTTTCCACAAAGGCAACTTAAATCTTATAACGAACCAAGCTGAGGATGGCAAATCCTAGCCCCCAGCCGTGAAGTTGGGAAAACCAATTCTCGATTACACGAGGCTTAGTTAATACACATCCAGTGAGCACTCTGACATGGTCGTTTGGCTCTGCAACATCTAACAAAGCCTTATCAACTCTGGGCGTCCCTAGCCGAAATCCCCTTAGATTTCTCGGAGGCTCTGTCAGAACAGCGTAAAGGAACAATAGGCCTGACTTCAAGACGAGGCGATGTAAGAAAAGAGGATCAACGGACAAATATTGTACATATAAACACTTACAGAAATTGACGTAGATGATGACACAACAAGCACACTGGGCGAAGACCAGGTGTATGGTTGTACTTAACAAATTGCAGAAGTAGTGGGAGAATCGCTACACCGTTAGTCGAAGTCGGGAAATAGTCATAACTCAGCCATTTGAAGAGAATCCAGAGTAACAGTGTCACATCCTGATTTTCGTTTTAGGATTTATAAATTGTTATTAGAATTTATATTAATTATTCATTAATTTACAAGTGAAGTTAAATTTGGGAAATAAAATTTCCTAAATATAAAGCTTGGCTGAATTTAATTTTTATTAAATTCTCTGTGGTTAATTATACTCTCTGGAATTTTCTTGAATTTTTCAGAGCTCAATTACTAATTTTAATAATACAAAGAGCAGTTCAGCAATTATTTAAATATTAAATTAATCATTAAATGGTCTGTTCATATTTTTTTAAATACTTATAGTGTTCAAGTACTTTCTGGATTTTTCTTGAAATTATTCGAGAATTGGAAGTATTTTTAACAATTCAAGCATTATTTTAGTGATTAATTTAATTGGAAAAGTAAATTAAATTCCCTTTTCCTTTTCGGGCTGAAACTGGAAAAGTCTATCTGTTGTCCTCAGCCCGTCCTTCCTCTTTGCCTGTCTCTGCTTCCTTCCTGTCTCCTTCTTCTTCGGGGAAGTCTATTTCTTTTCCCTTTCTTCTTTTCTTTTCGGCCAAGCAGAAAGTCTACTATTCGTTCCCGCTCTACTGTTCATCTTCCAGCTCCAGACAAAGCCAGGTCTCCTTCTTCTTCGGGAAGTCTATTTCTTATCACTTCCTTCTTTTCTTTTCAGCCCAGCAAAAAGTCTACTTCTCCTGCCCACGCTACTGTTCATCTTCCAGCGCCAGACAGAGCCTGAGCCAGCCGTCCCGAGCCTGTGCATCGCCGCCTCCTCCATCAAATCCGGCCGATCCTGTGGCTCATTTGGAAAATTGGTTGAGGGGAAATATTCCTCTTATCCTCCTCTACCTCTGCCCCCCAAAATCCGACTTTATCCCTTTGAATCCGGCGCGAATTTGGATTCATTTTCGAGTTTATCTCTCCACCAAACCCTAGGTTTTCCCGGCATGATTCCTTGCGTTCCAAGTCAGAATCCATCTCCCCCTCTGCCGTGCCTCCCTCAGCCCCACCTAATCTTATTCAATCCTCCCCTATATAAGCCGTCCTCTCCCCTCCTGTTTCCTGTTTTTGTTGCAGCCGCCCCTAGCCTCCTCCTCCTCCTGTTTAGCCACCTCCTGCACCCTAGCCGCCGCTGCTGCTTGCCGTCACCCCTCGCCGTTGTCGTCTTGGTCATCGCCGTCGTCTTCTTGGTCATCGCCGTCGTCTTCTCCAGTGAGCTCTCCTCTCTCACATGTCGTTTACCGGTGTAGTTTATCCCTAGGGACTTAATCTATTCTAATCTTCCCCGCAAAAAAAAATCTATTCTAATCTAATCTTGTTTGGTCCTAGCGTCGTCATCATCTTCGTGTGTTGCCACCGGATCGTCGCCGTCGCCTCTTCCTCTTCGGTCTTCCCCGGTGAGGCCTCCTTTCCGTTCCCTAGGTTTAATCTTTGTGTAGCTGCGTTCATGTCTTCGTGTAGTCGCTGTTGTGCCGCTGCCGTGCGCATCTCTTGTCGTGTCGCTGTGCCACTAGATGCCGCCGCCTCGCTGCTCGCTGTGCCACAGCTGCTGCACGCCGCCGCCTAGTGTCGCCGCTGCTGTCCAAGCCCTGCGCCGCTGCCAGAGTCCGTGCCGGCTGCCGCCTTGCCACGTCGGCCGTGTCGCTTGCTGTTGCCGCTACTGCGGCATCGCCTTTGCTGCGTCATCGCTGCCGTGTCGCCACTGCTGCGCCTGCACGTCGTGCGGCGTTGCCGTCGCTTTGCCGAGCCGCTTGTAGCGGCCACCGCTGTCGTGCATCGCTACCGCTGCCACTGTTTACCGCTTTGCCGCAGCCATGCCTATCGCGTTGTTGCTCGGCGCGTTGCTGCCCTAGCCCGTGCACCGTCGCTACCGGTTGTGCCGTCACCCTAACCCTAGCCACGTGATGTTGCTTGCCGCTTAGCCGCCTCGCCAATGCACCGTAGCTGCTGCCGCATTGCCGGCTCAGCCGAGCCATTGCTACCGCTCGGTAGCCGTCTTGCTAAGTCGTTGTTGGGTCATTGCCGCTGCCGCGCCTTGCCGAGTCGTCGCCGCAATCGTGCCGCTGTGTCACCGTCGCTTCCTAGCCGCTGCCCCAGACCATGCAACACCGCCGCTATCCCGAGTCGTCGATGTTGTGGTTTGTTCATTGCCCGTAGCCCGGTAGCTGAGTTGCAAAGCCGTAGGTGCATCCCTAAATTCCTACCGACCTATCGTTTGCAGTACCAGGGCTTTATCGTGAATCGTGTCTAACTCACCGGTTTAGCCGCAGCCATAGTTGACCCGTTCGCTCGTTCGTTCGAACGAGGTGTTTCTCGTGTTTCGTTCGTTCGTCCACGTTGAGTCGTCCTTTAGTTTAGAGCCGTTCAGAGCTGCCGGTTCCGTTCGCCGGTTTCGGTTGATCATTTGGGTGATCCCGTGTCACGTAGAATTGACTCGTTGAGGTTCGCTTGCCAGATCAATCCGAGCCATCCGATCTTGGTCAACTCGATCAAGTTTATTCTCAACCATCCAAAAATCAATATAAATCCTGTTATCCCTTTTCGATGGCATATTAGTTCTTTTTACTATATGTCGTTTACTAAATTCGTTCCAATAATTTCTGGAGGTTGTTTTAATCTTTAATCTCAGTTATAAATCGTTTGTAAATTGTTTAATCAATTTGGAATAGTTTTTTCTTTAATAGGCTTTAATTGGAATTAATTTTGTAAAATTCATAACTAATTCATATAAAGTCGGAATGAGGCCGTTCAAGTCTCATAATTCATCTAAAATAACGATCTACATGTTTTTTTTTACTTTTTATGTACTGTTTATTTGGAGTTTCTTAGTCTTTTTCCTCGTTTTGTGTGTTAGCTTGTCGTTTCCGTTGTGTCGAAGGTTCGTGAGTGCATCGGAAGTGTTCCAGAAGACTAACTGGAGACCGATTATTGCAAGGCAAGTCACACAGATCCCAAATAACCCTTTGATCATGTTGAACCCGTTTAAAGCTATTGTTTTATTTGAACTCCTGCATTATTTTCGAATGTCATCGGGTGGTGAGCCTTTCCCAATTAATTATGGCCGAAGATGACTTTATTTTCCTATGGGTTATAATTTAATTAGCTTGAACCTTATATATTGGTTTGGTTCAGCTATATGCTTATAATTGATGCTTAGCCATGCTTAGAAACAATAGCTCATTAATGAGATAAATCATGCTTCACTATGACTTATGGATATTTAATGGTAGCTCACGATGGTTAATCGTGATTGGTTATTAACTAATTGTGAACTAAAACTTGATTAATGGTGGGTTGTGAGCACATGGTTTTGATGGTCGTGCTCATAACAATTAAGGACCAGTTCACGAGCTATTGTTGTGAGACATTAACCGTACTAACGACAAGTCAGAATGGGCAACGGCTGGACACTTTGTATAGCAAGGCTCATTTTGGTGCGCCAGACTGTGAAGCGGCGAGAAGTCCGTGGGGGTCGCTGTGAAGTCCATGCGTCTGGTTTTTTGAGGGGGTGATTATGATCCAGGAAAGGTGCACTGCTTTGAGTTGAGCTATGTGAGGGGTCTTGCCACAACTATACAAATAGTGACATGTTCAGCATGGGCACATGATGATATGGTGACATATTGTGGAGTTGTGTCTTGTGGGTAAATTTGTAAACCTCTGGCCAAAGTAAAACTATTCGAATAGCCGTACCCGCGGTCATAGACGGGTTGAGCAATGTTTTTCATGATTAGTCTGAGACCTCTCACGATAATTATTGATGCTATAACTAATAATAATTTACTTAGCTCCTGGTTTGGAGTTAGATCTGTACAGCTGGGTATGGTTGTTCAGGATGGTTGGGCCTGTGCAGCATGGGTGTGCTGTTCAGTGTTTTTTTTATCGGAATTACTGCCAGGGCTTTGCCCAACATTGTAATTTTATAAAGATTGAAAAATATTTACAAGGTTACAGAGTTACAAGAGGAAACCGCAAGAAAGACTATATGGTTTGTACCCAATTAAAAACAAATTGCTTTAAGGGATCCTTCATTCTGCATATATGCAGAAGAACTTCTTTGACAAAAAGTGATCTCTAGGCTTGGAAGGAGGGTTGAACGTTTTGAAAGATTAAACCATTCATTTGCTTCCATATGTGCCAAGCTACCAAAAAGAAAATCTCCAGGAAGCCCGTCTGAGCAAACTTGATTCTTGCTAGGGCGATCATTTGGAAAAACTCCAAATTATGATTCCACTCAATTCCCAGGTGCTGCCAACAACTGATACTGAACGGACAGGAGAAGAAAAGATGTAACCTTGTTTCTCTGCAATCCGCATTGCACAAAACACATGTGAGGTCATCATTTTCTTTGGCACAATGTTTTCTATCCAGCATATCTCTTGTATTGAGTCTGTCACAGAACAGGAGCCAAGCAAAAACTTTTATCTTCATGACACATTTTGTTTTCCACAACCAAATCATGGGTCTGGAGGGTTGTAACGCAGAAAAGTTAAGCTTATAAAATTTCTTAGCTGTGTACTTGTCTGAACCCCAGATAAAATTCCAAGCATCCCCCATTCCTGACTGTATGTTCAGATTGCTGTAGCTGCAAAAATTCAAAATAGGCCACATCTGAGAGGGGTAGGGTAAAAGAATCTTCTAAAGGTCTTGAACACATGGCTTTCACTGAATCAGTTTTATACATGGTCACAGCAAAAAGATTGGGGTAGCTAGTGCATTTAAAATCATCATTCCATAGATCATTCCAGAAAAGGGCAGTTGTTCCTGTCCTGATTTCACATTTGGCTATCCCCTTGAAGATGTCTGCAAGAGATGTGATATCCCTCCACCAAAATGAATTCTTGTTCACGATCAAGTGTGGAACTTTAGAATCATAATATGTTTGTGAGATCAGCTTTACTCAGGGTAAATCAGCACCATTATAGAATTTGACCATGTGCTTTAGGAGGAGCGCTGTGTTTTAAACTCTCAGATTGATCACTCCTAAACCTCCTTTCTCTTTAGGGGTGCACACCCTGTCCCAGGAGGTTAGAGATTTCCTTGTAGAAGAAGGGTTACTCCCCCTCCACAGACAGTTCTTTCGAGCTGTGTCAATGGCCTTGATGACTAGAACTGGTAGCTGCAATAAGGACATTAGTAGGTTGGGATTAATGAAAGGACTGAATTGATCAATGTTAATCTTCCTCCATGAGGCAGAAATATGGAGCATGCTGTCAGCCTTCTTTCTATGCTGTCTACTAACAGAGCAATGTCCACCACTCTAGGTCATATGGTGCCCAAAGGTAATCCCAAATAAGGTAGAGAACCAATCTTACATCCCAGAATGCCAACTAACAATTCAACTTTATCCTGTCATAAATTGAGTGGGTACAAGCCTGTTTAGTGTTGATTAATATTAATGATTAATTACTCTACTGTTTTACTACTCCTGAATGTTTGCTAAATGCTGCTTTTGCAAATGAGCCCTATATTATACCATCCTTTTGGTATCCTTGTGCACTTGCATATTTGCTATGTGGCTTACGGAGTATTCCATGTACTCACCTTGCAATAATCAATCAAACCTCAGTTGAAGAAAAAGGATCCAGAAGGAGAAGACGTTTGGCTTATACCCCAGTTGAGCTGCCTGTGGGAGTGGAGCTGGAGCCATCGCTAGACTGTTTTTCCGCTGCTGTTTTCTATTCTTTTGTAAGTATATAACGTTATTATTATGATGGATTTGTATATTAAATTGTCAGTTTGTGTACCTCGGCTGATTCTTGGACGAGGATTTTATGCACAAATAAGTCCAGAAATTACTAGTGAATTTCCGGGCGTGACAAACAGATGGACGGCGTTCTCGTGACCTGCAAGAACTGCCTCCTGACGATGACGAAGTCGATGAGGGATTATCGTAGTCAGAGGTTCAACTCCCGGACCTACGGCCTCAACCTCGGGCCCTCTGGAAGTCTTGGGATCTGGAGTTTCGTCGTCGCCATGTGATGTCATGATGTCGTTAACCTTGTCCGTTGTCGCCCTAATCTTGTTAGTCCTGGACGTTGTCATCCGGGTGACTACGGCAATCCTGTCAGTCTCGGTTGTTGTTATCATGACCATGTTGACTGTCGCGTTAGGTGTCAAAAGATCACTACGACCATCTGGTTGAAAACCTGGAGTAGGCATCGCTCGATCACCTTGGGGCAACTGATAAGCATATGGAAACAAACCGTATCCACAAAGGCATCTCTTGTTATCCACGACTCCCCTTATCAATATTTGTCGTACTCACTTGGTCGATCCCGGTGTAAGACCGTAGAGACATGGAGTCCTCGACAACGCTGGATGGAGTTCAACGGTCCACAAGTGAATTTAAACTGATCGGCGGCGAGACGTCGCTACAACAGTCTAGTCATTAACTAGGAGCAAGCATCTCTCAATCACCTATAGGGGCGCTAGAGTTGGTTATTACATGTGCATCTCATGTGGCCAGCATGACTCACATACCCAACTTATAGCATATTCGGATATCTGTTCACAATCATGCCGGGTGATCAAGCCGACAACGTTCGCGAGGAATTATCCGTTAACCACCAATTTTCAAATAGTCCAGCCATGACCTGGCGCGCGCTATACATGAGATAGGTCGTCGGTCTCCGTTGGTAGGTTGAGAGCGACAACTCAGCCTTTACCGAGAACGTTCTCGATAAAGGGGTGTACTCGACCACAACCTACTCGAGTGCTTGATTGTTCCTGAAAAATATTTTGTAGAAGACAAGATATATAGTAGATAAAATCGAGTGCGTACTCAAAAAACTGCATGAATCTTGTAGTATTATCAGGATATAAGGAGCAAATTAAATTTCAGGCATTATGTAAACCATAAACAAGCATGATTTATTTAACAGGAACAATGTTGGTATTTCTTACAATCACAGATAGAATTCGCAAGCGCACGGATATACCGATGTAGCACTTCCCCTACGGAGTATTCCAAGGGCATCGAATCCAAGGGAACGTGTGTGATTATCTCTTCCTCCAGTTCATCTAAGGACACAAGATAAATATGGGCAAAGGGTAGAGAGGATTTCCTAGTGAGAAACAATGTCTAAGGAAAGCTTAATTTTAATCCTAACGCGGTACTTCAAGCAATAGCAACCCGCTGTTCCCAGATGTCGCTCTACTACGTACCCAGACAGGGAGGACTTAAGTGCTCTTGAGGGCTGTCACCACCTCTACACCCACCTCAAACGTACTATGGGATACGCAGCAACCACTGGAAATTAATTACCTAGACATCACGTTTACGCATTTAATAACTACTCTAGTGCTAGCTAAACACTAAAGCAATCACTATATAATTAATTGACTATAGTGAACAATGATCTCGTATGCTAATTAGGAACTAACCAAGAATAATTCTCACTAAGCAAATCTTAATTACTCAGAATGATTTGCAAATCTTAATTACTCAGAATGATTTTTCTATTGAAGCAGAGTAATTACCAAAGTATAAGAATAAGGAGAGGATTACCGACAACTTCGGAATTCCTCCGACTTCTTCTACTTCACTCTCTTCCCATTTGAATTATACTATAGAACATATAAAGAACCTAAAGTATACTAAGAGCCTCTTGTAATTCACCTCTACATATTGGTGTGTGTTGGAATAAAGGATGAGGAGGGGTATTTATAGGTGGAGCTTGCTTGGGAGTGTGGAGATCCTCCATGGAATCCTATGAGCATCTTCCCTCTCCTCATGCCAAGCGTCCATTTGGATGACAGTTGGAGCGCCGGAAATAGTCATAACCGTCATCAGGAAAGTGTTATCGACGGAACGCAACTTGGGTTTGGGCCAGCGGCCTCCATGAGGGTTCGGCTGAACTTAGTGTTCGGCTGAACCCGGGGTGGCTCCGTTCGCTCCGGTTTTTGGCCCCTCAATCCATTGGTATGAATGTTTGGCCCATTTGGAGGTGTTTAATTGGGTTTTTGGGTCCAAAACTCCATAAGTTCGGATACGAGTTTGATTCTCATCCTCCTTCATGTATATTTTTCTCAATTTAGGTAGTTTATCACCTGCATATGAATATACACCAACACTCGTGGAAATTGTTAGAAATAAACCCTACCACTTTGTTCGATGTTTTGTATTTATGGTTTTATGCAGGTATTGACGGCGTTAATTTGGTACTTAACAGCCGTCAACATACCCCCACACTTAGCTCTTTACTTGTCCCGAGTAAAGGTTAAGGATTAATGTGGAATAAACTTTTCCTAGATATAACTCAAGTACACAAATTATTCTAAGCTATACCTGTACCTGTGAACTTTGCAGTGTCTAACTTACCGTCTTGGGTAATTGATGAATGGAACGATCATAACTCCAGTCCTTGTTCCTCTTGTCAATATATTGGGTTTTTATATATTTTCGCAAAGTAGCTATACTCCTCGAATGACTTTCTCTCGAGTTACTCATGTGGTTTGATTTGTGGATCCTCACCAAGGCATAGTTTGCCGAATTGTCCCTATTCTACAAGGTTGTATATGTGGAGCATGGTAGGGATCAATCGGTGCATACCTACATCACATATTTTGCAAAGCCAAAAGACTGGACCCAAGGAGATTGCAAGTCATACTCTTTGATCAAGAATGTGCATGTGTGTGATATGTCTATGGGTATGTGTATGGTTGTTTTGTGGGTGGGAAAAGAAAAAATGAAAGATAACAACTCCTTTGACATACCTCCTCCTCCAATTTTCTCTCATTGGAAATTTGAGAGAGTGCATGGCTATATCTTTTCTCCTTCTTTTTTTTCTTTTTTTTTCATGCCCCATACTTTGTATGAGCAAGATTTTCTCTTTTTTTTTCAATGCTCCATTTTTCTATGAGCAAAATTTTATTTTTCTTTCTTTTGCATGGCCATGCCTCTCTCTCTTTTTTTTCTTTGAAAGAATTTTGGAGGATGAGAAATAAATGACATGAAGTATTTATTTTGTGGATAATAGATAAAATAAATGATGGACAAGAAATGCTAGCTTCCAGTGTAGAATTTAGCATACGTGTGTATGTGTGGAGTGTGCGTGCGACCTTAAAGTATGAAAAGCATCTCACACGAGTCACAATAATTTGACAAAGTTCAATGTAATGTCAAGCAGCTTAAAAATATAAATCAGGATTTTGCAATGAGAATCATATATGGCCTTGGTAGGTAATAATATAGTCACCGAGGAGTATTGTTCTAAAACATATATTTTTTATTTTTCACATAATAAAATCCCAAGTATCATGACAGTTGGACAGGAATTTCTTTCATCATAACCATATCATAAATATTAATTACTTAGATGAGCAAGGTTCCCTATATAGATAGTTGTTCACAAGTGACAAGTGTCAGCAAAGAATAAAAAGTATACATGATTAATCATAGGAGATCTTTATTTATCGAGAGTTAATGTTTTCAATTTTCATTTGGAGTCAAACTAAATTGTATTCAAATTTTCTTCCAAGTTTAACTCACAAACAAGGGAGGATAAGGGAGGAGACGTGCAAACCTGACCACACGGCAGAAGGGTTACAGACCCCGGCCGGGTAAGGGTAGGGCGAACACTTGGTTTGGCCAACCCAGCTAGGACTTGGTTCTGTTTGCTGAATTTTGTGCGCGGCCGTGGGCTAGTGTTCATCACATTGTCATGTTGAGTTGATGCTGTTGCGCATCAGGAGTTCTGGAAAGACTCACCCACACTTGTTTTGTACCTTGTCTTTATTTAAAAAAAGATGGAAAGCAAAATGGGCTTCTACCGGGATAAATTACCGATGAGCCAAATTTTATTCAAGTAACTCTATACGCATGAAGTGTCTAAATGTACTTTTATTTTATTTCACTTTTATTTTGTTTTTATTTTTATATTATTTTTATATTTTTATAGTTTTATTTTTGTTTTTTATGGCAGCAATAGAGGTGGTGGGTACCTTAGCAGGGTGGACATATGTGAGGCGAGGATGCACAAGGTGTTTCGAATTCTTACAAGATAGGTCTTACCAAGCTTTGATTCGAATACAAGAATGCAATACAACTTTGCATTTATTCTGCTCGGTTCCCTGAGCATTTGTCTTCTCCTAGACCAAGAAGCGTGGTATGAATTTGCATTTGTTCTGCTTGGTTCCCTGAGCATCTGTCTTCTCCTAGACCAAGGAGCGTGGTATGAATGTTGGAGTTATTGTCCACTGCTCCGTAGTTGTCTTTTTATTTCCTGTAAAAGGTTAGTGGATTAAAAAGATTTTATCATAGCCTCAATATTATTTGTTCACATCCATGCTAAAAAGGATTTGGATTAAAAACTTAATAAGCATGGATCCCATTAATTTGCCATAATTTTGTGAATTAAAGTCTACCATAGCTCAAATTCAAGGGGCTACATTGTTATGTTCCGTTTCTTCAGAACACATGTTTTTTCTGTTCATGACCTTATTTACATTTTCTTAAGTTGACATAGAGTGCTGGGACTAAGAAATGCAGGTGCAGAACTGGGACTTAACCACTGTACAATTCGGTGAGAGAGCAATGCTCATGCCAAACAAGGCTGTGGTAAATGAGATATCACAAGACGGTGGATTCGGTGATAAGTTATATTATTATCCTCACTGAAAATATTGTCTTACTTTCTATTCATTACAAATAGTTAAATCTCCTTATTTCATCATTGATGCTAATCTCAAAGTATTGATCATGCAATATCTTTGTAAGGAAAACATATTTGATATGAACCTCATATTGTTTTTATAAGGAGAAACAAAGTTGATCTCTCATTGTCAGTAACAAAAGCAACTAAGTTTGATGGTACGTAAAACTAGATTATCGGGTAAGTTGAATGTAAAATTTTGTGATTATGTAGCCCTTTTTTTTTGTTTTGGATATACATATTTAGTTATGATCAATTCTTGTTTACCTGACTTCATAATTAACAGTGCATTGGTCCATCCAATTGAGCTAGCCTATATATACTAATGCGCGGCAAAGCCCTGGTTATTTTCTAGTTCCTTACGGAAACCAAGATATATCTATATATGAAATATATATGAAGTGTGTTCAATGTCCTGCATTCTACATATAGCACATAAACATGTATTTATGATTACTACATAGTAGGATAAAAGGTATAAACATATGATCGGACAAAAGATATAAAAAGATAATCAAACAAAAGGTATTAGCAACCCTAGGCGCGCCACAACATCTAGTTGTTCAACGGGCACAAGGAATGCTATTCCATGAGCTGAACATAGCACAGCCATTAGGCTTACGAACCCCACAGTTTAATAATGGAAACAACAAAACTGTAGCTTTCTGATTGATTCATTAATGTGGCCAACTTCTAGTCCAACAAAGTTATAGCATACGTTTAGCTTGAGTTTACAAACTTAATATTGATGGTGCATTTCAAGCGGATCGCAAAACAGATGGATGGGGTTTTGTTTTGCGCAACGATGAGGGTCATGCTTTGTTTGCGGGTGCTGGGCGCATGGAATTCGTCAATGATGCTATTTCTGCTGAAGCAAGGGCATGCTTGGTAGCTCTGTTAACCATCTCGGTCCAAGGTGTATCTGCTGTGGAAATTGAGACTGACTCGGCCATACTGGCTTTTGGCGATTAAGTCCTCATCGCATGACCTAGCCACTGGTGCTACAATCTTCACGGAAATAAAAACGCTTCTCCAGTTTCAGTTTGCTAACTTTGAGGTCTCTTTTGCGCCTCGTTCTTGTAATAAAGTTGCTCACGAACTTGCTCATTTGGGTGTGAGTTGAAACCCGGGTCAATCGTTTGTTTGGGTTGACCCCATCCCAGAATTTGTAAGGTTCCCGGTGATTCGTGATCTCACTGAATTTCAGTAATAAGAAATCGTCGTTGCAGATTAAAAAAAAAAAAAAAAGCTTGAGTTTACAAACAGGCCCGGTACACCAGAACATTATTTTCGTTTTGATGACAGGTACAGTTACAATGAAGGATTAGCTGCTAACAAGGACGGAATTTGTACATTTACACTTAATTATTGTACAGTTGCACCTACAACCTAAAGATTGAAATTGTGAATTCCCACTGTTACTAGTTATACAAAGAACAAAAATCTTTCCCATGCACACCCCTAGCATTTCAAGTACACGAGGTGTATAGTTAATTCAATCAAATAAAGAACACGAGTAAACAATGGTGCTCCTATCTGTATGGATATCTCATATTCTATGTGACTTGATTTTGCATTGATTTGCCATTTATTTCCCACCTGCTATTCATTATCTCATGACCCTCTGAAAGAAGCTTTGACTTTAGCTTCTTACCAGCTGGTCCTGGTTCAACTATAATCCCAGACTCAAGCTCTCTCTCAATCCAATCATCTTCAGTCAAACCATCTAAAGATACAGGCTGGTCATTTTTTTGTCCAATAACAATTCCAGATTCCAGTTCTCTCTCAATCCAGCCTTCATCACTTAAATCATACGATGCAACAACATGGTCATCTTTTTTAAAAACTATACCAGACTCAAGTTCTCTCTCAATCCAGGCTTCTTCACTTAGGTCAACTGAAGGAATGCACCGCCCTTGTCTTTCTCTTCGTCTCTTCCTCTTCATCAACAAATCCTTTATCCGTGCCACATCTACCTTTTTACGCTCCACACACAAATGATCAACCTTTATCTGGACAGGCAATACAAATGATGCCTTCTCCATGGTACCTGCAGTGGAATTAGCCAGTCTCTGATCAGAGCACAAACTGTCCACATTGAGACTGTCACTGGTATGGTTACAAATTGTAGTGGGCGGTTCAACAGATTGAGTGCTTTTGCTGTCCACATCTGTAAGCGATGATCCACCCTCTGAGCATAACTTTGTTTTATCACCACTTCGCTGACTTATTGAGACCGGGTTCAAGATTTTGCCATTGAATGTGTTACTTGAGCTGCAACAAATGCCAATATTCTGTTCCGCGCATTTAGCAGTGCTGCTATCAATCTTTGCAATTGCATCTAATGGTATCTGCTGATTACATGAGATCAGTCCACCATGTTTGATTTTTAAGGCCTGATCCAAGCTTTCTTTATTGTGCGTTTTACTGGGATTATTCATATCAGCAGTAAGATTCGATAAATTCCTTTCAGGATATGACTTGCTACGATCCTCAATATGCACTATGTCTTGACTTGAATCCACCTGCAGGTGGTCATTGGGGTCTCCAATTTCAGGACTCGAGCTGCTTACTGACAAGCTAGATTGAGTCAACACAGAATCTGGGCTATTTGATATGAGCAGCATTCCTTCAAAACGAACTTCCTTTTGCTTAGCCGGACTGGGATGAGCAAACAGCTTTGCTTTCATGTGAACCATCTCCCTCATTTGCTGAAGGACAGCTATAGCAGTGTAACTCTTAGTCTCTTACTGTAAATACCAAGAATACACAAGGTACTATTATGTTTCAGCTTAGTAGTCTACATACCTTCCAAAGGTTTTGGGGCAACATCAAATTGGTGCCACCAAACATGCCCTCCATGCACAGGAAGCTTGACGTTCTGAAACTTAGCAGCCAGGTAGAGCGAACCAGCAGCTATGTATTGGGGCTTATACTGTAGGCACAGTGTTGTTTTAAGCCTACGAGCAACAGAATGAATACATCCAGATTGATCAGTTGAATGAATGAAGCATCAAAACAATAATGTCACAAAGTGATATGTCACATCTCGTACCAATCATTTACAAAGTTCCAAGCTACTTGTTTCACTTCCTTCTGAGAGATCCCAAGTTTTTCCATAGCATCAAGTAGTGGTCTGTAAGGATGTTGGATGTTGAAATCAAACCGAACAGTTGTAAGGACTAATCTCTCCCCGGTCAAAATTAGTGCTTTCTGCTTCTCAAATACATCCTGTTGATAGATACCACTTGTCAACCATTAACTGGATGGTACATATATACTGAAAACTCAATTAATGATCCAACTATACCTTCTGGTGGATTCTTCGAGCTGTAGCTGGGTCCCTCCTGTACATTGTTCCATAGGCCACTCTAATTACTTGGTCCAGAGGACAAGGTGTATCTTCAACTTTTGAAGCCAGAAATATGCACACTGTTGCAATCGTCTGCAATAAAAAACAAGTAAAGCTATTGGCTCTGGAATGACAATAAGCAAATAAAATAAACACCAATTACTTGTAATAGTATTTAGTTATAGACAGCTTGCATCACATGCACAGCTTTTTTTTTCTTTTCTTGAGCAATGAAGAAACATGTCAGCAAGTAACATCTGCAAGTGCAGAGAACGAGGACAACTCCAGATTAATTGCAGAGACAAGAATGTGTTTCTCAATTAAATAACCGCATGACAGAAATACAGTGAATGTGGTGAGGCGAATCAAATCTATAAAACTTACTGGAGGATTTATACTTATTAGATGGTCAGTTATAGTATTTTAGCTTCTAATAACAGGATTGTAAGCTGTATTCCTGTTGGCTAATGGCAATAGTGTAACTTCAACAGGAGTGCTGAACAGACTTGTCCTCAAAAAGGATGTTCTATTGTATTGTACAATACATCTCAATACTATAGTATCTTCCAGACATCCCAAGCAAATCAACCATAAATCAGACTATATCAAAACTTTACAGCACAGTAAAAAGTAAGCAATTACAATATAGGATTACTGATTGGCACAAGTAGATCCCTTTGGAATTGAATTTCTAAATCACCTAATGGCACTGTAACATCGCCATGCATTAATAAGCAATAGAAGATTAAATGTTAGTGTTATTATGCAGCTTCATATTTATTGTACAACCGATAATAGATCGGAAAGTTAAGCACAAGTTGCAAAGAGTATATGAACTGATCAAGTATAAAAAATATGCAAGGGTTATATATGTTCCTTGAGAACCTTTGCCAGTAAATAATTTTTAAAGAGAAGATTGTATCCAATTGCTTTTCTAAAATATTCTTTCAGAAAAATGCTTTTCTAAAAGACACCAACCCACCACAACAAAAGAGATAAATTAAAAAAAAAAAAGCTCCTTACCTGCCATCCGTTTTTGGCAAGGGACTGGTACAGATAGAAGCGATGGCAGAACATTATTGCTGTTGCTATAGTCATCTGTGGTCTGAAAGAAAAATGTTAAAATAGTAACAAGCTTAGCAAACTTCCAGAATAAAAGAAATTATTGTGTGCTAACTAAGGGCACAAACTAGCCGTAAAACCAACATATAAGTTTGAAAAGTGAGCTATACTGACATTAAAAGGTACACTCAACAAGGAAATTGGTACATACAGTTTCAGTCTAATGCCAACATCCCGAATGAATGAACAGTACAACTGCCGAATTTCTGACTCCATTATCTCAGTAATACCATCTTTCCTAGATGGGGAAAATTTCTCCAGTTCTTCCCTGGTGAAGTACCAAGAGTACATGTGCTCACATGATAATTTACTCGTCTGGGATTCCCCATCCATCAGTATGTTTGAAAAACCCTGCTTAAGGACCCTCCAAAATCTTCAGTGGTAGTTTCAGACAGAACTTCCGAATTGCTTGTGCTGAACAGCCTGCAGAACCATGAAATTTATGTATATAATAAAAATATCTACAATATGAATCCACATACTGAGCAACGAACATTATGAATGTAAATTTAAGCCAATATGTACAGATTATAGCTAAATTGTGCATGTTTTACATGATCTATTCCTTTGATAGCTTGCTACAGTTGCATTCACCATGCTACTGTGAACATTTTTACCTCCCTTTCCCTCAATTGGCAGAGAACGAAATTAACAGAAATGTTAAAAAAGTTTCTCATAGCCACAAAGGAAAATAAATTATATTGATGAAGATGATATTTTTTAATCAAATTAACATACATGGTATAACAAGATACTAATGTATTCCATCCCAGAAAATCTCTCCCCTATATTTTTGAGTATAACATGGGTTATGCAACTGTTTGCCAATCATGGATGGAGATTTACCAATAGACTGAAATAATGTTATTTTGTCTAGTTTGGTTTCCTTTTAATTTTGGTTGGTGTGTTTGCTTTCATTTGGACTGCACTCTTACATAGTGCTAGTTTGTAATAATTGGCTGTAGCTCTATTGAGCAAAGGTCGGGATGTTATTTCATTCCATTATCTAAAGAAACCCTGATTCCTCAAGTCGTTGAGACATCAGCGACATCCACCACTTCTCTATAGATTTATCCAGGTTTTGCGTTGAATTTTTTTTGGAATTTGAAGAAAGTTGATTGAAAGTTTAGTCTTTCACTGCTTCGATGAAAGTTTTATGATTTTTGAGATGAAAGTTTTGTGATTTTGAGATGAAAGTTCATTTTTTCAATCAAAAATATTTTCAGATGAAAGTTTCAGATTTTGAATTAAAAGTTTTGTCATTTTGGGATGAAAGTTTCAGGTTATCAATTAAAAGTTTCTTTTTTTGAAATGAATGTTTCGGGTTTCTAATTTAAAGTTTTGTAATTTTCAGACAAAAGTTTCATTTGAGTCGATTTTTTTTCAATTTTGATAAGAAAGTTTTAGATTTTGAGTTAAAAGCTTTTTAAATTTGAGATAAAAGTTTTAGCATTCTTGTGGTCATGTGGCATCGAGGAAGAAGAAAAAGCTCTCGCCTCCAAATCAATGAGGAGTGGGGCTGAAACAAGCGCATGACAGCGGGCCTCATGGGCATGCTTGTGCGCCTGCAGCGTAGCTGCTCCAAAGCGCTAAGCGCTAGCGGTGTCTTGACGTATACTCCGTATGTTGTCATCCAAACACCCCCGGACTAAGCTTTAGTCCCTGTCCCATCGGATGTTCAGACACTAATTTGGATAATTAAATATAGACTACATATAAAACTAATTGCATAAATGAGAGCTAATTCGTGAGACAGTTTTTTAAGCCTAAATAATTTATAATTAGATAATGTTTACTATAGGATCACATAGGCTAATTATGGATTAATTAGGCTCAATAGAGTCGTCTTGCGAATTAGTCCAGGTTATGAAATAGATTTTGTTAGGAGTCTACATTTAATACTTCTAAATAGTGTCCAAACATCCTATAGGACACGAGCTAAAAATGTTTAGCCCCATCCAAACACCCCCATATGTGTCACTATATTGTACCAGATAGATGAATATATCTGTTTAAAAATTTCAGTCCCTTAACAACTGACAAAAGGACATTTCAATTAATTATACAAAAGGACATTTCAACTGTTAAGTGTGCATGGATATGCGAAGGGACGAACAGTAGCTAGTACTACACTAGAGATTTTTTTTTAAGTACAGTAATAATCTAGATCTTTGAAAGACATACACCACACCATAAATAGAGCACGGTACCAAGCTAATGAGTACTGAGCAGTCGAGCTAGTGCCCAGCCTTGCGTTGAACATCACATTACGTACGTTTCAGCAAGCAGGTGCTCGATCGATCGGCCATGGCACCGCCCACGGTGCTCAACTCCGGCGAGCCCGACGCCCGACGCCGCGCGCGGCCGCACGTCGTCTTCGTCCCGAGCGCCGGCATGGGCCACCTCCTCCCGTTCTTCCGCTTCATCGGCGCGCTGTCAGCCCACGACGTCGACATCTCCGTCGTCACCGTCCTCCCCACCGTGTCGGCCGCCGAGGCCGACCACTTCGCTCGCCTCTTCCACGACTTCCCCAGCATCCGCCGCGTCGACTTCAACCTGCTGCCGCTCGACGCCTCCGAGTTCCCCGGCGCCGACCCGTTCCTGCTCCGGTGGGAGGCCCTGCGCCGCTCCATGCACCTCCTCGCCCCGGCCATCGCCGGCGTCGCCCCGCGCGCCACGGCCGTCGTCACCGACGTCACGCTGGTGTCCCACGTGAACCCCATCGCCAAGGACCTTCGCCTCCAGTGCCACGTGCTGTTCATCTCCTCCGCGACCATGATGTCCCTCTGCTCCTACTTCCCCATCTACCTCGACAGAAAGGATGCCGAGGCCGACGTCGGCGACGTCGACGTCCCCGGCGTTCGTCGCGTCAAGAGGTCCTGGCTCCCGCAGCCGCTGCTCGACCTGGACAAGCTCTTCACGAAGCAGTTCATCGAGAACGGCCGCGAGGTGGTCAAGACCGACGGCGTTCTGATCAACACGTTCGACGCACTGGAGCCCGTGGCACTCGCCGCCCTGAGGGACGGCAAGGTCATCCGCGGGTTCCCGTCGGTGTTCGCCGTCGGCCCGTACAGCTCGCTCGCGAGCGAGACGAAGAAGGCCGCCGACGCAGATCAGAGCTCGGCGATGGCCTGGCTCAACCAGCAGCCGCCGCGCTCGGTGGTGTACGTCGCCTTCGGCAACCGTTGCACCGTGAGCAACGACCAGCTCCGAGAGATCGCGGCGGGGCTGGAGGCGAGCGGCTGCCTGTTCCTGTGGATCCTCAAGACCACGGTGGTGGACCGCGACGAGGCCGCCGCGGGCGGCGTCCGCGACGTGCTCGGCGACGGGTTCATGGAGCGCGTGAAGGGGCACGGCATGGTGACCAAGGAATGGGTGGACCAGGAGGCGGTGCTCGGGCACCCGGCGGTGGGCCTGTTCCTGAGCCACAGCGGGTGGAACTCGGTGACCGAGGCGGCGGCGGCCGGCGTGCCGCTGCTGGCGTGGCCCGGCGGGGAGCGGCGACCAACCGCGTGGCGTCGACGTGTGGTGCGAGCAAGCGGCGTCGGGGTGTGGATGGAGCAGTGGAGCTGGGACGGGGAGGAGTGGTTGGTGAGCGGGGAGGAGATAGGGGGGAAGGTGAAGGAGATGATGGCCGACGACGCCGTGCGGGAGAGGGCGGCCAAGGTCGGCGAGGAGGCGGCCAAGGCCGTCGCGGAGGGCGGCACGAGCCACACGAGCATGCTGGAGTTCGTTGCAAAGCTCAAGGCTGCTTAATTAATTACGATGCATCTAAAGATAGTACAAGTACTATAGTACTACAAACTAGTAGTACAAAATAAAAGCGTGCATGCATGCAGGCTGAGTCGTTGGGTCTTGATGAGTGGGTGCACGTTTGTGTGTCGTGTCTGTATACTCCGTGTCACGTGAAGTTGGTTGATTCTCACTCCCTTTGTTCGAAAACAAATCAATCTACTACGACATATAATAAACCAACATTGGCTGCCATGGATATATGGATGAAGTTAGAGCTTATTATACCTCCGTCACAGAATATATAGACTTTTATTTTTACATAATACAATTATTATATTAAGACAGTAGATAAAATGAAATAAGAAAAATGTTGTGATTGAATGAAAAGTGAAGATAGGTAAAAGAATTTACTAATGGAGGGTTGTGATTAGTTGGGAAGAGAATATTGGTAGAGAAGTTGTATTTTAGGATTGAGAGAATAGATTTTGTGTCATGTGTACTTTTTTTTCAGTTTTTCTATATATTTTCAACAATTTGTTTTCTAAAAATTTAACAGATGTAACATGTAACTACATTGTAACTTGCATATAACTATAATTTAACTTCCGCGTAGTTTTGAACCGTTAGATTTTGTTGCACAATGTGAGAGGATGGAAAAAATCACAGCGCACACATGTGAACACATGTGAGAGGATTTACTCTCACTTTCATGGAAATAGCATGCAACAAAGGGACTTTTTTTTAAATTATGTAAAAGTCACGTTGTAAATACATCATGATTGTACTACAATCACAAATGTATAGGCGGTCCCAATTTTTTAGGAAAAAACGAACCATTTAGCAGTTTGGAAAATGTACTAACAGAAAACAAGAAAGTTGTACTCCCTCCATCCACAAAAGTTACACCTATTACTTTTGTCACCAAGATTAAGGAGAAATTAAATCATCTTGGATGTTATAAAATCAAGTAGTGAATGCAAGCATGCAACCAATGAGTATTTAGATGACTTATTGGGTTCTAATCAAACATTTAATTTATCTCATCATTTAAGTCATGAATGCATAAAGACCACAAATAGGAACAACTTATTTGGAAGAACTCAAATGTGAAATATGTCTAACTTTTATGGATAGAGGGAGTAATTTGGAGTTAGAGGATAGAAAGTATGGGTGTATCTACCCCGGACCAACCAAAAAATTTCCTAACCTAAGACCCATGTAGAAAAATATAGTAAGAAAGAACTCATGTAATGTGAAGCGTGAAGTTGAAGTGTGGTCGTCTGTCGTGTTCTTTTTTTAGCTTTCTCACCATATCGTGTTGTCATAGCAGTAGTCATCATGCCAGATGGCAACTACGAGTCCGAGACAGGGCCGGGGAAACAAACTAGCACGGCAAGGATGCATTGCGATGTCATTGCACCAGTCATCACGCCAGACGAAAACTAGAAGTCCGAGATGGAGGCAGCAAACTGGCACGGCAAGGATGGGAGGTTATCAAGTAGTCAAGCCGACATGTCAGCAAACTGGAAAGGGCAAAACGCCGTGACACGGCGTCCGCGCCTCTGTGGCGGCCAGCAGATAGCAATGTCACAAGGGCGACCAGGGCCGTGCCGTCAAATTTGTAGGCCCTGTACAAGACTCTAAGTGAGACATAAATCAAGTACCAAATATAGCTAAAATAATGTATATACTGCAGAGCAAATGCGATATATCAAGAATAGTATATTTTTTAACTCCTGTTTTGCATAATTAGAAACTGTCAAACTGAAAACGGAGAATGTTCGTTGTTGTTGCTAGCTTGCTGCCTAGCGCCTTGCTTGTTGGTTGCTTGCTAAGTTGCTATTCGCTGGTTGAATGAAAATGTGAAATTGGATGAGCCGGCTGGCAGCCTGGTGCTCGGACGAGACGAGACGTCGAAACTCGAGATGAATTGAATAAGTTACAGATACGAAAACGAAAGAGAATAAAAAACGCCGTGGGGCCTCGGGGCTTGGGGTTGAGAATACGAAGTGCCACGCACGCGAAGTCGCCGCGCAGAGATACGCGCGGACTCGAACGGGGTTCTGGCGCTCTGGCCTCACACGAATACATGGGTCTTCTTCGGTTGGGCTGATTTTTTGAGGCCCTGTAAATTTGGAGGCCATGTACGGTCGCACGGGCCACACGCCCCTGTGCACGGCCCTGAGGGCGACGAACATCGGTAAATTTGACAACCCAAACCTCAAATTATAGATGCGCCACCGATATAAAGGGGCCTAGTCCCAAACTATATATAAGGCCTATATTTTGTTCATACAGTTATTAATGATATGTTTTGACCATTGACTTATTCCATGTTTTGTTTCCAACAAATATGAAATTAGCATCGCATAAAACTATTTTAAAATATGAATCTAGTGATATAACATGTATAATATTTAGCATAGATATGATTAGCATGATTATTATTTAAAAGTAACCGAGTTTGAATTTTCTTAAAATGAGAACAAAGGGGCTACAAAACTTGCTGCATACTCCCTCCATCCCATAATATAAAGGATTATTCTCTTTTGGGAAAGATTAAGGATGAAAATAAAAGACTACAATACCCCTACTAGATGTGATTTTAGTTGTGGTGATTGGATAGTTGGAGGTTAAAATAGATAGAAATTTAAATTAGAATTGATAGATGTGACAAGTAATATAGCAAAATCTCTTATATCGTGGAACTAATAGAAAAGATAAAATATCTTATATTATAGGATGGAGGGAGTATGCTACACCACGTCATCACTCCTCATCACTCAGCCGATTGTGAGCGAGTTCCACGTAGTTGGCCTCGCCCTTCTCCAATTAATCATAGGTGCCTCTCTGTTTTCCTATCTCCAATCAATGGCTGTGTTTAGTTCATGCCGAAGTTGAAAGTTTGATTGAAAATTGAAACGATGTGATTAAAAATTTATGTGTGTAGGACATATTAATATGATAGAAAAAGTTAAAAGTTTGGAAAAAAAACTTTGGAACTAAACAAGGCCAGATGTTCCAAAACAAGGCCAATACATCATCATGCCAGTGACAAATCAAATAGGCCCATTAATGTCACGACTCCCAACCTGCTCATTAAACCATCTATCTGTGCCGACTGGTCATGTCTCGATTCGAACCAAAATGCCAGACATCCATAGTTCCACGTTGCATCGCGCTTACGCTATGTATATTGCATACTCTAGGGAGTAGGGAGTAGTTATACAACATATGGTAATGTTTTTTAAAAAAATTATGTATAACTATAATATAATCAGATTACAACATTTTGATAATGTTTTTTACTATAACATAATAGTTACAATTTATATACAACTCATATATAACTTAGAAAAAACATGTATGCGACAAGTTGAGTAGTACGCATCGAGTTTGTGTCGAGGTTTGCAATACCGCCGGTCAGGGAAAGATGCAATGTAATTCATGGGTATTCAAAACGCGAATTTTAGGGAAGAATCTAATATCAAATAATTAGAAGAAGTGAGACTTCGAACCCATATCATCTAGCCCACCACCTTATTGAGCTAGCCGAAAGACCCCTAAGCGTTTCTCTAATTCATTGGTATTCAGCTGAATAACCATGAATTCTAGACACAAATCTAATACTTATTGCCCATAATGCATATGCACAACCATAATCTAGCTAGATCTATGATACTATTTATATCTAACAATTTAATTCCACCCCTTTCTACTTGTCCCCAGCCCACAAAATCAGTAAGCCCGTTCCTTTCTTTGCAATTAATGCTGATTGAATTATCTTCTTCACATATCGGCTTTCACAGTTAATGAGCAATTAGTTAAGACATAGTTATCTCTCTAAGTTTATATGCATCTAGTATATAATAGCAACAGAGCTTAGTTGCAGCTTCACCCACCCAATTGTTTTTTTTTTCTATATTTTGCTATGTAATTGATGTCCATTTTCATGTATGATGAAGTTATATTCAACGGCCAATTTCATATTTGCCACTAGTTGACCAGGTATTGCGAACCTGTCATTAAGAAAATGCTATTACATACTTGCCATAAAAACGGTTGGAGCCCAACATATCTGCCACCAAAAAGGTTGGAATCCAACATATCTGCCATTAGATTCTAAGGCTTGAAATAAGACCGTTAGGAGTTGAGTTCGCATCCAGGGGCGGATCCAGAAACAAAAAGTTGGAGGGACTTAACACCGAGTACACCGATATAAACACATAATCTCAGTATTAAACTATGCTAAAATGCTATTATAAGACCTTTAGCACCTAGTTTAGGAGTGCGCGCGGAAAACTGAGATAGTACAAGAAGAGAATACACACTCTCTTTTCTCGGTACATGCAGAAAAGAATCTGAAATGAAAATACATGCAGAAGAACATGTCAAAGCTGACAAATACTGAAGTCCCTACTTCATACCATACCAGAAACCGTCGGAATCGGATTGATAGCAACGAGAAGTGAAAGGTCATGCAATTCTAACAACACGCCAGGATCATACAAGGCTGCAGGGTACTCAAACATGTAACACAAAGTTCACTCGGTGCATGGAGCATCAACACAAGTGCCAACGACTAATGATCAAGATCTTTGCAGCAAAATTTTCCAAACAAACAAGTAATCTGTTGGGACAAGCATATATCGCCGGCAGTGCAAGAAGGCACAATTGTTTGTCCTCAACTAATTGCATCAGAAAATAGAGCAGTAAACATTTCTACGTGCCCTCAAACTCGGCTGGATGAAAGTTGATGAAAGTCTAGCCCCATGCCCCCACAAAACAGTGATTGAATGATGACAATTTGACAATGCAAGTTACTGCCTGATCCTTGGACGCTTGTGATCCTCTCTGAAAATCTCACATTCGTAAGGCAGGTGGTAGTCCAAGTGTGTGATATTAATCTGAATAGAGGTCATGCCACTATTGCGAAAGAATTTCTTCACACGGTTGACCAGGGGATCCGGCTCATCCTCCAAGCATTCGACTTCCAGGGGATCATCCTCCACGCAGTCGACCTCGACAATCTTAAGGTGCTCACATGTAAATGATCTTTCTTTAAGCTCACCTTTGATATCTTTAGCAGTATAACCCTATAGCAGGGAAACAGTAAGTTTTGTACCGATAGCACATAGGCACGTGCAAAAACTTTCATGTAATTAACATTTCAGTGTACGGGTGCAAAAATCTTGTACCTCATCAATCTCTAGTCTCAGCTTCTCCAGTTTCGGTGAGTTCTGAAGGAAGACAGTTAATGCATACAACTTTGAGTCCAGACACCATCGACCCAGCGTCAGGTTTACAAGATTGTTGAATTTCGGACACCATTGCATATTGTCTTTGATTTTTATCTACACCAGATATAAATCATCAGGAGACTACACAAAACCCAATAACCCATGTCATACTACAAAAAAAACTTTTCCTGATTCACCCAAGCATGGCCAGAAAAAAAGGGGCACTAAAACTATGCGATAAGCACACTGATTGAGTGGTTACTGCAAAACTTTCAAGTATAGCAGTAGCTCAAGGACAGTGGATGCTAAAATACCAGGATAGAAACACAATATAAACAAAAAGTAAATATTGAAGAATGGTGTGCTTGATTTATTCAATTGGAGTGCATAACCTTGATCATATGAGAATTAATCGCCATAAAGATTTCCATGCAAGTTAGGTGGTTATACTAGTGAAACACAGTGGCTTCATCCACATTTTCAGCCATCAAATGTGCCCTTGATACTTTGAAGAATCGCTACAACATTTTCTATATTGTGAGTTTTTGACTTTTACAGACTAGTTCCCATGTAAATTAACTAATCAACAATGTATCGCAATCACATCAGAACATGTAGTTCTGAATGGATGGAAAATGCTCCAGGTGCATGCTGTCTCAAAGCGAACTGCCTATTAAAGATAAGTCAGATCAACAGGTTGATGAATCTGTAAATGAACGAGTACTAGAAATAGATTGCATCAGGTTGGTCCATGACAGAATTCATCATCATTTCAATACATCATGGCAAAAGAATCAATTATTCAACACTTCGTTTTGCCGGAAAGAATAGCTTATCTAGTTTAAGTGTGAAGTGCCAAGGAGATACAACAAACTTCTAAATTTTTCATACTGATACATATCTAAAGATGCATCCACATACCAAGAAAAGGTAAATATATCTGAGCAGGATACATACCACTTCCACTGGAAAATCCAAGGCAAGGTGTCTTACACCCGACAGGCCCATGAACCACTGATCAATATTGATAGCAGTATCCAAAGGAATGGCCTCACGGGTAAGATAAACTGAAGCAGACACGAGTGATCCCATGTCTTTTAGTAAAGGTAGACGGCCTCCAGGATCAATCAAGGTCAGAGAAGTGGCGCTCGGAGTAGAAATGGAAGTATTGTAGTCATAAGAGAACTCAGAGTTATCAATGATCAAGACCTTCAGTGTTTTGGAAGATATATCGACGCAAACGATGCTGTCATATATGGAAAGATGTTCCAACTTCGAACAACCAATCTCGAGTTGCTTGAAGAAACCTTGGGTAAAGGAAACTGCAGAGAGGACCAATCTTGTTAAGTACTGTGAGGCAAATACGGCATGACCACCAAGCTCCAACGTGTCCCGTGTTTGGATATCTTGGTCAACCTCCACTACTGGGGCTTTCAACTGTAACGCATGGCTGATCCACAGGTTAGCGTCTGCCGAGGCTTCCTGATCATTGGCACCGTGCGGTATGTAGGATCTGAGGCAGAACTTGTCTAGCACGGGGATGGGGTCACGGCGCAGCAGCAGATTGTTGACGAACTTCCTGAACCGCGCCTGGTCCCCTTCCCATGAGTCGGTCTCTCCGTCGAACTCGCAGAAGTCGACTTTTATGCTGGTCAGTGAGCACCAGAGGTTGCGCCATCAGAAAACATTGCCACTTGTAATGTTTTATCTAGCTCCAGTAGCACTGGTCTCAAAGAGATCTTCACCTCGGATGAACGTGAAGCACTACAGGCCAATGTTTTCTCGGAAGAGGGACAAGTAGAAGAAGTTAACATGAACTTGCGGGGAGGGAAAGTTATCCCAGAACCGACAAAGATCAAGTTAACTAAGCCTGCCAAAGTCATGGCTCCAAAGGAGGTACCGCCATTGGAGGAAGGAGCTGAAGTACCCACAAAGGAAAAAGCAAAAATATCAGAGGTTGATTATAATGTGCTTGCCCACCTAAAACGCGTGCCTGCGTTATTAAGTGTTTATGATGCTCTCATGTTGGTGCCAAATCTAAGGGAGGCTCTCGTAAAAGCTTTACAAGCCCCGGAGCTCTATGAGGTGGCCATGGCAAAGCATCGTCTCCTCTCTAATCCACTGTATGTAAACGAGATCACCTTTGACGAGCAAGACAAAGCTGTGGAAGAGGAAGATCATAATCGTCCACTTTATATTGAAGGAAATATTGGGAGCGCACATCTGCGACGAATCCTGATTGATCCGGGTTCTGCCGTGAATATACTACCCATGCGTAGTTTGGCCCGGGCTGGATATGCATTAAACGATTTGGAATCCACTGATGTGATGATTTATGGATTTGACAATCAAGGGAAACCAATTCTAGGAGCTATAACAGTAAAAATCCAGATGTCTACATTTAGCTTCAAAGTACGATTCTTTGTCATTGAAGCAAATACGTCATACTCAGCCCTGCTAGGTAGACCATGGATTCACAAGTATCGTGTGGTGCCTTCGACACTACACCAATGCTTAAAGTTCCTAGATGGTAGTGGGACGCAACAGAGGATCGTTGGCAACCTCTCCCCATACACTACCCAAGAATCGCATCATGCCGATGCAAAGTACTATTTAAGGTCAAAGGAGAAAATAACGCTGGAAGAAGACTCTAAACAAAAGGGTTTAGAGATTAAAGAGGTTGTACGGGGAGCTAAAAATATACAGCCCCCATCACTTTATGTTTCTGTGACTACTCCTCTAGAGGTTTGGGCTATTCCTGGATCCTCCAATACCTCAAATCATACTATATTTTATAAGGTGCCAATGGTAGAACCATGCGACTTAATTATTGAACTCCCTAATGCTCATTTGGATGCAGAAGAAGTGGCTACCACTATGAAGGTAGATGCCAAATTAATTCCTTTATTGGAAAAAGCTGGGATCAATGTTCAACAAAACAGGCGAATGCCGCCGCCGGCGGCTATATGTGAGGAATGGTGGGGGCAAGCGGAAGAAATGATCAAGAAAAAATGCAAGGTCCAGCCAAAGTTCGGGCTCGGTTATTCCAAGCCTTATTCGTCTGATAGTGAAGACGAAGACTTTGATGATGATGCTGAATTCCAATGTTATACTTTATCCGTCAAGGCAAAAGATGACATTGGTTGCTCCTACGAAATACCTAAAGATTCTTACGCTAGCATGATCACAGAGCAAGAGGGAGAATTAGAAGATCCCTTCATGCCTGATGAACTCAAAGAGGAGAAGCAACCCACCATTGACGATCTTGTGGAAATTAATTTAGGCACCGTGGATGATCCCCGCCCTACATTTGTTAGTGCTGCGCTTTCGGCCGAAGAACAAGAGAGTTATCGAAGCTTCCTGATGGAGTACCGGGATTGCTTTGCTTGGACATATAAGGAGATGCCGGGTCTTGATCCCCGTGTTGCAACACACAAACTTGCCATCGACCCACAATTTCGGCCTGTAAAGCAGCCGCCACGTCGCCTACGACCAGAATTCCAAGATCAAGTCATTGCGGAGGTAGATAGGCTTATCACGGCAGGATTTATCAAAGAGGTACAATATCCTCGGTGGTTGGCCAACATCGTGCCCGTGGAGAAAAAGAACGGCTAGGTACGAGTTTGTGTTGACTTTCGTGACCTGAACCGTGCATGTCCTAAGGACGATTTCCCCATACCCATCACCGAAATGGTCGTCGACTCGACCACCGGTTATGGTGCCTTATCTTTTATGGATGGGTCATCGGGATATAACCAGATCAAGATGGATCCAAGAGATGCCATTGACACTGCATTTAGAACTCCGAAGGGCAACTTTTATTACACTGTAATGCCTTTTGGTCTAAAGAATGCTGGAGCTACTTATCAGCGAGCAATGACGTATGTGCTCGATGATCTCATACACCAATCGGTTGAGTGCTATGTTGATGATATGGTTGTAAAGACTAAGGAACGAGAACGTCACCAGGAAGATTTGCGGGTGGTTTTTGAGCGGTTACGCAAACATCAGCTAAAAATGAACCCGCTCAAGTGTGCCTTTGCTGTACAATCAGGTATTTTCCTTGGTTTCGTCGTGCGGTACCGAGGTATCGAGATCGAGCCAAAGAAAATAAAAGCTATTGTTAAAATGCCTCCTCCTAAAAATCTAAAAGATCTAAAAACATTACAGGGGAAGCTAGCATACATTAGGCGTTTCATTTCAAACCTATCTGGTCGCATTCAACCATTCGCCAAGCTCATGAAAAAGGGGGCACCGTTCGAGTGGGATGCAGAATGCCAAAGTGGATTCGACAGTATTAAAAGGTATCTGTTAAATCCTCCTGTCTTGGCCGCTCCGGTTAAAGGGCGCCCTCTCATTCTCTATATTGCTACACAGCCCGTCTCAGTAGGAGCTTTGCTCGCACAACACAATGACGAGGGAAAAGAAGTGGCCTGCTACTATCTCAGCCGCACGATGGTTGGTGCCGAGCGTAATTATTCTCCCATTGAGAAATTATGCTTAGCTCTAATATTCGCATTGAAAAAGCTACGACATTACATGCTTACACATCAGATCCAGCTTATCGCAAGAGCGGATCCTATAAGGTACGTGTTAAGTCAACCACTACTTGCCGGGAGACTCGGGAAATGGGCCTTGCTTATGATGGAATTTGATATAACCTATGTTCCACAGAAGGCAGTGAAGGGGCAAGCTTTGGCGGAATTCCTCGCGGCACACCCCGTGCCAGATGATTCCCCACTGATTATAGAATTGCCTGATGAGGATGTTTTCACAATTGACACAGAACCCTCTTGGGAGTTATACTTTGACGGAGCATCACGCATGGAGAATGATCGCGACGGTACTCCTCGGAAAAGAGCCGGTGCTGGTTTGGTATTCAAGACACCACAAGGCGGGGTGATATACCATTCATTCTCTCTACTCAAAGAGGAATGTTCCAATAATGAAGCTGAATACGAGGCGCTAATCTTTGGCCTCTTATTGGCCCTCTCCATGGAGGTACGTTCTATACGGGTATATGGTGACTCTCAACTAATTGTTCGACAAATAAATGATATATATGAGGTCCGTAAGCAAGAATTGGTGCCGTATTACAGTGCGGCCCGAAGGCTTATGGAAAAGTTTGGACATATTGAGGTCATGCATGTACCACGCAGCAAAAACGCCCCAGCTGATGCATTGGCAAAACTCGCTGCAGCGCTAGTGCTTCCGCAAGGAGGGCCTACACAAGTGAACGTCGAGGAGAGGTGGTTGCTACCTGCTGTGCTGGAACTCCTCCCGAACGAGTATGAGGTCGATACCGTCATGGCCGCCGCTGCAAAAGAGGATGATTGGCGAGTGCCCTTCCTCAATTATTTCAGGCATGGCAGCCTTCCTGATAATTCAGTAGAAAGGCGTCAACTTCAACGTCGTTTACCTTCTTATGTTTATAAATCTGGTGTTTTATACAGGCGATCCTACGGGCAAGAAGTACTCCTTCGATGCGTGGACAGATTGGAGGCGGATAAAGTTTTACAGGAGGTGCATCATGGGGTTTGCGGGGGACACCAGAGCGGACCCAAGATGTATCATAGCATCCGACTCGCTGGGTATTATTGGCCTGGCATCATGGCTGATTGCCTCAAGGTTGCCAAGTCATGTCATGGCTGTCAAATTCACGGTGACTTCAAGCATTTACCACCTGTTCCCCTTCATCCTATGGTGCCTGCTTGGCCGTTCGAAGCATGGGGAATAGATGTCATCGGGCCGATTGACCCCCCGTCTTCCAGGGGACATCGCTTTATACTCGCCATCACAGATTACTTCTCTAAGTGGGCTGAAGCGGTGTCGTTACGTGAAGTAAAGACCGACAATGTCATTAGCTTCCTGGAACGACATATAATCTATCGCTTCGGAGTCCCCCACCGCATCACTTCTGATAATGGTAAAGCTTTCAAGTCCCATAAAATGCAAAGATTTATTGCAAAGTACAAGATCCGATGGAATTATTCCACTGGTTATTATCCGCAGGCAAATGGGATGATTGAGGCCTTCAATAAGACGCTCGGCAAGATACTAAAGAAGGTCGTTAACCGACATCGAAGGGATTGGCATGACCGCCTCTTCGAAGCTCTTTGGGCGTACCGCGTCACTGTCCGTACCCCTACACAATGCACCCCATATTCACTCGTTTATGGGAGTGAGGCTGTTCTACCACTCGAAGTAGAAGTACCCTCTCTCCGAGTGGCCATCCATGAAGAGATCACTCAAGACGAGCAAGTTCGGCTTCGGTACCAGGAGCTGGATACGTTGGAAGAAGGTCGTCTCCATGCCGTTCAAAACTTGGAATTATATCGACAGAATATGGTGCGGGCTTACAACAAGCTCGTCAAGCAACGGGTTTTCCGAAAAGGGGAATATGTTCTTGTACTTCGGCGTCCCATCGTGGTGACTCATAAAATTAGAGGAAAATTCGAACCTAAATGGGAGGGGCCGTATATTGTTGAGCAAGCTTATGATGGGGGAGCATATCAGTTGATAGATTGTCAGGGAATCAGACCAATGCCCCCTATTAATGGAAGGTTTTTGAAGAAATATTTTGCATAATGTGTTTTTTTCCTTTTTTTCCCTTTCTTTTTCTGCTTGATCACTGTTTTTTTTTCCTTTTTTTTCCTTCAAAAAAAACAAGAATATACAAAAAAATAAAGACAAATGAGCGTAGGTCATGCTTTCAAATGCATTCTCTCTACTCTGTTTTTTTTTCCTTTTCTCTGCTCCTTTATCAATGGACCATTGGTCCTAAAAAAAAAAGGGCTTTCCCACGATGAGACTAGCTCAGGGCTGATGATTTGGCTGCCGGAAGACTTGTCGAAGACTGACTAAAACAAAAAATATATAAGAAGAGAAAAGAAACATCTTCATCACACAGCACACAATGCCAAGCAGTGGTTGCCGAAGCTAGTGGAAAATATTGCACAGTTAACTACTGGGTAGCGGGGACGATATTTCCCTCGTTTTCTCGGTGAGTCTCAGACCAATGGAGACGTTGAGCCCCAGGGTAAGACTATAGGAAGAAGAGCATGAAAGGGCTACCTGTCCCAACATAAGTTGCGGTTCAGTGTGCAGCCGCTTGCCAACCCTATGAGGCAAGAACAAAGGTTTTAAAAAAAAAATCATGCCTGCGAGGGATATTTAGACACATAGTTGAGTGGCCACTCTCTGAATTCCTTGGAAGACGAAGGCTGCAATCCTCATACGAAGTATTCAACACACAACCAATGGTTATATGGTTTTCCTTTGAAAAATATCCAAGCGTTAGAAATTCAAATGAACAAAAAAAAGAAGAGTAAGAATAAGAAAAAAAAGAAGATATCAATAGTCGAGCATGAAGTCTTTTTTCTCCTCTCCGAATCAACATGGAGAATATATCACGTACCATAACACGGAGGGAGGAGAGTGGTTATTCAACACCCCTCGGCAAAAGTAATGGCACATTTCCAAATCCAACTCCCAAAACCAATATTAAACATTATAGCCCACCTAAGTCTCCGGTTCGATGAGACAAGCATCGGGAGGTCCGCAGCTAACCGGTAACCCTGCCGAAGCATTATCACTCCACATCCACGAACATCGAAAGAACTGTTATGATCTGAGTCATACTCGCCATGGCTATTCGGCGATATCAAATATGATAAGTCTTTCGGCAGCCTTATCTGAAGTCACCTCCATAGCTGACTCTTGATGGGAAAGCCAACATTTTTTGAACTAAAACACACAAATATTTTTTTCCTCGTGTTTATTTTTCTTTTCTATTTCTTTCTTTCACTGATACCTTCGTTAAGGTATATGATGATGCTATTGAAATATTTATAACATAATGACCACTTAAGCTTTAATCTTCATATTTATCTTGGATGACTTTTGGCTTCTGGTAAGTAGCGATGGATGTGCCGCTACACATATTTAGGGAGCAGTGCAACACGCCAGTGCGGCCAGTGTGAATATGTGAAACCCTTCAACCCATTCAGCTGACATCGTGGAATTTTTAACGATCGTGTGTGGGTTGATAAAATTCTCTCCGGACACGGCACGTTTGTTTCGCCATGGCCAGGACAGATTATGGCATGGATGTTCGCCGCATATATCTACTCTGGACCTTGTCAAGAGATGCACAGGTCCACGGAGTATTTTGTTAATTTTGGCATGGTTGTTCGCCTCATTCTTTTACTTTGGATCTTATTAATCATGTAGAGGTCCAAGGGATATCTATCTATTATATACTAAAAGTCCATTAAACTTCCTATAAATGCTCCTAAGCCGCCACGTGTCCTCCTACAAACGCTCCAAAGATGCCAAGTGGCGGTCTAAAAATCTAATCGTTGATTTTCCTTTAAATTGGTGGGTCCAATATTTTCAACCATTAGATCAAATAAAAAAAAATCCTCCTCTCTACACCGGTCCCCACCTCCTATACGTTGCCCTCCTCCTCCAGATGGTACGTAACGTACGTACGTACTCCCTCTCTCCTATCATCTCCTCTTCCCTTTCCTAATCTTCAATCTATCAATTATCTATTATCTATTACCTACTAAAAGTCCATTAAACACGTCTCGGATAACTGTAGGATGACTCAATTAAACTATTACTGGGGAGGTGCTGGAAGACCAAAATATGGGTTGCACGGATAGGACAAGATGCGAAGGATGGTCGGTGGGGCAGACGCTCCAGCCTCCTTCTGCTTTTTTGCGGCTTCAGCATTGGTCTTTGCGTTGGCACACTTGTTCTCCAGTTCGGCCACCTTCTGGGACAAAGAGTCCACGGCGGCAGGGTGATTGATAATCATCTCCTCGTTACACTTCACTAACTGATGATATTCTGCAGCGGCAGCTCTCGCTTCTTTGGCCTTCTTCTCATAGTATTCTGCCTTGGTTTGCCAGTCGGCATGACAGGCATCAAGATGTTTTCCGAAGGTCAGCATCTTAACCTTGTCCTCGGCAAATATCTTCAAGTCACGGGAAGCGTCAATGCAGAGGCTCTCATACCTCTGTAACAAAGAGGTGGCTTCACTGTCATTTGAAATGACCATCAGTTCTTCAAAAGAAGGTGAACCTGAGTTGCCATTCAAAAATCCCACCAAATCCTCCAGGTCAGACATTAGCTTCACCAAATCTTCGGGGCGTGGCTCCGCATAGTGCTCCTTCCACGACGAAGTAATCACCCCTATGGCATCAACAATCATACGATTGTCGAGGGGTTCCTGTTTCAAGAGCTTCTGCAGATCATGCACATCACGATGCACTGCCGCTGCATGCCGGACCATAGTGAAACCATCAGATGGCAGATTCAGTCTTGGGCGCTCATCATCAATGGACCGAACTGACATTAGGAGAAGCCTTGGTTCTGCGGAATGAAGCTCAGCAATCTGCTTGGTCAATGCCGCCTCAAGTCTCTTGCCACGGTCTTGCATCAGATCAACCTGGGCCTTATCACCGGCAAGGTTACCTGAAGTACGGAGCAAACCATAGTAAATAAAAATGTTGTACCGCGATATTTCTTTGAAAAAAAAAGGGGCAAGAGACAAATAAAATAAATATAAGTGAGAATTTAATTACCTTGGGGAAGAGATGAGTTGTTATTTTCATCCTTCTCTGGCTCCTCAAGTGTGTACACCACTGGACGTTTCTCTTCTTTTCTCGTCTTCCCTGCGTCCACACGTAGGGGTTGAGCTTGGACCGTCTTAGGCTGCGCACTCCCAGCAATGCCAGCCTTTTTGTGCGACTCCTTTGAAACCCGGGGGATGGGCGTATTGCGGTTTGACGAGACAACGTTATTGTCCGGTATGGTGGGAACCTTAAAGTAACATCTCATCAGTAAATAAAAAGAGGGGATATTTAAGACGTCTACAATCAGGAGGGTATCGTTAAACAAGCAGAAAGAGATGGGACAAAATATATAAATGTATTTACAAAGAGTGTAATAAAGGGGCTCACATGCTCTGCAGAAGGAGTGTTGCCAAGTATCTTGACTGCATCATCCGACAAAGTATCATCCGAGGAATCGCTCGACACGATAGGGGGAGACTCACTGCTGCTGCTTGCCGGGGTAACAGGAGGTTTCTTGGAAGAGCTGACCTTGGCAAGTGTTGGAGAGCGATCTCTCTTCACGCCCCGACGACGCACTGGAGATGGCGAGTCTTGTGCTGACCTCCGAGGGCGAGACGAGGAGGGTCGTGCAGTGGCTCGTTTATCCGCGCGCTCATGAGCTCGAAAGGCGGGTTGCGTAGATCTCGAAAGGTGATGTTGCGTAGCAAAGATGGGAGGAGAACCATGTCCACATTCTGCATCCAAATGCATGAAGATCACTCCCTGAACAAATATGCTAATAAGGATATCCTTATTGCAGGGGAATTTTTCCACTCTGACAACACACCGGTGCCAAGGATGATTCAGTTTGGATCACTTCCTCCGATGGTGGTGTTCGAGCAAGGTTCCAAGGTGTTCTTTCACCAGACTCAGGAGATGGCTCAATTTGAAGTGATGCAATCAAAGAAGGCTCGGAAACGGGCTGCTACTAAGGCAAAGAAAGAGCGTCGTACACTTATGCTGGAGGCTCGCTGTTTTCTGAAGAAAGCAGTCATCACTGAACTAAAAGGAGATGTGGAAGGAGCTCAGCAGCTGCGTGGGAAAGCTTCCAATAGGCGTGCACAAGCAGCTTCCTTGTACACTCCACCAAAAATAAATGAACAAGACATCCCGAAGCCAACCGTGCAGCGCTCGGAGGTGGAATTACTGGAGTCGTTAGAGGCTGTCTCAAGCAATCTGCGGCGACTAATGACTAATGCTCGTCTGACAAACAGTCCTCACCCACTTCGGAACTATCGAAGGAAGTATAGTAAGGTGCAACGACTGCACCAGCTAGTACGGTCACGCATTGCACAGAGCACCGTCCCTGACGTGGATTGGTCGCTTAATGCAATGGAATTGGCTGACAAAGTCTTCAAGTACCGTAGCACTTTAACGCCGCCGTATGATATGTTCCCTGATGAATGGGCTCATGAACCAAACAAAGTCAAACTCTTGGTACGACAGGAGATCATGAGAGAGTTTTGGAAGCGTCGGTCTCAGAAAACAACTTTATTACCGGGTCCAACCGCCGCCTATACTAAGCACGGAGATCCTCCTCGGCAAAGATCATGGGAGCCATGCTTGCACATCTCCGCGGCAGGAGTTTCCTCGTCAATCAACACCAGTAATAGATTTGCTGTTCTGGCGGCCGAGGCACCAGCACCACGTAATGATGATTTACGTCAAGAATTTCGGCGGCTACGAGATCAAATGAACCAACTTCAGAGGCAACTAAGTCGTCCTGAAGCTCCGGAGTCATCCACAACACGTACCGGGGGTGGGGTTCGATATCCTATCTCGAACTATCGCCCGCAGCGAGATCACCGAACCTGGGCACCACGACGAGCACCCATGTCTATGTCAAGCTTTCCACATAGGCAACCAGGGCCGCCACAGCGCGGGAATTATTGGCATCGCCAACAAAATTACATGGCACCACCTCGTGCTAATTATCAGTGGAGAGCACGTAATCCCGCTCAAGATGTAGCTCCCTCTCGAGCTCCTGTACCAACTAGACGACTAATTCAAGTCCAACCAAGGGAGGTGCCTCGTGCGCAACAGGATTCGCCACCCCGCCTCCCAATGCCATCGTTTCCAGCGGCGTCTCATGAGCCATCTATCAACCAACGCAAGCGGGAGAGGCGGCGGGCCAATCGCCATGCACTATACCAAGAACTTGAAGAATTGGTTTCCGCTGCCTCCTCCACCAACGTGCTGCTACGCATCAAGCGCCACCGCGGCCAACCCAAATCCCATCCGCCACCAATAGGGGGTACAGAAACCCTCCTCCCAAGCCCTCCCCAGAACCCTTCAGTGCCATGTCACGAACAGATGTGATGCAATGCATGACATGATCTGCATTTTTTTATCACGGAAATTGATGTCAGATTATTTCAGTTTCACTCTGTATGTTACTCTGATTATTTTCAGAATAAGCTGATAATTAAGTATACTGTGCCACCTGTGAGAAAATAAATTATTGTCTGTATGTGCGATAAAAAAATAGTTATTATCTGCACGTGTGAGAAAAAGATAGCAGGCCTGATCTTAAGTCAAGCTAGGAAAATTGCTAACTGTCTCACCATTAGTGCAGAGTGTTTGAGCTGCAACTAATTCTTGAAGTACGGTGATTCTCAGACCATGGAGCTAAACTAATAAAGAACCGAACTCTAATTGTGAGTACCTGTTTAATTTTTGTCTGTAGATACAAATTTGTTCGGAAGTGACTGAAAGAGACATAAAATTCAAAATAAAAATGAATCTATTCTTGTTGATATATTTTCCTCTATTGTACAATAGCATCCATTAGTGACCTAGAGGTCACTCAAGTCAGTTTCACGTTAAAATGAAATACTATATAGTGTTGCTGGTTCAGCTGATGTCATCAGTATTTTATTTTCTTAAGCTCTCTTGCTGATTTGGTTTCATTTCATTTAGGTCGATATTGTGCTAAATTTGTTCCAAATCAAAATTAGATCTTCCCCATCACCACCACTCTCATCAGTCTCGTCCTGCTCTCTGCTCTCTCCAAGGTGAGTATTGGAAACCTTGTCCTATGGTTATTTCAGAAATGGAGAATTTCGTTCAGCTGATGAATTATCCCTTGATCATGGCCATTATAAATGAAATAAATACTTAATTGCACTATCTACATTATATAGCTTCTATAATTGGATTATGTTTTTCTGAATTTCCATTATGACAAAAATAGTATGCTAGTATAAGGGCATGTACAAAGATAGAGTCTAATATGAGCTCTCTATATTAATTAATGGCACTAGAGATTATTGTCCTACAATAGTAGAGACAATAAGATTTCTAAACCATTAATACACTAAATATTTTTTTAGTATACTTCTTTTCTTTTCTACACGCACATGCAACAAACATTCCGTTAATAAGTGTTAAGAGTCGACTTTGAGCTGTTATCATGCGTAGCAACGTTGTTTCTCATTCCTTCCCTCTCTTTCTTCTACGTCACCAAATTTACTTGCATGATAACGAAGAGAGCCCGTTATTAGACACCATTGTACATGGCCTAAAGGCTGACTGTTTCAGTGGAAGAAACAGATAATGATTAGGATGGGTGCAATGGTTATGTGTGCTTTTTGCTAAACGTCTGAGGTTTGCAACAATAGCAATTCTTGGCTCATACTTTTTCCCCACAATATACCAAACTGTTAATATAGCAGGACAGATTCATTTGTTTTGAGTTCTAATCATTGAATTGTACTTGAATAGTTTATACCACTGAAAAATTAAGCTAGAAAATTAAGGTAGGGGCATGAATGATAAGTAGTTGTGAGTTGTGAATTGAGGCGGTGAAGTGGAGACCATCAGATTTATTTTGGTCCTTTATACTTTTAAGATTGTCGTGCATGTGTGATCAGTTTCCGGCGTTCTATATCATGGTTAAATATGCTATGGGTCTTTGATCTGTTAGTAATCCGAGACATGGCACATTGCCACAAATCCTATGCTGTGTTCTATACGCCCATCAATGAGCACTGTGGATATAATATTCTGGAAACTACTTTGTGATTTTCACTTCTATATATGTGTGATATCTATACTGTTTCGTTTAGTTCTCTCCAGTTGCATTATTTGTTGCGGGCTCAAAATAAAGCATTTGATACATATATAGAATATACCATGTAGGTAAATAACTATCATAATGTTTAGCTTTTGCGATACACTTAAAGAAATTCTCATGCGCTACTAGGAATGTTGCTTTCGTACTCATTTTATTGCTCCATCAATAGATGTTGCAAAAATTGTTGACTTAGTTTATAAAATAAGTAGTTGTATTATAAAATATAATATAATATTTTAAGTGATCAATGCTAGTCGGGATTGACCTTAAAAGCTGACAAATGTAGTGCTCCATTTTTCGAGGCTCGCATGAAGAGATGTACGAGACAAGCTCCTAAGAAATTTGAATAGTTAGCTACCTTGGGTTAGACAAATAAATTTATTGGTTCAAACAAGCTTCTAGAAGAAAACTTACGTGCCAAGAACCGAATTTGTGACAATTATTTGACACAACATGTTAATATCCTCAGTCCAGACCATGCCACAAGCATGACTTTGCTGAAGTAGTAGGCAATAACAGTTTTTTGTTATATCTCATATTTAGTTTATTCTTAAATGCTGGAATTAACGGATTAGGGTCTAATCCATAGTGTTTTGCTTTATTGGTCCAGTATGACAAGGATATAGCTTCCAAAGACCCGTACTGGTATAAAAATCTAGAAAAAGTCAACCATCGGGATAATATTAAAAAACAGTACTATATAAGAATAAAGTATAGCCTGTTTATCGATTTGCATTGCGCAACTTTATAGTGGATATTTGACCAGCTACCAACCAACCCCGCAAGGTCTATTTTTTTTATGGAACTTCAGGCTTGCACCTAATCCAGTAGCAGCTTATATGATGTATAATAGTTGTTTAAAACATGAACAAAAGAAGTCAATATTTGGTAGATTATAAAAATTTACCGAAAACTGTAAGACCAGGCAATGCTTTTCTATTGCTTCGTTAGTTTTCTGAACCGTTTGGATGTTTTAATACATGAACTTACGTATGGACATGTTGAAGCAATCACGATCTAGTGGTTCATCCTTCTTTAGTACTAAGTAAAGTTTTCTAAGACTCAATTTAATGTTGTGCGGGGATGAACATTGCACTCATATGTTTCCACCAATCAATAAAAAAATAGGCTAGTGCCTGTTCAATCTATAGGGTGGATATACCATATAGAAGTTGCCTACTCAAGTGTTTAAGCAAATTTATTTGTTGGATGTAGCGGAAAAGGCCGCCTATCAACTCCTGTAAACTCATCGTAGAAACCACAGTGAGGGAACTATATTTGTGTTAATCCATTCATCTACCCATAAAATTTCAGAGGTGAACATTAAATTACTTTTTGCGAATGAGAGTTATGGCATGTATCTTTTATGGAAAAATGCATACCTTGTGTTCAAGAGGCTGACCTCTCTATAGAGACGATTATAAACACATTGAAGTGGACCCAAACACACAATTACACCAGCAATGTCTGAAAAAAAAGTCAGTCAGTATATGATCGACAACACAATTCAAAATTTTTTAGCAATATAAGATGCAATTATTAAAAACATACACACAAACGTCTTATTGCGATGTTCTAGAAATTCAAGTCACTAAATTTTTTAAGTTGTTTGGGGTACAGAGCAAACTACGATGTTAGAATATATGACTTGGCTATAGTATCTCTAGAGAAAAAACAGTCATAATACCTTTTTACTATTCGGAAATCGAGTTCCCATGAATCAGATTGGAGATAAACACCGTACATGGTATATTTCCGTCATTCGATCAAAATATTGTTAAACCTTCTTGCATACTCTCCACTTATAGTTATTTCCATTTTATAGCATATTTAGTCGATGATAGTATGTAATCATATGCACAACCTGTGTGTGCAAGACCCGCTGTGTGTGCAAGACCCGTTGTGCATAGGTAAGTTCAGTTTATTGAATTGGTTGAACTGAAAGTAATAATTTTTTTTGTTGTGTGATTGACTGCTTGTTTGTTTCAAAATGTTCAAGTACTTCGACAATGTCGAGTTTGATGATTCCAGGGTAAACAAAACATTTAGTGTTATTGTCGTGGTAGATGTCAAGTTTCGTTCCGAAGCTGATGGTGACAAGCAACGCTTCATATTGATGGATGCTGTCGTAAGTTCCTTTTCCTTTTTCAATATGGAAAAGTATAAAAAAAAATAAATACGTTTACCCTGGAATCATCAAACTCAACATAGTCGAAGTACTTAAACATTTTGAAACAAACAAGCAGTCAATCATACAATAGAAAAAAATTATTACTTTCAGTCCAACTAATTCAATAAACTGAACATACCTATGCACAACGGGTCTTACATGCACAACAAGTCTTGCACACAAGTTGTGGATATGATTACATACTACCATCGACTAAATATGCTATATGATTGGTACACCTGTAGGGCTTGGAAATGGAAGAAATTTTAAGTGGAGAATATTCAACAAGACTTAACAATATTTTGATTGAACGACGAAAATATACCATACATGGTGTTTATTTCTAGCCTAATTCATGGGAACTCAATTTTTGAGCAATAAAAGGGGATTATGGCTATTTTTTTCACTAGATATACTATAGCTCTATCATCTAATGTACCGCTACTGTTTTCTCTATTCCCCAAACAACTCACAAAAATTAGTGACTTGCATTGTCAAAACATCGTCATAAGATGTTTATGGGCAAGTTTTTAGTAATTGCAGCTCATATTTTTGGAAAAATATTGAATTGTGTTGTTGGTAATATATTGGCTGACATTTTTTGCAGACATTGTTGGTCTAATTGTGTATTTGGGTCCACTTCAACGCGTTTATAATCGCCTCTGTAGAGAGGTCACCCACCTGAACACGAGGTATGTATTTTTCCATAAAACATGCATGCCGTAACTCATTCATTCATAAAAAAGTAATTGTTTGTTCACCACTGAACTTTTATGGGTAGATGAATGAATTATCACAAATATAGTCCCCTCTAGGTTTCTACAATGAGTTGTGATCTATCTTGTTCTTGCTTGTGTTCTTCGATTCAGATGTAGGGATTAGCCTTCGCAGTGAGGTCAACTGGGCAACGCATGGTTGATAACCAAAGGAGACGTGGTGCTCCAGTTGCAGGTTTTGGATCATGTTGATCCGAAGCCGAATCATGTGTGTCATGTTTCCACCAAATCAACAGGTATAAATACCTATCGGAACATCAGGACCTAATTCCTCATCAATAGGCGGCCTTTTCGGCTGCATCCAACAAATAAATCTGCCAAAACCCTGGAGTAAGCGACTTCTATATGATGTATCCTCCATATACTTCAAACATGCATGCACTAACCTATTTTCTTACTGATTGATAAGAACATATGGGTGCAAAGTTCACGGTCGCACACCATTAAATTGAGTCTCAAAAAACTTCAGTCAGTACTCAAGAAGGATGAACCATTGGACCATAATTGCTTCAACATGTCTATACATAAGTTCATGTATGAAAACATCCAGACGGTTCAGAAAACCAACGAAGCAATAACAAAGCATTGCCTGAAGATACAATTTTGAGTAGGTTTTTATAATCTACCCAATATTGACTTTTTTTACTCATGCTTTAAATAATTATTATACATCATGTAGACTGCTACTACTGGATTTGGTGTAAGCCCAAAGTTCCATAAAAAAAGACCTTGCGGAGTCAGTTGGTAGCTGGTAAAAAATCCACTATAAAGTTGCATAATGCAAATTGGTAAGCTGGCTATAGTTTATTCTTATATAGTCGTGTTTTTTTGTATTATCTTGACGGTTCACTTTTTATATACTCTTGTACTAGTACGTGTCGTTGGAAGCTATATCACGGTCATAATGGACTAAGAAAGCAAGACACTCTATGTACTAAACCTTAATCCGTTAACTCCAACATATAAGAATAACCCAAATAAGAGATATCCCAAACAACTGTTAACCATTATAGACTACTTCAGCAAAGCCATGCTTGTGGCATGTCCTGGTTCAAGCTGTACCAAGGACATCAACTTGTGGCGTAAAATAATTGTTTCAAATCCGGTTGTAGACACATAAGTTTTCTTCTAGAAACTTGTTCGAACCAATAAATTTATCTGTCTAATATAAGGTAGCTAACTATTCAAATTTCTTAGCAGCCTGGAAAAATGAATCAATACATTTGCCAGCTTTAACGTCATTCCCGACTAGCATTGATCATTTAGAATATTATATTATATTTTATAATATAGTTATTTATTTTATAAACAAATGTATTTGCAGAACGGTTATGACCTAAGGCAACAATTTGTGCTATTTTCTTCAAAAAAAAATACAATTGATGTAGCAACAAAATGAGTAAGAAAGCAACATTCCAAGTGGCGCACAAGAATTTCTTAAGTGTGTCGCTAAACATTAGGATAGTTATTTACCTACATGGTATATATTCTATGTATGTATCGAATGCTTTATTTTGTGCCCGCAATAAATAATGGAATAACTCTATTTTTCAACATATTTTTAAGCATATATTGCTCTCGTATATTGTATACTGAATTGATTATATATAATGAATTCTTGTAAGATTTCTTGTGCCCACACAATATCATATTATATTGTACCAATTCATCAAATAAGACTCGGTTCTACCAATTTAGTAATACATCAAATTAGATTTGATTTTTACCGATTTGAGGTTCTCGAGGTGTCAAACTATAAAACGGTAGTTTTTTCCGTATAATGCAGGCCGTATAATGCTCCTAAGAAGGCATCAAATATAATGTTGTCTCAAATTCCCAACCTCCTATTCTGTTCAGTCTCTTAGCTTTGTTCCTTTCTCTATTTGTGTCTGCTCTGTTTGGTATTAGACCTGTTTCCCCCCTCTCCCTTGACTTTTGGCCAGGCCTCAGTGCACCTTTTTTTTCTTTGTAGTCTGATGCATTTCTGTTAATGGAAATGGAGGGCGCTTTGCCCTTTGATAAAAAATAAATCCCCAACCTCCCCCGTCAGCCACCACCACCACCATCCCCTACCGCTGCCTGCGCAGAACCCCGTCTGCCACCTTCGGCTGCATGTGCGGGAGGTGTGCATGGCCTTTATTAGAACTCCGTCCGTCACGACTTACCTTCTTCTCGGCCTCTTGGGACAACACGCTCAAGCTCTGGTCCCCCAATCGTCCCGCCTCTGTCCATACTTTCCACGACCACGAGTACTGCGTCCACACCGCCACGTGGTCGATGCACCACCAAGACGTCTAGTCCGGTGTCCGGTGACTGCACCGCGCGCGCCTGGGATGTGCCCGAGACAGCGCGAACCCTGGTCATCCCAGTGCAGAAACACGAGGTGTTCTCGCTCAATAGGGACAAGTACGACCCGTCTTTCCTCGCCACCGGCTCTGTCGACAAGTTGATCTACCTCTGGGACGTCCAATTGGCTGGTTCGATGAGTGAGGAACGAGAAGTGGGTGGATGCCAGCCGCCATCGACAAGCGTTGACGCAAGGCCGACGACGTTCCCAACAGCGGCGGTGAACGACGACCGACATGTCTGCAAGTCCAGCTAAATGGATTGAGACTATGTCACCGTGTTTCCGGCGTAGCATCATCAGAAAAAGAGTGAAACAACGAGATGCGAGGGAGGTGGGCAAGTCAGCTGATTCGGCCCAGCCGAATTAGGCACGTCTCCAAGTATCCCATCAATTTTAGTGAGTTCTCTCACATGGTTTCCTCCAATTTTCATCAAATAAAACATATGCATATAGATCAAAGAGCAGGAAATTAATCTACCACTAGATCAAGAGTAGTATCAAATCTACCGCTAGCAAAGCATCCATAATATGATGAATTACAAGAAAATATAATCAATCTATAAAAATATATAGATTGCATACCTTAATAGATACATGCCCAGATGTATCTATGAATTATTAGTAAATTGGTTCAAAAACCACTCTTACTAATTACCGTGAGTAGTATGCTGGATGAAGATAAGGCACGCCTGCATTGCATGCGTGTGTACGTCGGCCAGTCAACCCCAAGTCCAAGCGCGTGGCTCTGTTCTTGGTCGCATATAGGGCCAGCTTAGTTCCAAAAATTTTCCACTTCACCCATCACATCGAATCTTTGACATATGCATGGAGTATTAAATATAGATAAAAAAAAAACTAATTGCACAGTTATGGAGAAAATCGCGAGACGAATCTTTTGAACCTAATTAGGCCATGATTAGCCTTAAGTGCTACAGTAACCCACATGTGCTAATGACGGATTAATTAGGCTCAAAAGATTCGTCTCGCGGTTTCCCGGCGAGTTCTGAAATTAGTTTTTTCATTCGTGTCCGAAAACCCCTTCCGACATCCGGTCAAACGTTCGATGTGACACCCAAAATTTTTCTTTCCCCCAACTAAACAAGCCCATAGCTGTAAGCGATCAAACAACAATCAAATTTAATCAATCTGTTAGCAAGCATAAGGAATTAAGGCTAAATCCCTCATACATCGATGCATGAGGTGATTGATTGGCCTGATGCCTTGGCAGCGACTACTTCCCCTCGCGCGGTTGACAGGACGGAGGCCAAGTACAAGTCGAGGCCGGCAGCAATAACTCTTGACGACTCGTCCTGGACTCCTGGTACTCAGCACGCACGCACACTTGCATGCGCGTAGCCGCTAGGATCGGATCTCCAAGAAGTTTTGTTCGGGACGCGAGGGGACGCCGGCCTGATCTCGCAAAACAAAGTAGGACAAACAATAGTTCAATCTGTAGTTAAGGAATTAATCTTAAAAATACAACATAAGAAGCTTAGAAGTCAGTCAAGTCACACCCTACCTCTGTATATATAGGGGTTTTAGGAGAAGATAGATCTTATCTCTATTCCGATTCGGATTGACCCATAAGAAGCTTATCTTGTAGAGATTTGTTTCACATCGTATACATCCCAACCGAGACAGCCACACAGTGATTAATCTAAGCCAAAAGACAGTACAGGTTGCAGACAGCATACAAATAATTTTGACCATCGTATACATACAAAACATCTCAATTCTAATACGCCAATGATCTAGACACAATACATATGCATAAAATTCGCATGATATGGATAACAATATATTCCAATATATTCCAAATACTCATCAGAAAGATAGAGAGAATGAGATAGCAGGCTTGAATAATCTTGAAGATAACGGAGATACCTGATGGCCTGGTTGCTCTGCCTGGTCGAGTGCGTACAGTCGCTGTCCATCTCCATTCGTGTATATATAGAGAGATACATTTCAGAGAATGAAAGTCTGGCTTTTGGAAAGCGAGATTAGGGGAAAGCGTGATATTTGGAAAGCGAGATTAGAGGATTTCGAGCGTGATTAGGAGATTTGGACCGCGATTAGGTGATTTGGAGCGCTTGGTGTTTTGTACTTTGCCGCCGGACCCCCGTCCGTGGGCATTTTTACATCGTTCAGTCATTTTTTTCGCCAGATTGGATGGGCCTGCCAGCGTTACATTACACCCGATCGAAATCTTCCAAAAATTCAAATCCAAAAAGATACACATAGAAAGTCACTAACAAATCATAAAATCCCCTTAGAAAAATACTCTATCCGCTTTCTAAATATTTAACACTGTTGACTTTTTAGCACATGTTTAACCATTCGTCTTATTCAAAAACTTTTTTGAAATATGTAAAACAATATGTATACATATAAGTATATTTAACAATGAATCAAATGATAGGAAATTAATTAATAGTTACTTAAAAAATTTTAATAAAACGAACGTTCAAATATATTTTAAAAAGTCATGGCGTCAAGTATTTAGAAACTGAGGAAGTATAATTTTGCCTTGGACAGATCAGGACTCCCCTGAGCCAAAATCTAATATCTGAGGTCCGTACATATCAGGGCTTCACCGATCAAATAAAAGCAAAGCAACTCCAACTACAGAGGAGAGAAACGAAAAACGAAACGAATTTCTGGAACCGGCAAGGCCTCTGGAGCGGAGCTTCTCCTGGACCGCGGATGTTAGGGGCTCGGACGGAGGATTGAAGATTTGAAGGGGGCGGCAGGGAGGGATGAGGACGTGGGGAGATGCGAGACCAAGGAACGAGGAGGAGATCACCTGGGTGACGCCGAAAATATAGGAGATTGGAAATTTAGGGCGTTGAGAGGTGTGAGGTGGAGACGATCATCAACATTGGATTTTATACAGATGATGACCTGGACTGTTCCATTAGCAATGTAAGAATAAAATAATAAGTGATGAGTGAAACCATTTATTGAACTATAGATAAATGATCTCGACCGTTCCATGAGTAATGAAAGTGAAATAACGAGTGATTAGTGAAATCATTTGTTGAACTATAGCGATACATATACATATACGGATTTGCTATACTACTATCGACAGTTAACAAAGGGTGAAAACATTCAAATTTTAAGCCGTCTAATATGCTTTGAGATTTGTGCTGGTGAAGGTAGTTAACAAAGGGTGAAAACTTTCAAATTTTAAGCCGTCTAATATGCTTTGAGATTTGTGCTGGTGAAGGAAAATGGAAAAAAAAAATAGATGCATGCAGCAGGATCGAACCCAACACCTACAACTTGGAGGTTTGTTCAACTAACCAGTTGCCATCATGCTTTTTTGAGTAACACTCGAGTTACATATCAGTTACATAACAGTTACATAGTAGTTACAATTTAATTATACAGTAGTTACATTTGAAAGTTTTTCATCCAAAAACTGTCGACAGTTGTATAGCTACTCCCTACATATATATACACACACGCAAAGGTATTAGGAAAAAATAAATATTATTAGTACTCTAATTTAGATTTGTATATAAGAAATTTATCTTCAAGAGTTTTGTGTCATAACAAAACTCGTTCCTAAATGTTAAAGCAGGGTAACACCTACAAACTTTTAAATATAGTTGACCCCCTCAAGAGATTTTTAGTTACTCCGGTTTTATGTTTCATGGAGGATGAGACTACGATCTCAGTATTGTTAAGGTGTGGATTACTTGCTTTGATGCTTCTCTCGTGCTTTCTATTGCCTTCTATACTCCTGCACCATTGTGGCTTGCCCCCACAAGGTGGGGTTTAGATTGTGACATTAAACCTATTCTGCAACGGCCCCAAACTCTTACTTTCTATCTGCATTCTGCTATGAGGTATAGGCCCTTCTCTTGTATCTGGTGACATAAGGGATACACGGAGTTGTTCGGCCATCCCCTAGTTGTGAGCGTGTCAGAGATGCAAACTATGTTTTGTATCACCAACCATGCGAAGATCTTGCACTTCCGCGACGACCAGGGTTTTCAGATGAAGTCATCAAAATCAGACTTTGTTGAGCATAGGAATTGCGCACTATAAGCCGACGCTGTTGTGTACTCACCGTGGTTTGTTAGCTTCAAAGTGATCATGTTCTCTTCATTCTCGGTGAGGTGCACGTTCTGGATGGACCTCCATACGACAACGAGTTGGGTGAATAGTCCAGTTGTCCAGCCGACGCTAGTTGGTATGTAGTAAGCAATTGTTTGGATGGAGCTGTATTGCCAAAATCTAGCTGTTATTAGTAAAAATCAACAAAATTGCTAAAAAAATTATCACAAGTTTTTTGGGTTAAAAACTTTAACTACACTATATAATTACAATGTAACTAACTATAATGTAACTATACTTACAGAACAATATTGTAATCTCTATATAATTAAATTTAGATATAAAGTTGCACGTATTTTTTAATACTTCAATATAATTTATATTTTAGCTATCATATTATAAGTAACTATTCACAGTATTAGTTACTACACTCCTAGAGGAAAGTAACTCTGAAAAAATAGAACTATTCTTTCATGTTGTTAGAAGTAACTTTATAGCTGGACAGAAGTAACTTTTCATGGTATTCGAAGTAATCTCTATATTCGATTGCAGGGTCCGATCCCTGGCTTCACATTGGGCCACGTGGCACAAGCGGGATCTTGGGTTACCTCCCCCAAAATCGTGCCACGTGGCCATCCTTTTCCTTCCGCTGCTCCGCCCGCTAAAAAAAAAAATCGGGCGAACCGATCGAGTGTTCTAGAGGCTGAGAGATGGTGGAGGAGCCGGCGGTGGCACGAGGAAGATGCATCGAGCCGAGCTCATCCACCCCGCATCAAACAAATCACATAACAACAAACAAATCACTAAAATCTTTCACAGAACAACAAACAAATCACAGAACAACAAACATTGAAAAACATCACTAAAATCTTTCACTAACATTGAATCTTTCACAAAAATCATTCACAAAATTGAGAGGAGGGCCTGGTCAAAAAAAAATTGAGAGGAGGGCGCCGCCACTGCCACCACCTCCTGCCGCCGGGCTGCCGCCGCATGCCCTCCCTCCAGATCCAATGGAGGGAGGTCGCCGCCACATCTCGTCCCACCGCCGGGCCACCACCACCTCCTGCCGCCGGGCCGCCACCGCCATCGCCGCGAAGAAGCAGGCGCCAGGGAGGGGGGTTCATGCCGTACCGGGTCTGCCCACGGGCTACACCTCAGGCCCAGGCACGGCCCAATACCACTCGGGCCGTGCCGTGTCAGCCCAATGGCCCGATCAGCCCACCATGCCTAGGCCAGCCCAGGCACGGCAGATAGTATTGCACCTCGATCAATTCATTTTTGCACAGGCAGGTTGAAAATGCAAACTTCTACATAAAAAATCATGCACAATCACAAGTTGATAAGTCAAAACTCATAAAATCATCCAAATTAGAAGCTGACACTTCATTACTTCAATGTTGTACACAAAGACACAGTTCAGAAGTCACAAACTATATTAACAGCAATATTACACCATTTTACATTGGCAATTTCATAAACATTACAAATCACTTAAACATTCACCACTTTACAAATCTCAGATCAGGCATTCACCATTCATTCATTCACCAATCAGAATTCACAAGTCACAAATCACACAAGGCACAAGAATTTCAAAAATAAAGTTGTTGTGTAATGCAATGGCTGCCTCGTTAAAAACCTTTCTAGGTAAAATCTCACACCTCGTGAGAAAACCCTAGAAAGGAAAAAAGAGTGCAGCCCATAGCTTTCAAGTGTTTTCATAATAAAGTCCAAGTCCAATACAGTCATCCAGTCTCAGTGGCAGTGCCTCTGCCAGTGGTTACATCATCAAGATACATATTCTCAAAAGATTTTATAAGCTCTACATTCTCCATGGTGTGCTGCAATTTTCTATCTGCTTGCTCCCAGTCTTTGATCAATGCTAGAGCTTGCACCATGTCAGGATCTAGACGCCATCATCGCTCCTCGATGATCCTGCCAGTTAAGCTAAAAGAGACTCCGACGATATAGTAGAAACATGAATAGCCAAAACATCTCTAGCTAATATGGAAAGAATATGATAGGAGTGGCTGTGCTCATGCCACTAGTTAAGGATAATGAAGTCATTGTCGAATTGGTTGACAGTGTCACTGTCAAGATAGGCAAACAACTAGAGGCATTCAAGTTAGCGTTAGAAGAAACAGCCTGAATCAAAGCAGTAGTAGAAGTTCTCCTGGAAAATAGATCAGCACCAAGTCCAGTACCTAGACTGGCACCAGCACCAAGTTCAAGTCCATGACCAGCACCAGCTCCAACTCCATGACCAGCACCTGGACTGCCACTAGCAAAAGAATCATACCCATCGCCTGCGCCAGGTCCGGCACCTGTACCACTAGCACCAGCACCAAAAATCTTTCCCCAAGTTGTCTTTTTCTTACCAGAAGTACTACTTGGGGTTGTCCTTTGTAATCTAACAGCACCAAACTTACTTTCATACTTAGAAAAAATATCATACATTGCAGCCCTAACCTCAGTTAAATAAGCATAAGTCATAATTTGCGACATAATTTGTAGAACATTGGTAAAACCTTTGATCTTAGCCCTAGGATCCAAGATAAAAGCAAATGAATACAGAAATGGAATCGTAGACCAGTATGACAAGAACTTAGTTTTCATGGGAATAACAACAGATCTAAAGTTCCTACCATTCTCATAAGTCTTTAGATGTCCAGCATTCACAAGAATGTGATGTATAATTAATGGAGATGTTGGATAATAAACACCAAAAAATATAATAGTTGAATCATAAAATTGTTCAAGGAATAAAAGAATAGTTTCAACAACTGTCCACTGTAAATCAGTTAGTAATGCATGATCATCAACGGTTGGATGGTGAGTAGCAATAAACACCCCAAAAATCTCCCTATGTGGCAAGAGATGCTTAAGCATTAGATAAGTTGCATTCCATCTAACATCCATGTCCAAACCAAACTTACGAGGATGAACACAATGCGCTGATTAGATGCATTCACAAATGGGATGACAGTTCTAAAATCTTGAAGCATGGGTTTGAAAACATCTAGACCAGACTTAACAATTAAATTGATGATATGACATGCACAACGTTGATGCAAATATAAATCACCAACATAACCAGAATGCAGAGGTTTTTGACTATCCATTGCATTAACATTAGCAGAGGCATTGTCTAGAGTAATAGAAAAAAAAATCTTATTAGTCAAACTATACTCTTCAACAACAGAAAGCACGTGTTTAGAAATATTTTTAGCATTGTGTGACACATCAATCAGCACCAGACCTAGATTCTTTTTCCTAATTGCCAATCAGAATTAAACAAAATGAGCAACAACAAATAATCCTCCTTAGCATTACCAGATCATATATCAGATGTCAAAGCAACAGAACTAACAGACTTCAAACTCTCAATAAGCACTAGCACGACGCTTGTCAAAGTACTTAAAAACATCTCTAGTGATAGTTTGCCTAGAGACAGCGAAGAATCTAGGGTTATGAGCATTCTGAATGTACTCCCAAACAGCGCAGATTGACCAAAAGTAAGTGAAGATCCTCTAGAGCAATCAACTTTAACCAACTCAGTTCTAGCAACACCAAGATCATATTCCCATTGACGAACAATATCATCAGCATTGAACTTAAGCATAGACTGAGAATGTTTACTAACAGTTCTAGTTTGCATGACTTAATATGTCTAAGCAAATGACCAGTACCACTAGATGAATGAGCAGACAATGTTTTTTTGCGAAATACAATTACCAGAAATGCGAACCCGACGACCATTGTGTTGATTAAAAGAGTCTTGAAGTCATCCCATACTTGGACGATCTTGGTCGCTTGTTGCTAGCACTTGAGCCGGCGCCGACGACACGCTAGTGCCACCATCACCGTATCTCCACATCCGGCTCCGTCTCCGGCTGCACCCATTGTTCTGAGGTGACGAAGTGTTGCCGTACACCTGCACGCGTTCCTCCTCTAAGTCATCTTCGTCATCACCCCGCATCCCCATTGTCCTCAAATCGTAGTTGCAAGAGGTTGGATCGGTCCATCGTTGGCACTCTAGTTCCTCAACGGCGGCTACCGCTCAGCAACCTACAAGACAGAGAGAGCAAAGAGCAGTTAGGGATAAGAGAGAGCAGGAGCATATAGCACATAGAGAGCAGAGCGAGGTCTCTACCTGCACATCCGGAGCACCGGAGTTGCCATTGATGATACAGATCGACGGATCTATGAGAGTAGGGATTGGGTTTGGGAGGGTGGATCTGACAAATAGCTCACAGAGAAACGACGAGGGTGGCAAAAAAAAGTACAAAGGGAGAGGAAATCGACAGTGCGGCCGTCGATCTGATGATCGGAGACGAGACGATGTCACGCCGTCACGGATCCGGCGACCGGAGAGGCAGAGATGAAAGAAAAAGGTAGAGCAGAGACGACCCTCATGTCCCCAGCGGGAGGCCGCCGATCCTCGTGGTAGATCCGGCGAGGCGTTCATCGGAGATGGCGACGGAGAGGGATGTGGAGCGATGGAGGCATGGAGGTGGAGGCGTGGAGCGACGGAGGCGGAGGCGCGGAGCGGTCGAGAGGTGGCTAGGGTTAGGTTTTGAGATTAGGGCCGCGGAGGTGGAGGTGCGGAGCGGCGGCCTTATATATGAGCGGGCGGCGGCTCGGCAATGGGCTGGTCGGGCCATGCGGGGTATACAGTGCCTGGGCCGTGCCGGCCTAGCATGCCGGTGGGGAAGCCCAAGCACGGCCCGGCGGTCGGGCCGGCGGCGGTCGGGCCCGGCCGACAAGGGCATGACCCCCAGTTGGGCCGTGTTCGTGCTTGGGCCGGACCGTTGGGCCTCGGGCCTTAGGCCATCTATACATGTGGGTAGGCTAGTATGCGGTGTTTTCTATTGCGATAGTACGTTGCGTCACTGCTTAGGACTAAAGTGCTACCGTGCTTGTTGTAGTGGCGTCCTACACGTTTCTAGCCTTAATTTGTGGTTCCAACTAATACAATTATATGAAACGCACGCACACGCACGCAACAGAAAAAACATCCACGCACCGCATGCATGCTAGTAGCTTGTACCGATCGAAGATACCTGGCTACCTAACTCATCGTCGTGCATGCCACCCCACTAGCTACCTACGTCGTACACACCCCAACGTGCATGCCACCATCACCAAATCCCTTTCTCTATATTAGACGTACGCTAATCCCATGGATGATCACAGAATTATATCCAAGAAAACCAACTGACCAAGAAGAAACTCTCTCTCCTAGCGCGCCAGCGACACGACGACGACGAGCAAGCCTCGTCGTCGACGCGCCCCTGGCTCCCTCCTGCGTGGCGTGCGGCCTCCTGGCGCATGCCGGAGAGCGCTCGCGCGCCTCTTCCGCATCCCTGTTAGGAATAAACGCGTTGTCACGGGCCGTGCCAGCGTTTTGCCGCGGCGCGCAGTGGCGCATCGGCGTCGTGAGTCAGGAGTCGTGCGTTGTGTTGCTGCATTGTGGTGGTGCCTGTACACGTTGTGTGTGTGGTTCGATGTATGTGAGTCCAGAGGCCAAGTCCTGGCGGTTGAGCGCATGCAGGAGCACGCCATGCGAGAAGGATGGAGGCCCGTTCATGTGGAGGGTATGTGGCTCACGAACGCGTGAAACCAGGTCGTCCAGCTGCCATGCGTACGTGCGCGTGAAGCTCGCTAAGTGGGTGCGTGGGCGCTGCGTCCCGTGGGTATAAAACTGGTGTGTAGGCTCGTATTTAGGAGGTGCCGTGTGAACTTTCAGTGAGTAATAAAGCCAAGATACAGGAGCGATAGGCTCCGCGGCGTTCGTCGCCGAAACTCCACTGTTCATCTTCAACCTCCAAGCCATTCTTGGTGTAGAGAAAGAGAGTTCTGTTCTTGTGTTCCTAGGCTGATTCCAACATTTGGTATCAGAGCCGGATGACGAAGATCGGGAGTAGCTCGCCACTGAAGATCGGAGAAGGCTCGAGCTCGGGTGCCGCCGAGCGCGTCATGGCCAACTCCAGTGCCGTGAGGCTCCGCTGTTGACAAGGACCAACTACCACGAGTGGTCTTTGGTGATGCAGGTGAGCATGGAGGCGTTGGAGCAGTGGGACGCGGTGGAGGCGGTGAGCAAGGACCGGGGCAAGGATCGGCGCGCGCTGGCCACGATTATCCGCGGCGTTCCAAGGAGAATGAAGGCCGGGCTCGCCGTGAAGAAGTCGGCGAAGGAGGCGTGGACGCGGTGAAGAAGATGCATGCCGGCGACGACCGCATGAAGGCTGCCGAGTGTCCAACGTCTCATGAAGCAGTTCGAGAACATGGCGTTCCGTGACGGAGAGAACGTCGGCGACTTCGCGATGCGCATCAACGGCTCGTCGCCAGCCTGCGCGAGCTTGGTGAGGACATGGAGGACAGTCCGCGCGTGAAGAAAGTTCTGCGCGTGTTGTCCCCAAGAGGCTGAAGCAAGTCGCGTGGCGATTGAGATGCTGCCGACATCGACACCATGGAGATCGAGGAGCTCGCGGCCGGTTGCAGGTGGCGGAGGACGCGGACGCTGAGGATCAAGCGGCGTCTAGCGCGGAGCACGCTGGGCAACTACTGCTCACGGAGGGAGCAATGGGAGGCGAGGCGCGTCAACGCCGTTGGCAAGGAACATGCCCACGGCGGCGTTGGCGAGAAGGGCGGCGGCCACGACGACGACGACGACGATGGCAGCAGCACAAGCTCGGGGCGCCGGTAGGAGCCGCTACCGAGGCAAGTGCCTTCGACTGCGGCGGCGCGTCACATGGCGCGGGACTGCCCGAACAAGAAGAAGGAGAGAGCGCTGCTCGTCACGTCGACGAGAGCCGACACTGCTGTGAAGGACGAGTTCACCATGTCACGTTTAGGGGGAGATAGGTCGAGTCTGTGGTGTCGTGTGGTGTCGCGTTTAGGGGAGATTGTTAGGATAAACGCGTTGTCACGGCCGTGCCTGCGTTTTGCCGCGGCGCCTGGCAGTGGCGCATGGCGTCGTGAGTCCCAGGAGTCGTGCGTGTGTGTGCTGCATTGTGGTGGTGCTGTACACGTTGTGTGTGTGTGTTCGATGTATGTGAGTCAGAGGCCAAGTCCTGGCGGTTGAGCGCATGCAGGAGCCACGCCATGCGAGAAGATGGAGGCCCGTTCATGGGAGGAGTATGTGGCTCACGAACGCCGTGAAACCAGAGTCGTCCAGGCTGCCATGCGTACGTGCGCGTGAGCTCGCTAAGTGGGTGCGTGGGCGCTGCGTCGCCGTGGGTATAAAACTGGCTGTGTAGGCTCGTATTAGGGAGTGCCGTGTGAACTTCAGTGAGTAATAAAGCCAAGATACAAGGAGCGATAGGCTCCGCGGCGTTCGTCGCCGAAACTCCACTGTTCATCTTCACCTCCAGCCATTCTTGTGTGTGAGAGAAAGAGAGTTCTTTTCTGTGTTCCTAGGCTGATTCCAACAATCCCGGCGTCCGCCGCGCTCTCCGTCAGGGCCTTCCGCTTCCGCACCTCACGCAGGGCCGCCTCCAAGATGAGCCCGCGCAGCCACCGCCACAGCCGCCACCCACGACGACGCACGTTCCGGTCGGTCCGCGCGGTGTTCTGGCCGCTCGTCCCGCCGCCAGCTACCACTACTGCCTCCTCCACTGATCAGGGCGAGAGCGCCGCCGGCGCCACCGCGCGGAGGGTGGTAGCACCGGAGGAGGCGGCGGCGGCGGAGGAGGAAGAATCGGCGACCGTGCTCGCGCCGGTGCCGTCGCCGGAGACGCCGGCGTACGTGAAGATGGTGGCGCGGCTGCGGTCGAGGAGGAGCGGCGGGGAGGAGGAGGAGGGGCCGTGCCGGAGCTTCGAGGAGCGGTTGATGGAGATGCTGCTGGAGGAGGGGAAGGTCCGGGACCTGCAGGACGTGGAGGAGCTCCTCCGGTGCTGGGAGCGGCTCAAGTCGCCGGTGTTCGTCGAGCTCGTCTGCAGGTTCTACGGCGAGCTGTGCAAGGATCTCTTCTCTCCCGGCGAAGAAGACGGCGGCGACGAGGGCGCCTCGTCCACAACCACAATCACACCGGCTGGCGACTCTAGTTAGGGTGATATGAGAGTGATCATATTGATGGTGATGAACTGATGATACATCATATACCACCTTGTATTTATTATTACTAGAAAAAAGCCCGTGCGTTACAACAGGTGAAAGCTATTTTAATATTATTATTTTTAGAAAATAATGAGCTACCGTTAGGAATCCGTTCCTCTAAAGATAGCATGCAAGTTTTCTTATACAACTCCTTTTGTATTTCCAAAAACGAACGAATTTAAAAACCGACTCAAATACGGATATGTACTTCCAAAATTGAACGAACTGGAAAACCGACTCATACACTGATGACGTACTAAAGTACTGGCAAAAACATCTTCAATTTTTATAATAGTAAAGACATAATCGACTCAAACACGGATGACGGACCGCGGAAACATCTTCAATTTTTATAATATACTAGCAAAAATACCCGTGCGTTGCAACGGGTGAAAAAAATTCTAATCATAATATAAGTTTTTTTTATGCATAACCATGTGAATTACATGCTAATTTGTATGGATCGTTTGTAGCTAAGACAATCAAAAAATTGGAACATCTTTGATGTAATGGCCCAACCTTCACAATGGCAACCTTACCGATATTTGCTTTACCTAAAATAATTGGATTATTCACGTGACAACATACATATAATCTAAAATACTCTTTTAATCTCATTCTTGCAACCAATAATAGAATCAATCAAATTCTACGCTGCCTCGTATGATCAAGTCTATACAAAATAGAGTCACCATGCACTCTTATATAATAACAATTAAAAATATGTTTATTTTTAATATTATTTCCATATCATATGTTTTTTACTGGAATTTTCATGCCACATGTTATCAAGAATAGTAGCTATACTTAACAAAAAAATAGTCTGATAATTGCATACAAGGATGTGCAGGGTCTCCAATACATGAGAATAGATAAGGGAACAAAAGCTGTGTAGGAAATGGAAAAAAAATTGATGGATCCTATCCAACCTAAGCGTCCATCAATTTTATCTTGCATTGAGTCGAACGGTTTCTCGTAGCAGTTCTTATTATAAACGGTAGTTTTTTTTCTCGTATTGAGTCGAACGGTTTTTTCTATCCATTTTTTAGAAATGATGGTTTTTTTCTCGCGTTAAGTCAGACGGTTTTCTCGAACCGTTTTTAGAAATAGCAGTTTTTTCTCGTGTTGAATCCGATTGTTTTTTCTTATTATAAACGGTAGTTTTTTTTCTCGTATTGAGTCGAACAGTTTTTTCTAACCATTTTTTAGAAATGATGGTTTTATTCTCGCGTTAAGTCAGACGCTATCTAAGATGTGTGATCAATCTGGAGGTCTGGCCCTCACTTTTGACTTTTTATGGTTTGTTGGGGTGCCTAATAGAACATGCATCCAATGGGAACATGCATCCAAATGACCCGGTTTTTTTTATAAATGGTGTATTTTTTTGATAGTTTTTCTAGAGCGGCTCGTTTTTTATAAACGGTGTTTTTTTCTTGCGCGATTTTCTCAAACCATTTTTCAGAAATGGCACATTTCTTTCTGAAATGTTTTTCCGATCATGTTTTTTTTGCTATTTTTAATGACGACGAAAACTGTATTTTTCTCGTGTGTTTTTTTGCTTTTTTTTCTCGCGCGTTTTTTGCTTCTTTTTCGAGTGTTTTTTTTTTTTCTTCGATGGGGAGTATATGGATCTGAGGATTTCTTTGGTACTATCCATTTAGCCTCATATTGTTGATTTATGCAGGTCCCCTCATCTACTCCTGCTGGAGGTTGCTGCTGCGGTTTTCTTGACGGATTTTATCAAACTCTCTCGGATACTTCCCCTCTTTCTTATTTCTTACAATCATTTATATGCCGATCAGTTTTTGTCCAAAACATATGTTTATTCTCATGCATCGATCTGCAATGACCAAATCTATGCTTCGATCTTTTAATTTGCTACAGTTTTCCCTGCTTCTCTAATCAGTACCATTACAGATTTGTCTCTGTGACTGCTTATTGTACTTTCAAATTGCTTTACAGTGCATGCACAAGTCTGTTGCCTATTTTAGTACTAACCAATATATAGCTGTTCCCAACGAACATGGTAAAAATATTATCTCTGCAATTCTTTGCTTCATGCTTACGATATCTAATCGATATCCATCCTTCTTTTGCATGGTTTTCATTTTCAGAACATTTCAGCTTTCAGTATATGAAGTTCATGAATGAAGTGACCGTTGTCCGGCTTGCAACTGTTCCATGGTGCAAATCAATCAGTTTGGATATGGAACACGCATTGTACGGGTTGCTGCTTATAGGTTGTTTGGATATCACTTAATGGATCAAACTAGCTTGTCATATTTGTTTATATACATGTGCTATTTGGAATTAAGTACAGTGGTTGTACGGGTTGATTCAGAGTTGATCTCAGCTTATATCAGGTGATTATATTGATAATATGTATTACAAATTTTATTGATTTTCAGTTTGAGTTAATATTGTTTATCACTGTATGCATTGTTTTTTCCTTAGCAATAAATTAATTCTTCCCCTGGCCTGTTGGTTTTTGATACATGTGATTTACCATTGTTATTTGCAAGTGATTTATGTCTCTCTCTACAGATAAAAAGGTCACACATCATTCTGTGAAACTGGACCATCTCCAGATGCATTAGTGATCAACCTACAAGTTGCTTTCATCTTTTAGGGACAGAGGTAGCAAGTAAGAAGTATGACATAACATACAAAATAGAGTTGTTTTTTTCCTAGCAGTTCATTACCACCATTTTCTGAGTTATATCTATGCAATACATAACAAAAAAAAGTCTCACCCTCTTTTGGCATGTACTGAACATTCACTTCTGAATGATTTTTGTTTTCTACATGTTCAACGAAGGTACCTGCATTGCTCTAAGCCTCTAACTACTTAGGTGGCAAAGAAAGAGGTTGGTTTACATATGCTAATATGCTATGTTCTCATCTTGCCTCACCACAGATGCCATGGTCTTACTCCCTTGGATTACAAACTTACGGTTTAGCAAATCAGTCTGTTGGTAACATTACAATACAGTTGGTTTTGTTTTGTATCTTATTAGGAGTTGCCTGCGATTTTGCCCAGCCACTTTGGTTTGGAAGAAAGAAATTGATGACTGAATCAATGAAGCTGTGAGTGGCAACGTTGCCTGTACAGAAGGATTGGTCTATCTTACTTTTGGCTATCAAATTGTACCATGTGCTCATATACCTACAATTGATTTAAGCTGGCATCAATAAGAATTACACCAACAAATATCTTCATATACTAATATTTTCCATAGTATCTATTCATACACCATGTAATCAATTCGATCTTCCATGTGATCTTCCATCACCTGAAATTGAGATTAATGTGATAGATATCTTTTAATGTTTGAGTAATTGTTGTGATAGATATTTTTACTGATTTTTGTGTTTTGGCATCCGCGGCGTTGCCGCGGGGTCCCTGCTAGTTACTCATATATGTCCAGTTTAGGCTTGTTCATGTTCAGATGGGAAATTTACTCCGTTAACTATCATATTTGTAGTAGAAATTAATTCTCAACTATTAAAACCGTTTAAATTACCTCCTTAGTCAAACCTCGGTGTTATGTTGGGTGTGGGTGTGTTGGGAATGTTATGAAAATAAATACACAATAGAGATATAAATTTTTATGTGAAAAATTTTACAAAAAAACTATGAACGCTGACCGACAATGATAGACTTAGCTACAAATGTAGAGGATATTTAGCTACAAATGTAGAGATGCAATGGACCGTCCAACTCTTCCCGCGTGCGGCTTGCCAATCTTTAGGGCTAGAACAAAGGGTCATGCCACCCATCTCCGTCCAAGGGCCCAAATTTTTGCATAGTTGCCTGCCCATACTCCTTCAGCCTATCTTTTCTTTGTTTGGTCCTCATGAAGGTTACGGTAGTTAGACTTGGGCCTTACAAGGGGCCTAAACATTGCTAAAGGTTGATGTGGGCTGTGGCGCTAGCTATAGCTCTCCATTTTCTATTTCTTCTCCGACTCAAAACTCTTCTCTTCTTTGCACATATAATTCTCCAAAATAATGTTCCAGATGCGTAAAATCTATAACGGGAGGCCTCTCAATATGGTCTTACCCAGCGACGCCTAGCGCAGCCATCCAATTTAGTCAGGAAGCATCAGAGTTTAGAATTTGAGAGAAGCATCAGAGTGTTAGAAATCCATATCTTTTTTTCCCTTCTTATAAAATTTTCTCTCAAATTACTTATCGGATCAACAATCTGATTACATCATTGTGTTCGTTGTTGCAATTAAATCTTTACAACAAGATCTCACATGGTTATATTACGATGAAAAATTACAAATTACTTTTATAATATATCTAAATTACTTTTAGATTTCACTAAATTACTTCTTAGACATATAAAAGTAAATTCAATAAAGACTAAAAGTAATTACATATATTATAGAAGTAAATTAAGACAAAAAGAAATTAACTTTTTATGACATTATAGTAAATACCGTTGTAGGATAAAAACATAACTCTATCTAGAAACTAAATTAATCAGCACAAATTTATGGAATTGACTAAAAATAGTAATAAAAGCAATCACCTCATAGCATTATGAATATATAGGAAGTAATTTGATCAAATCTAAAAGTAATTTATATATATAATAAAAGTAATTTACAAACAAAATATTTATTTTCATCATAATATAATCATGTAAGATCTTGTTATACAAATTTAATTGCAACGAACACAATGGTGTAATCGGATCGTAGATCAGATAAGTAATTTAAGAGAAAATTGTATATGAAATTTAGATGGTAATGAGGATGCAAGTGGCAGGTGCTACTTACTTTTAGTATGAAGGGTAACGAGTGGATACACACTGTACTATTTTAGGTAAAAATGATGGTCGCTGGTTAGCACTAACGAGTGCATGCGCTCCCTATAGTCGCATCCTTTATAGTTTTTCCTTTTTTGCGATGATGCATTCTAGAGCTGCATCTCTAATATATCCGAATCCACTCTGACAACAAAAATATAACAGACTAAGCCGTGCCGTAAGGGGGGCATTCTCCACACGGGACGGGGCCAAGGTGAGGAAAGCAAGCTGCACAAAGGATTAAAGTTCTTGTAAACTTGAAACTCAATTTGAGTTTTTATCCTAGCTAATATAATCCTTCATCCTAGAATATAACAATCTAGAATGTGCTATCTAAGAACATAGTAGGTAATGTCTCATCTAATCTTAGATATAATCTGAAACGGAAGGTGAAACGGAGGGAGTACCACATAGTAATGGCATGCCTATGCGGTTAATTTGACCCGTGCAGCTGAGTATATGTGATGGAGACAAAAGTTACTTTCATGATGACACCAAAGGAGATTTGTTGGGGTGCCTAATAGAACATGCATCCAAATGACACGACACACTTAGATTCTAATAGGACATCCAAGCAAAACTACACTTAGATCCTAATAGGACATCCAAGCACACATTAGATCCTATAGGACATCCAAGCAAAACTAACACTCTAAAGCAACCGATAAGGAATTGAAAAAAAATATGTACCATCTTGTTGTCCATCATTCTTGACAAGAGGTAGTGTGACAAAAAAATATTTAGTTGAGCTCTCGCTCACTTCGCATCACAGAAGTTATTAACCTAGATATAATTAATTCAGTATAGAAGCAAAAATGCAGCAGCAACAATGAGGGTGAAAATTAGAAAGAAGGAATTATGATGTTCCTCAGTTTATTCAGTCGCGAAAGATAGTTTACTGTAAACAAAATGGATAATAAACCTGATGTTTCAACAAAACTAGAGGAACTCTGTTAATTGTCCAGGTTCATCCCTAGAAGTTGGTTTCTCCTTACGGGAACGGAGGGAGTATATGTGATGGACACAAAAGTTACTTTCTGATGAAACCAAAGGGGATTTGTTGGGGCACCTAACAGAACATCTGTCCAAATGACATGACTTACTTAGATCCTAATAGGACATCCAAGCAAAACTAACACTCTAAAGCAACCGATGAATTGAAAGAGAAATACATGCCATCGCATCTATAAATAGACAAGCCCAATGAAAATGTCACGTCCTGATAAATTCGTCCTGAAATAAAATATCATTCTCTAAAAGGAATAATAGAATTAATTAAAATTCGAAAAGAAATTGGCAAACACTAAAATACGTACAAGAAAAATTCGAATGTGGCCCGGAGAATTTTTTTTAAATTCTCCTTGTCTAAAAGGAGCCCTCAAATTTACTTAAATTTTCAGAGCACGGAATATTTATTAAGCAACAACAACAATTAACAGTTTATTACAAAGAAAAAGCTAAAATAATCCCCCTCCTCCCTTTGGGCCAAGTCTGGCCCAAAGCCTCCTCCTTCCCCTCGGCCCCAGCTCCCTTTCCCTCCCCTCCTGCGCCCACTCCCTCCTCCTCCCATCTCTTCCCCGGCGGGACGGCCG